>JAZGTH010000062.1:6422500-7022500 GCA_036877525.1 Chromobotia macracanthus | reverse complement strand
TGTGTGTACTTCACGTACTTCAGCCCTTTCTCCCATTTCGCTTTTTTAGCTATATTAAGTAGCGATCTACGAATGTTTTTTTGCTTCCCGGTAATATAGTTTACCATTCTTATTAGTACCAACGATGTGAGAACGATAACGACTTGAATAAATATGATGCAGAAAAAGTTAGATAAGTTTGCATTTATTTTCACAACAAGCACGTAACGCTCAAACTCATTCTGACCCTGAAACAGAAGTACATTCTCTCCGCTGAGAAACCCCGCCCCTCTCGTCCCCACACAGCCAATGAGGAGTGCAGGAGGCTTGCCAGAAATGAATTGGATGTTTTTATGATGTACGTGAAGCGTCGCTTTGTGAGCACAGTTGCAGAGAGGACATCTGGAGTCTGTATTTATTTTGTGTTTGTGTATGTATGTTGACCGAGGGAAAAATAGACTTTAACAGCCGGCAGTCGTTAAATGGTTATGGGGTTGCTTCACCGTAACTTCCAATTCATAGGAGACTACCTACCTGGAGAGAGAGATCGACCGCTTCTCCACGCTTTAGTTTCTTCCGCACACCGGGATTATACAGCACAAGACGTTTGGAAATGTACCCGATGCTGGAAGGAGAGAGTTGGATGATGCGTTCCCGGGGCTGTTCTCGCTTTTCCGATGGTGTTTGAAACAAGTTGAACTGAGTCAAACCCTCAGAGGTCACCCTCGCCGATATCACCGTGTGCTTTTTAATGATTTAACATCTTTAATTGTATGACAATACAGAGTGTTGAGATCGGTGGTTAAAACATCGGACGGCTGGACAAGGTAAACTCATTATAACAAATAATCTAGTGATGCTCTTTTAACTTGACTTGGAGAATCGCTTGTAACGCAACTGTGTGTGAAATAATGTTTCTGTAACCTAGTTTGCCCAGACATGTTTGTAAAAATTGCGTTTGTCTCAACATATTGTAATTATTAATGCATTAATATTAATAAGTATTAATATATAAACGTGTTCTTTGACGATTTCTGCCTGACGCTTAATATGTAACTTCGTGTAATTACGTTGTTTAGCCATAATACGTTTGTACATCGAATAAATCCAGTAAAAATAGATTATCTGCGCATATAGAGCACATTTGTTAGGTTACCTGACAAAACTACAGTGCCTAAGGAGATGGAGATATTTGCCGTGATCTGTTTTATTAGTAACTTAATAACAGCGTTTGCAGCTGTGTTAGAGAAAATAGAAAATCGTCTGTTAGGAAGCAGTTTTCGCTTGTATTTACTGATCGTCTTTGTTGTTTCAGAAGGCGAGGAAAGTTTGGAGAGAATGTCGAGTCGCAGGGTGAAGCATGAACTGCCAGCGTACTGATTTTAGACTGGCGTATCTGATGAGTCTATGGGTGTGTGCAGTACTAAGTCTTCACTGCTGGGTTCTGGCCCCCGTGGCAGCCTCCCATGATGCCGCTGGTCCATTTGGGTGGCTTCTTTCAGATAAAGGGCCTTTTCATCAGTCACAGGAATTTGCAGAATTTGTGGAGCGTTATCAACAAGGCTTCACAACCAAGTATAAGATTTACAGGTGAGTCCCGTAATTAGTTCTGTTTGTTATATGGGATGTGCAGAATTCAATGCTGCATCTTTTCGTGATGCGCGCAAAACATGGAGCTTTTTAATGCTTGTGCAGGAACTTGTGTGATGAGAAGTTGACGAGAAACTGGGAAAAGAGGTCAGCTCATTGTGTTTGTTTGTTTGTGTGGGAACAGTTGCAGAAATAGAATACAATAGAATACAATAGAATACGATACAAATGGAAACAGTAGCTTCACTGCTACACGAATGTGCTGGTGGAATTTGTTCTTTACAACGTACACAATCTATACAACATATGCTAGACACTCTGTGTATTTACTAGTATACAAATATGCTGTATTGCATGCTGTATTGTATGTTTAAATATCATACAGTACAGTATACCGAGCAATAAAGTATGCAATAAACAGTACAGTACATAAAAAGGATACGATAAAGACAAAATATAGACAAATACAGAACAAGAGTTGACAGTACAGAAGTGTAATTAGAAGGTTTTAATATGCTAGAATGTTATTGATATTATATTATATTATGATATTATATTGGGGTGAAAGGGTTACTATAGGTTTTCGTAACCAACATGAGTGCTGTTGGAAAGAAGATATTACAAAGCGTGGTGTGAAGCTCACACCTCACAACTGTAGTAGAGGTTTATGTAATGTTAGCCGTTGAGGAAAGTTGAGTTTAAGCTGAGGATTAGATAAAGTGATAAACAGCCCAAAAGGGGAGGAGAGAAAACAAGAGAAAAGTGTTGGCTGAACTGAGCCTGACTGACATGCTCATTTGGCAGGGCTGCTGGACCACGCTGCCAGGCACAGATGGAGATAGCAACATTGGGGTTAGTCAGACGCTCGTTCCTCAACATACGTGTGTATCTTTGAATGCTCCACTGGCTTTATTATTTTAAGAGATAGAGTATGAGTCAAAAACAAGTCCAGTTGTGCTTTCTCAATGTCGGATCTCCCCCTACTGGTGGAATTTGGCAGCTTGTGTGCGTTGATATGTATGTGCGTTGGTACATGGCTTCACTTTGCATGCTAGGCAGGAAGCCTCTCCCAACATCCCTAGTGCCTCTGTGACTTTTAAGTGCCTTGTTCTCACCCTTGCAGTACAGGGAGGGACAGGTTTGCATCAGCTACAGACCTAAGCTAAGAGGGAATCAATTTTGCATCCCGGCCCCTTAACACAGTTGGCATTGTATGAGACATTTCCGAAAAAATAATGATGTGTGATATCTGAGCATTTTTTTATATGTGTTTTATATACGTTATTTTTATATGACCTTTTAGAAAGAGGTTATGGTTTGTACCTATTTCGTTCATACTCAAACTTGTGCAATAGTGTCGTTTCTCAATTTTTCATATTTCTTACACGTTTTGATATCTCTTATATGATTGCTGTAGATAAGATCAAGAAAACTTAAGCTGTTGTCCCACCTGCTGAAATTTGTCAGGGTAATAAATCGTGCCAAAATAATTCTTGCCGAGTTCCTTGCTGCAGAATTGGACCCCACTCTCAATCACAGTGCCAGCGGTTTGTATGCATTTACCGCTTTAACAAATCCAGAACTTCAGATGCTGGTAGTAATATGTGTTGGTGTGCCGCGACATGCATTGGAGGTAAATTCATGTCAGATGTTATATTCTCATTCTACCCTTTAACATTTTGCCAAAGGTTGAATGGAACCCACGGGTACAGTAAAGACTTAGTACTGTCTATCCTCCCTATCAAATGCTTGAAATGGATGTCATAAAACACCAGACATATGCTGCCTGACAGGTGTATGATGGAGAGGTTCTGCACGGGAGGATGGGTGGGTGAGGCGGACAGCAAAAAGGGCTGCCAGAGCAGATACCTGCTCGCTTATGCTCTTCCTGGAGACGCTAATAGCACAGCTCCTCGAGCACAAGGTGACAGCAATTGTCGACTTAGCTGGAGCTGTGTGAGCTACAACGAGGATAAGCAGTAATTCTCCCACGCAACACAATGTTGTAAAGTTTTTCTGTGCTCTGGAGTGTGAGGTGATGTGTAAACATGCAAGTCAACCAGTTCTGATATTCAGCATTAGACAGCACGTGTACTTACCTTCCTTGACTGGAATTAAATGTGTTATGAAAGTGTGAACACAATTTATTCTAATTAGCTGTACTTTCTAAAAATTGTAAAAAGATATTGATATGCTGTATTTTACTCATGTATAATTGGAAGTTACTCAGCTAGCAGGGATTGTTCTTGGAATGTTGGCTAATGTTCTCTAAAAAGTTATTAAAAACATTTTCGTCAATTGAAAGTTTTAATGTTATATGTATATATATATATATATATATATATATATATATATATATATATATATATATATATATATATATATATATATATATATATATATATATATATAGTTTAATGTTATATATTATATATCAAAAACATTATTCTTAAGTAGTTAAGGGAACATTTAAAAAGTAAAACATGTTTGAATAACGTTCTGATAACCAAGCAATAACGTTAATACTTTGAAAGGACTTTCAAAGTAACATTTTTAATGTTTTTGTTTTTTTATGGAAACATTAGGGAAACATTCTTAGAACCTAAAAATGTTAACTGGGTATTTGCCATTTGTGTCCCTGTTGTTTAAATACAAATATCTTGATTCGTGTCCAGGCAGAGCAGGAGAGTTGCAGTGAATTGAGCTATAAAGCTTTAACGGCTGCCTTTATGAGATGATACTGATGATAGTGCCAGAGCTATATTATCTTTTGCTTAATTAGCAAGTCATCGTTTTAATGTATATAAAAGTCTCTTTAGGCTAAATATAGACTGTAAACAGGTAAAAACAACGGTCATAGTGATGTAAAGATCTACATTGTTATAATGTAAAATGAATAAAGAATAATTAAATTATTATATATTCTTCAAAATGTGTAAGTGTCGTAATGCCTAAAGCATTAAAGGTCAGCTATTAGCCTCAAATCTCTTCTAAGTGTTTTAATAGACAGGAAATGTTTAGCATAATGGCAATAATGCCTGAAGATTTTCTATAAAAGCTTCAGTCAATTGAATGTCCAATTAGTGACACTAATTCGTGGCATTTTAGAGGAATATTAAACTCAATGCAGTCACGTGTACAGCATACAATATGTTGCTGACAGCTGGGTTCTGTGTAATTTTATTGAACTGCTCTTATCGAACAAATATCTCAGCATTGAGCTGGAAATCAAAGATGGGCAAAAACTGACATTCACTAGTGTAAATTTTTTAATTAAAACACATGAAGTACTTCTGATATGGTGCATTTGACAGTTTTTTTCCCATTCGTGGACTGAAAGGGTTGCATTGTAAACCTCTTCTTTACTTATTGATTCTTTAGTCTCTCCAATTAGATGTTATACGTGTTAATTACAAGTCAACGTGAATTTAAAATAAAATACATTTTTATATTTTGACCCTCAATTGACAAATGGTTTTGCTACAGAAAAACAGTTTTAGAAATGTTATATTATCAGTGAACTGGACAGACTGGCTTTCCATTTTGTGTGTTAATTATGAGTTCCCAACATGCAACAATTGAACAAACATTATTACATCTTTCTTGACCATCCTGATGTTTGGAACCCCATGAAAGCAGCCTGAACAGTAAAAGGTAGTTTTACAAATATTCCAGTATGACATGCTATTTTATTGACACTGGTACTTGCTCTAATTTCTTCATTTTGCAAGACCACACAGAGGTATGTTAATGCATTAATGTATGTGGTAAAATTTAAATAACAGTTAAATAACAGTTTTATACTGTTAAATTTTTAACAGTAAAGTTACACATAGATCTGTTCCGCCGTTATGAACATTTCCATGGAAACATAACTTTCGACTACGAAGATATGAATAGCTCCTACTAGAATCTCTCAGTTGACATCTCGTAATTACAGTAATTCAGACACGACATAAGCATAGCAAATCCATATAATATTCAGCATTATGCTTAGGCGTAAGCATAAGGCAACAAAGCCAGATCATACACATAAGGTAAATTACGGTAGTCCGGAATGTCTTTTTGCACTTTCAACTTCTGCAATTTTCTGTGATTGGCAGCCTAAAACTTTATACCAACAACCATCAATTGGTTTGCTCGTGACAAAGCAAGAAATGTACACAACAGAGACTGGGTGTCCCACAATACAACATAACCCAATGTCCCAGATTACCATAATTCACCCTATATAAGAGAGTGAGAAATACTGGGCAACAGAGGAAAAGAGCAAACAAGAGAGAGTGAGATATCAGGCTAGCGGCGTTAGGCCCCAGCTAATCGCCTCATTATTTATGTTTGGAGACATCCATATCCCCAGCGTATGCTTGCACTTGCATTGGAAACACAATCAAGGACAACACAACTACTGGCTGCTCGGTCATTGCAATGGTAGATTCTTTCCTGGATCAGGGCCAGAGCTCAGCTCTGAGGGGGCTTGACTTTTCTTATGAGGATTGAATGATGGAAGCATACAGAGTTTGTTGTGTTAAATCATATCTCACAGCTGACAGCTGTGATGATGATATGGGCTCTGATGTCTCAATATGAAAAATACTCTTTGAATAAACAGGAAATGCCCTCTGTTGACCAGTTGGCTTTTATTTTAGGTCTGGAAAGTTTCTTGAAGTCCTAAATGACTCATACTAATGAGCATGTTTCTATCAGATTACTCTTAGCATGAAGATGGAGGAAGATGGAGAAGAAACAACTAATGAGGTGTCGTCTAAGGTCTCGGCTTTCCTTAGGTTTATCCTGAATTGAAAAGACCATGATATAAACACAGCTGGTTGTTGACAGTATTACCTTGAAAAAGGACACTTTAATGAACAAATGTTCCTAATATAATTTATTTAAAATTACATTTAGATATGAATATGTTGGATGGTGGCAGATCTGTGGCCGACAAACGTGACTTCAGAAAGATGGAATCAGTAAAGGGGTCATATCATGACAAATAAAGTTTTATCTTGATCTTTTTAGATAATGATATACTATATAAACCTACTGTGACTTATAAAACTTTCTACCTGGTATACACAGATCTTTTATTGAAACAAGATTGTAGAAACTTCTGCCACTTTCTGACATCAGACAGCTAAATACATTGATCAGCCAAGTGACATTGCCATGTGTTAAAGACTGACATGCCTAGTCACGGCAAGTTAACAAGAAGAAACCAAGATAGACACAAAATGATAGAAGAACTTAGGATAATCTGAATGTTAGAAACAAATAGCTGAGGTTTAAATAGTTTGTGAGTGCATTTAAGTGTGGTTTGTTTTGCAAATTTGTAACAGTAATGCAGGCTTTGCAAAGAGTCTGTTGTTGAAGGATGGGAGCATTAAAATATATATTGGACACAAAAGCAAACTCAGAGCCTACGTGGGAACACTTAGCTCTGTTGCTCATTTCACCTTCCTTAAAGGCATGGTGGCCTAAAACAGCTTAATTCTGTTCCAAAGGGCCAAACTGGGATGTAAAATGGTCATAAAAACATAAATATGTATGTAGCTCCAACAAATGTGGCCCTTATATGTATAAACTGGAATGGAACTTAAATGGATTATTAATTCTTGGAAAATGCATTATTTCATTAAAATACAGAGAATTAGTGTAATAATAGTGTAAATAAATGTGAAAGTAACCAATATTTTTCTAAGAAATGGTTGCCTCCTATAGTAGAATAAAGCTGGTGTTATTTGCTTGTAGAATGACTCTGTCGGTCCTCTTTTGGCTTAAGACTGCTCCACTGAAGCATGTTCTCACTGCTGACTCCGTGTGCCTGTATGTCTCTGCGGGGAAGCCTGGCAGGTAGTTCTTCAGTATGCCTTCTCCTGCTGTAAGGCTTCAGCGTGGGCTCAGGGCTGGATTAGCCTCCAGCTCCATCTATAGCTGTCCATCAGTTCCTTTGTGTTCTGACACAGTGTCGATCATACTTTCTCTCACCATCCCTTCTCTCTCCTTTTATTCCCTTCATTTGTCTCTCTCTGTCTCACAATTGTTGTTGTTCTTACCTCCTGCTGCCAGTAATTGTCATATTTTGTCACTGTTATTATTTAGATAAACAAACACTTAGCAAGTCATAATTTGCGGTAGGTATTGTGTATAATATACAGTCTCAGTATTTTGGGTAAAAGATTATATATGTATGCCAAAGAACATCAATTTCACTAATAAAACGATTCATGTTTTCATGCTACAGATCTTATGTATCCATGTAAAGTACTATTAAAATACTGGAAGCCCCTTAATGGCGGATCAATGTTTGCTTGTGTTTAGTGTATTATGTACTTGGGCATATAATACCCAAGTGGATGCACTGATTTTAAATGTTGACCATTTATTTATATGTGTATTTAAAAATACATACATGTGTCATGAGAAATACATGGGAAAAACAGTGTAACCTATAATCATGAAGTTAACATTATACAACTGAATTAAAGCATTACACAATTACACAGTAAGAAACAAAATAAAATAATAGTGATTTTTCAGTAATAGTCTATCAATAAAAAAATGATCTCAGAGGTGAGAACTGGGATGCTGGAGATGAGAGTCAAGTACAGAGAGTTATGACCATTTTATTTTGATGATTAGTTTGGTGCAGGTTTATACGAGAGAGAGAGTTTGTGTGTGTACTATCTGAGTAAACACAACTTGAGATATAAATAACAATAAATAGAATGCACAGTATCAGTAACAGTAAAGGTTGTATTTTTTTATCTATAAACGCACACCGCTCTGTTACATTTACACAGCATCTCATGCACCTATGGTCCTGATAATAATATTATGCATTTCTAGTGCAAACCAATATTCAAAATATTCTGACGTATTAACGTAATGTGACTGCAGTACAACCATACCATAAACTCTTGTTGCAAACATTTAATTTTTTATTACTTAATGAGGTTCAAATAGTGTAAAAGGTTATATAAGGGACGTTTCATTGTATTGTACTCAGGAGCTTTTGAAAGAATTGACTGGCAGCTTGATTTTCTCAAACAAAACTCCAGCTGTGCTCATCGGACAGACTCTCCTGATTACTCCCAGTCAGGCATGCTTGAATGCAGAAGTCAGTCAAAATAACCCCAGATTGCACCATTATGTAGACGACAACAGTTTTACAGCAGGCCAGAGCTTTAGTTGAAACATTGTGGAAAAAAAATAAAGTGGATGCACGAAATGATGTGAATTTCAGGCAGGGGGGTCATGCATTCATTCTATTTTCTCCTCAGCGGGTCTTAACTGAACATGTCGTCCTCTTGCACTCAAGCAGCGTGAAGGTTTCTCAGACCTCTCTTTAAACTGTTTTTTTTTTTTTTGGTTGGGGAAAGCCTCCGAAAGTTCTGAAGAACGTTCTGTAAAAGTTCTCTCAATAAATCAATAAATATTCCTGCAGTTAAGATAGAACTTTCATCATATATCATATATTAAAAAAGTTATTTTTAATTTGTTAGTGTAACGTTTTAAAAACATGGTTACAGAATAAAAAATGTTTAAATAACTTTCTGATAACCAAGCAATAACATTAACGTTCTTAGAGCGTTTAAAATAACATTTTTAACGTTTTTGTAACTAATAGAAACTGAATTGTGAAACCTTTGTTAGTTGGGATGCTACATTTGGGAGGCTGTTGCTTAAAAGAAAATTAAATCATCACATATTTCATCTTTTATTTTCATTCCAATCCTATACGACTTTCTTTCTATTGTGGAAAACATAAAATGAGTTCTTGAAAAACCACCTGGACTGCTGCTTTCCATATAGTGAAGGGGAATGGAGACTGAGGATTTTAAATGACGAAAAAGCTATTAAGTGCAACATAAAAAAGAATGCAATAAAAAAACAACATAAAGGTATCATACACATAGTCCATACATCGTGTGTGCTATATTCAAGACTTCAGAGTCATGCTGCTAGTTTTGTCATACTGATGAAGGCACAAAGTGAAATTTTAAATTGAAATTGACTGATAATTTTCACCTCCAATTGGTTTTAACCTCATAAAGTACGATACTTTTATAACACTGTAGTTTTATGGGTGATACTAATTGACTGTGACAGCTTTAATTCACTTTCACTGTATGGGATTTGTTTGTGTGAACTATTCCTTTAACAGCAACTTGTTCAGGGCCAGACCATGAACATACACTTCATTTTTCAGCTGCTGGAAATTCTCACCCTCCTGTGCCCATTGTGGCTGAAATGAAGGATATTTCCAAATAGGGTGTCTGTGTGTGTATTTGTGTGTGACCTTGCAGAGAGTTTGGGCGCTGGAAGGTGAACAGCCTGGCTCTGGAGAGAGAGGACAATGGCGTGGCTCTGCCCCTCGATCCAGAGTTCATGCAGACCATCAGGCAGCTGGGCCGCAGACCTACCCTCAGTGCCATTACTGAGAACATCATCAGAAAATATGGCACACACTTTCTGCTTACTGCTACTCTTGGAGGTACTCGAGCAGAGCTGCCTTTTCATTTTAGCAGAATGTCATTTACATAATAGATGCTAGGATAGAGAAAGTCTGATTCTTTTGGTCTGAATCATAATTTCTTCAAATGGCAGTTTTCTTTTGATCATTCATGATCCAAGATTGTGTGCTAAAGCCTAGATTGAGTATTTAGATCTAGCTTCCTGTTAAAATCATTTTTTATTTATTTCTTTAAAATTTTAAATGTTTTGTAAAAAGATTTATAAATAATAGGCCCGAGCAGCCAAGTATTTGGGTATTTTAAAATAATTTCATCATTTTAGTATCATTAATATTATTGTTTTATTATTCTAACAAATAGTGTTGCATTATATATTGCTAAAAAGATGAACACTCTCTGGAATACTTAACAAGCAATTTACAGGAAATTAAAACATGATCTTAATGAATTTTCCATGTTTATTCTCACCATGTTTTCTGTATTTGAAAGTATCGACTGTACAGATAATTCCTAACACAAACAAACAGAGCTCTTTTTCAGAGCATTCCTCAACCATGTTGTTGCATTGTCCCTATTGCAGGTGAGGAGGCTTTGACAATATTTGTGGACAAGAGGAGGCTGAGCCGTGCGGCAGACCTGACTGACTCAAATGGCACATCTGTCACTCTGGAGACCCTTCACCAACTGGCTGCCTCCTACTTCATAGACAGGGAGCGCACCCTGAGAAAACTCCACCACCTCCAGATTGCCTCCACTGCCATCAAGGTAACCCTGTGGCTTAGATGTGCAAGAACCTGGGGACCTGACCCTACATTTGAATGCTTATTTTTGGAAAGAAGCTGTTACCATTGTTTTTTATCTTTGGGAGATACAAGAAAGCTAGGTTAAATGTTAGAGTGGCACATTATTTTTTCCCCTTAGCGTTGGTTTGTGTACGTTTGGTTGTGTGAATACAGTTTGCTTTGTTTGTAGCATATGTGTATGGCGTGCATGGCATAAATTTGATGTCATCGGCAGGGTAGACAGGCATTCTGTATGCGCAGATGGATGTTTTATGTTGCATGTAGTCATTTTGTGTGACTGGAACTGGTTGTGCTAATTACTGGGTCCACAAAGTCAGAGACAGTAATGCTATCAGTGCAACAATAGATGCCCACTCTGATGAATTCTGCAAGGACAGATTTACACTTTTGTACAATTTTAATTTAAAAGACAGCAAAGAGATTTGCTCCCTGCAACCCTCTGCAGGTCAACAGGAATAGACACAAGCTATCGTAGTGTGCATGTGCTGTCAGCCTGCGTTCATGCATGCGGTCAAATGCAACATCCTTTGAAAAACTAGTATGTATGATTGTATGCATATGCTAGCATGCACATTAAAAACAAATTATAATTTAAACTTCATGAAAATAATAAAACAGGTGTAAAAACAACATGTACTGTATGCGCACTAAGACATACATACAATATTTTCTAGATTACAGTTACATTGTGTTTAAAAGGCACTTTTTAGACAGCTTTAAACAAATGATGGATGGCACATCATACGTTATAATCCACAGCAAGTTATCGGCAGCAAGCAATGTGTGTCAGGTCAGTGACTGTGCTTGAAAAAGTAACCCAAATACTTTGCATTAAATGAGTTAAACGGCCTCTGTGCAAGACACAAAAGGGTGAAGTTCTCCTGCAGTTTGCGCTGTTAGTTTGGCAGCTACAGCACAGTGTTAATTGTGCCAGGCAAAAACTGCTGATTGTAAATGAGGCGCAATCTATAATAAACCTAATTCACATAGGTGTGTGTGCTGAAAAGAATCACAGTGATTTCATTTTCAAATGCAGAACAAAACAACGTTATTTTAGTGCATTTTATACCTGGTTAAGTTTGGAATTTTGTCTGGTTCGTTGATAAATGCATTTGTGCTCTGTTTATAATTGGTCCAAAGTGTCTTTATAGTTTTTTCTCTCTGAAAGCAAACTTTAGAATGCCTTGAGGATGATTCAGTAGGTCTGTCCACGAAACAACTGTGTACAAATTTTGTTGACTGCATTGTAGTTGATTTGTAGGTACAGCGAGCAAGACACATTGTTTCCTGACAGCAAATGTCTCGGTGTAAGTGCTTGTGAGCCGTCTTGATGGAAATGAGTAGATGGAGGTCCTTTTCGATGCCTTTATTCACCTGGCATTTCTGGTGATTGATGTGAAATATTCCAGGCTTCAGCAGTTTTTAATTCAGCCCATGGATTTTTACCTCATGTGGATGAAGACAGATGTGAATACAAAGGCTCTAAACCGAATCTATGATTCACTCAGTATTAAACATGCAACACTGGCTGAGAGAGACAGTGCTCTGCTCAAATAGAAGCACTGTCTGCTTGGGGGAGGGGTATAAAGAGAATATATCAAATAAATAAATATAAAAGTGCTGGTACAATTATGCCTCAGTGTGACGAATTATCTTTTCCATTTCAATAATTTCTATCAGAGCATTTGTCATTTGTCAGCCATTTTGAATACAAGTGAGGTGTCAGACTCATAAGAGACTTATGAGGAGGATTTTTTGCACCGCCAATAATAAATGGATCTTTAACCTCCACAGTGAGGTGAGATGGTGGACAGGAAACAAGAGATTGACAGTTTACATCAATCAATTCTGATTTACATGAGGGAGGAGTGTAAGTCGACGTTTATAACAAATAGGGCTTGGTTAGATTGGGACAATCTACAATTGTCTGAACAGTTGGAGTAGTCGGATGCATTATAATGCCTGGTTGCATACAATACGTTGCCTTCAACAATCACACAAGATATCTCAAGGTGATATATTCAGACAGCAATATGATAAGTGCCCAGAATTTATAAGCAGTTTGCATGAACACCAGACAGTGGGTTAAAGATGCAATAGAACTTTGATTTTGTAGTAAAAAAATAAATGTATACAGTAAAAAAATATTGGGCTGTCACTTTAATGTAGTGTGCTTATTTATTTAAAAACAAAAATCACGCCACCCAAAAAATATGTGAATTTTGAAATAAGGAATTTTCTTTGTAACGTCAATCTATCTGTCACAGTAAATGTAATGTATATGAATCATTTTTTCTCATCTAATATTGCTACGTACAATTTATTGCAATTAATAAGCAGATTCAAATTTTCTATGCTAAGACATCCCATTCATCCCCTTCTTCCCTGTTACAGAATATAAAACATTTTGCATGCCGTGAATACTCTTGCCAACTCTGTGGCAGAAAGAGATGAACTGTGGAAAACATATGGATAACTTGTGGATAAAAGATTATGATACAGAGAAAGAGTTGGGCATTTTGCCATGGGTAGCGCTTTGACGTTTGTCTGGGTCATCAGTCAAGCATCACGAGCACAGGCTGGGAGGCACGAAAGAGCTGCCAGCACCTCCACACCTCCCCCGGTCTCTGCCTCTCAACAGCCTCAAACCACAGCGAGAACTTCCAAATCCGGCTGGGAGGATGGAAAGCTTGAAAATCAAAAGAACTTCCAGCTAATGCTCGCAGATGAAGCTTTCTTCTAAAGAACATGCCTTTGTGTTTCATTCTGAGACTTCATGAGCTGAAGCTGAGAGCATTAACCAGTACTAGGATTCCCTGCTGCTTTCAATAAAGTCCCATTTTCTGTAGAGAGGAGTATGATTCCATTCTAATGCACATTTTCCTTGAATGATAAGCCTTCCCCATAGCGCACACACATGCCGACACACAGGGTGCGTTAAGGGTGCGTGCAAAAGAAAAAGACTTTTTGTAAAACCAGCTGCTTGGAATTCTCGAAAATTGTTTCAGTGTGGTGTAAAAACGTGCCTTATGCTGACAGAAATATGCATAATGAATAATACCCATTGATGAAATACAGGTTAATTCTATTTGAAACATGGTAAATACAATTTTGTACTAAGTGCCAATACTTGTGAAACTTTAATGACAGTTCTAATGTATTAAACAAGCTTGGATAGGAATCTTAAAATCCATTATTATTTAAATGCGTGGCTATGCGGGTGACATTTTCTAGTGCTTTTGTTGGATTAGTCACGGGTATGTATTATTAAACTCTGTTTTTCCTCATTTACTGTGTTGAGATAGCAACGGATGGCTGATGTTGGTTTATTTTGGATCATAAATAGCAAGGATTGTGTGTTATTGGACAAGTGTCTAGAATACTTGATTGTGATTTGTCAATTCTGTGGTCAAATATTTTTCTACTATAACTCTGTTACATTTGTACGTTAGGCAGAGGCTTTTATGCAAAGCAACTCAGAATTAATTTAATGGATGCATTTAAATGTACATTTATTGTAGCTTTAAAATGTTGGGTATCGTATAAGGACATAAAGTGATGAAATATTTTTATAAAAATCTTTATTTATGTTCAGCTGAAGAAAGGAAGTCATATACAGTTTGGATGGCATGAGGGTGTGTAAAATATGCAAGAATTTTCAGTTTTGGGTGAACTATTCCTTTAAGTTATACACTTAATAGTATGTGTTCCCTGGGAATTGAACCCACGACCTTGCATTGCAAGCACCATCGTCTACCAAGTACTACCAAGTTCAAACCAACCGAGTTTGAAAATTGTGCTAGTTTTATGTCTGTCATATCACTCCATGCTCTCCTTCTAGTTACATAATAAAATAATTTATACCCTGTATCTTATGTCCATATATATATTTGGAAAGTAGCTAACTAATAAGGAACAATGTACAGTCATTCAGCCAGAATTGCTCGGCAACAGGACTCTGATTACCCCGTTGGGGTTTATTTTATGACAATGATCAGCTGACAGTACGTTTATCCCTTTACAGTTCATATTTATATATTTTCAGTGCAGTGTTTTTAGTAGATTTAATATAGGAATATGAGATAAAATAAAGGCACAATAACCATGTACAGAATGACACATCAGGGATTATAAGCGTAAGATCTTTAATAAAGACAGAGGGGCAGACTTATGAACTTCAGGGTGATTGACCGAAAGTTACATGCCACAAATGACCCATTTCCACTAATACATCCCATATACTCAGCCACACTGGAAGTGACCCTTATACCCTTGTTGCAGATCTCATTAATGCCTGCTACTCAAAGTTCTGACGCAGTCAGCAAAATTGAAGCACTGCAGATAATTAAAAAAACACTGTTTTGAGTTTGCATGGCTTTCGGTCCCCTCAGCACCTGTAATGAATGCCACAGAGTGCACACTCAGGTAAATTTAGATACACCAGCTACAGCAACAGTTATCCATTTTTGATTTACTTCCTAATAGAAAAGCCCAAGTTCTGCACCTCCTCTGTTCCACTGCCCAGCTAACATGAAATGTTCTCAGAACGTTTCAATAATGTTTTGTTTAAACCAAGCAATAATGTTAATACAGTGTTTAAAAATTTAGGTTTTAAACTTTTCTAGAACTTTCATATTAGCTTTTTAACATTTTTGTTACTTAATGGAAAAATTAGGGAAATGTCTTAACAACCTAAAATTGTTACCTGGGTGGGCCCTTGTTGCAAATGGGCTCATTGCAATGCATGTAAAAATCCATCATTGTACTTGCATTTGGTCAATTTTCCTTTTACATCAGACATTTGTCTTTAATGGAAATTAATCTGCTGATCCATGTAAAGGCTCCTTGGATTTTAATTAATTGTGTAGACGCCTCAATAAGAGAAATGGAAATGCCAGCAGTGTGTTTGCTGAACTTGTGGTTTTCCCCTTGATTTTCTCCTTTTCCTGAAACTTATTTCGACACATTGAAAGGAAATTAAATAAAGCACCTCTCGATAATGGGTATTTGCTAGTGTAACACATTACAAATGCTTCCCTGGTTTTTCCAGGTCTTCAGTCATTTTCTGTGGTTCACTTCCATGACAACACTAGCAGTCTGTTTGGACGGTTCACTGAAGCATTTAGTTCATCTAATTTTGTCCACTTCACAAATTATCCAGTGACCCCTCCAGTAGATGCTGATTAAAGACAATTCTTCTCTCACAGAAGAGGAAAAGTTAGTCTCGTTTTGCTTGGAATAAAATCCTGGGTCTCCATTAATCTACAAATAGATGGATGGATACTTTTATTCACTCGCTGGGGAAATATTAAAGAAGACAATATAGAACAGAGAACAATTTGTGACAGGTTGGGAGATGTATTTGCCCACAGGCAGTGCGTGTATCTTCACATGTGTCAGAAGAGCCTTGATATACAGTGACTTGAAATCAAGCTTTTGTCAGGAATGATTGAGCGGTGACTGTGCACCATTTGAACACAAGTCTTAGATAGGAACAAAGATCTGGCAACAAAATTTTTTTTTAAAAAGCTAATTTTTTAATTTTTTAAACTTTTAAAAAAAAAAAAAATTTTTTTTTGGGAATTTAGGGTTAAATTGTCTGGGAGATTATCTTATTAAAAGCATATGGAAAATATATTTTCTTTTATTATATTCTTATATATATATATATATATATATACACTGTATATACTCTATATAGTACATATAGTCTTGTAGTTTTGCCTTTGTTGCAGGCAGGTGTGTGCGTTTTGAAATATCTATATGTTGATGTTGTGAAATATATCAGTTGCAGTCAGCCATTTACTTCTATGCCAGGTCCACTAACTTCGCTGTGGCTGCAGTTACATTTACTTACAGTTAATGTGCATTGCTTTCACTGTGAAGTATTGCCTTTCACCACATTACAACAATTGAATATTTACTAGTGAATTTATTACCAATGATAGTCTGGGCAAACAAGCCAAAAGAAAAAAATAGCAAAAAGTCACAGATGAGATCTCCTTCGAAATGAACTCCTTCGAAATGAAACATTTCTCATTAAATCCTTACAGTTACCTCTGGGGGTTGGGCTTTTTTAAACAGATCTTGTAACATTAGTCAAATTGCTGTCCTGTAGACTTGTTTAAACTGCATGTCTCAAACAGTCTGTCTGTTTGCAGACTTGTAGAAGCACTGGATAAATCTTTATATTCTTCATATTTACCATACATATTTACCGTATTTACCAGCCTGAGTGTCATTCCTGCCTCTGTTTTGCATAGAGTATCGTCATGTGCCTTCTCTTGACTTCCCTTAAGGTGACCGAAACAAGGACAGGCCCTCTTGGATGCAGTAACTATGACAACCTCGACTCCGTCAGTTCCGTTTTGGTTCAGAGTCCTGAAAACAAGATTTATCTACAAGGTAGCACATTCATAATTCAACCATACCAGGCTTTCTAATGATATTGTCATTCTTTTAATTTTGTTCTTTTGCTTTTATATTGAAAGAGGCAGCAGGATTATCACAATATTCCACAGCCATCTTGTGCATACAATAAAACTTTATACATATTCTGTTTTTAGGAAAATATTTATTATTACAAAAAGCAAACATTAAACATTAGTTTTGCAGAAATTCATCTTCATGTAAAGCAGTTAAATTGTTTTAAACTGCCATTTACCTGTTTTATTTTTGAAATATTATATAGGCTTGTTTGAAAACATTTTTGTATTTTTTTAAGGGCTTCATGCTATCCTGCCAGAGTACCTAAGGAGCCGATTTGTAGAGGCAGCTCTCAGCTATATTGGCTGTCACTCAGAGGGGGAGTTTGTGTGCAGAGAAAATGACTGCTGGTGCAAATGTAGTGCTGATTATCCCCAGTGCAACTGTCCCAGTGAAGATTTGAAGGCCATGCAGGACAGTCTGAAACTCATCAGAGAATCTTGGATGCAAGCCAACCAGGAGTTTGCAGAGTCTGGTAAGATTCTGCAATTTCATTCCCCATAGATAAATGAATTTTCTTCCAATCTGCTACTCCGCTGTGCTGGTCATTTCACTTTTTAATAATGTCAACTTAAAGTTCTTTGTTCGGATGAGTTTTACATTGTTGATCATGGCTCAGGAATCAGTAAAATTTAGACTAATTCTTCAGCATCGAGTTAATTTGTTCATGCTGCTCAGATCTGTGAATATTCTAGACACATAGCAGGTTGACATTAAACTACAATTGTCACCTTGTTACTTTTGATGCCTGACAAAGAAATGGTGGGGCGTGCTTTCAGGGATTTAGTTTCATTGTCATTGTGGTAAAGCAGCATTTTGGACTTGGCAGATGTACTTGTCCCTGAGCTAGGCACGGAGCCAGCACTGAGCAGGTTTTTGAGCGCATCACAGCCATGTTGGAGCTCTACCTCCTGCTGAAACAGCAGGGAATGGAAACCTCTGCCTAATGACTGTAAGCCAAACAAATAAACAGTAATCATCTGTTGGAGTGAGATGATCTACCAGTCAGTTTCTCTATTCATTTGGGGAGTTAAGCATTTCTGTTGGGTTCTCAGATTGGTAATCAAAAATGGTGGCTTACAGAGATCAATGGATATCTAAAATTGGAAATTGTAATAATTTCAATTACCTAACTGATAGCATGAAAAATCTGTGCAGACTGGAATTGTCAGGCCATGATGAGGATCTGTGTTGTTAATTATAGGCAGTGAGATCATTTCTTACTGGATGTTAGGGAGCATTGATTTAGATGTTAGGTGCTATAACACAGCAATCGATCTTTCCAGCCATGGATGAAAATAAACGTCCCTCCACGGAAATATATTTGTGCGGTCAGGATGAGCCTGCTTTTCTTTAACAACTTGTCATCTGTCGGGACTTAATATTTTTGGCCGTTTTTGAAGTCAAACTTCATACACCCCTTCAAAACTAGTCTGTCCTTCTTAGAAATGGCTTAGCTTTAGGAAATTCACATAAATACCCAGCTGTCCTCATCTATTGGTGTTCAATCACACAGGACAATTTTCAATTTTCATCAGAAAGAAATGAAAATAACATTCCACCTGCTCCCTTCTGCCCTCAGTTTTACTGTTGACTCATTTCATCAAACATGACTGATTTCTTTTTCCCAACCTGAGGGAACATCATTCAGGTAATTTATTCCTAACACTTGTCTACTTTTCAGAGGAGTTCCAAAATTTTGTGCGAAGATTACCAGCGTTCTACGCTCTGAACACATCTGCTGTGCAGTATGTCTGGAAGATGGACCCTGGTGTTCAGCAACGCTTTCAACTGTTGGAAACTGGCACTCAACAGCTGCTCGGCAAAGCGCAGCGGATCGTTAGCAAACTCTTCAAACTCAGCAAAAGGTGTCGAACTCAACCCAAAATATCCTTGCCCAGGGAGAGGTAAGAAATGCACCATTTGTGTAGTGAGTTATGAATACAAATGTATCTATATATTTTCAATTGATTGTGCAGTATATGGTGTAGCTTAACTGGCAGAGCATGGTGCACGCAACAGCAGAGCCATGGGTTTGACCCCAGATAGCTTTTGATAAAATCATCTGTAACACAGTAGCGAGTAAAGTAGTTAAAAAAATCCTGAAGGATTAAGTGTTGGAAAGATTTTTGAATTTTCTTAACATCCATATTTGATTTGACATTTACATAAGTTGTGATGTTTCACTAGATCTTTATTCTTGATCTGTTTCCAAATGGATGGAGATTTAAAATTCGTCCTCTGAACTAATTAATTAAGAAATGCCTTTAACACACTGCTCAGTCCATATCTGAGGGCATTTGTAGCAAGCATAATTGTGTTAAGTCTAGTGTCTTGGCTGAAGTCCCAGCCTCTCTGAAATGCTAGAGACTGTCCCATCTCATCATTTTAGGAGTTAGTGGATGACTAGGTTTTATCTTCTCATCTATAGGCTAAAGTGCAGGATGTGTTTTATTGGAAGATACCAGAAACAGGTAATTTATGGGCTCTGTACTGGCATGATAATGGAGTGGCTTTGGTAAGGGTTAGGGGAGAAACTTCACAACTATGTCTGACTGTTCAAAAATGGTGGAGGGTCAAGGCTGTCCACAAAAAAGAATAATACAAACCATACAGGCAGTCAAGTCAAGTGGAATCTGCTTGAGTCAGATGAGATTAATGTGAAGCCTAAAATGATGATCAGCTTTATAGTTGAAAGTTCTTAGTTTATTAATATTCATATTTGTTTCTCAAAGACACGTTATTCGGATATCACCATATTATCGCAAAACACAGTGGATGTGGATATGATACAGATGCATACAGTATAGATGCTTCTTGTAATCCTCTATTACAGTTTGTTCCTTGAAAGAAAAAGTGTCTCAGATTTGCAGTTTTGTAGAAATGACTAAGATCTTGGGCATCAGAATCAATACAGGCATGTTTCTGAAATGCTTCTTTAAGAGCATCCTTCTTCTTTGATAATGCAATTCAAGTTGCACCAAAAAATAAAGCAGGCAAACAGAAAACACATTTCTTTTAAGTCCCTGTTTCATCATTCACTGTCTTTGCATGGCATTCCTTTTTGATCCATTTTGTCAAGCAGGTGCAAAAACTACATCTTTATAAATTCATTTATAAAATACATTCCAATATATTTTTGTTTTCCATTATATTATTTTGTTTGTTTTTTTTTGTGTGTTTGTATATACAGTAGCACACAATTAGTCTTTAGTGTAACTTTAAACAGTATCTGTGCTCCAAAGTAATAATCATACACATCAACATCTGATGTCTGGCTTTGAGATCCTGTGCGACTGACTATACAGTGCCACATGGCAAGCATGTTTCTTGGATTACAATGGGTGTAATTTTATTAAGAAAAGCAAGAAAGCATATTTCAAGCTAACATGGTTTGTTCTCAGAATGATGACTTACATTCAGGTTCTCTCAAGGTTATCACAAAGTCCTTGGCTTAATGTTTCTAGTACTTTTTCAAACGAAAATAAAATATTTAAATATATTTTAAAAATAAAATTTAAAATAACGTTTTTAACATTTTTGTTACTCCTGAAAACATTAAAGAAACACTCTTACAACCTAAAAGTGTTAGCTGGGTTCAAGCTATTATTGTTTCTTTATCAGATGTTTTTCTCAGTCTGAAAATATGGAAATTCTCCAGTAATTGTTTTCTCTTGGAATAAATGGGCACGGGCATGTTTCGTCTCTGGTGTGAATTTCCGTTTCACTGTCAGTGAAATATGCTGACAGGCTGCTGAGATTTTCTCCTCTGCCAACCACCTGCATACTGACTGTCTCTCCGGCTGCCTGGTGCCATGAATATTTATACATTGTCTTGCCATCAACTTATGTTTTAATCCGGGGTAAACTGTTTCTCTTTGAGCGAGTGAAAAACTGGGTAATTGTTGAAATAGATTTTTGTGCTATATAACAAAACCTCTAGCTTGCATAGCCAAAGCATTGCCATACTATGATAAGTTATTTATCTGTAAAATATGAACAGTAACATCAACAAATGTAAGTAACATCACTTACTTACTAAATTAAATTTTTACTGTGTTATTCCGCTTGGAACAAAGTGAAATGACAAGTGGGAAACAAGTGCACTTTAGCTGATGTTTACAATTCAACTCTGTGACAGATCATGCTGATTCACTCTATTTGATTAATTTGCCAGTGACTACGGAGAGAGTCATTATAGTATCTGAATATGCATGTTATGGAAATTTTTTCAAGACTAGCTTTTCATGCACATAAATGTATAATGATGTAATTATTTGAAAAATAATTCAGTAACTGGCAATGCTTTTTTTACGTATTGTTTTTTTCCCCACATTTTCCAGTTATCTTAAACAATTCAAGTCGAAAACCTTGTGGTTTTTCAAAAAACACCCTGTACTTTCTAGGAATAATTATGTATCTCAACTTTACAAGCTCATTTCTAATAGCCATAGGCTGCAAGCCGGTGGAGATGAATGAACAAAATAAACCATGTTCCCATGAGATTACAGTTCCTTGATTAATTATTGTGACATTGTTAATAACTACTGTATTTATTTACAGACTCTTGATTCTATAATGAAATTCCATGTCATTTATAACTAAAGACAATTTGACTTATCACATTCCTTCCATAGGCCTCTCAGCTATTGGCTCCAATACATCCTCTCCATCATGTACTGCAGTGAGAACAATCAGATAGGCTCCTACATGGAGGAAACACGGACCTGCTCCTGTCATTACGAGCACCCGTCCTGTCAGGGTGTCATTCCATGTCCTGTGGGTGATGGTCCTCATTGTGCCTCCTGCTCCTATGAGAATCGCTCTCGGTGTGCCAGTTGCAATCCTGGCTACATGCTGAGCCAAGGAACCTGTAGGAATACCATACCAGATTCTACTGACAACTACATTGGTTTCGAGACGGACCTCCAGGACATGGAGCTGCGCTACCTTCTGCAAAAGAAAGACAGCCGAATCAGCATCCACGCCATGTTCATAAGCAATGACGTCAGACTTAACAACTGGTTTGATCCCAGCTGGAGGAAGAGAATGCTGTTGACACTTAAGAGCAACAAGTTTAAGTCTAGCCATGTTCATATGCTCCTAGGGATCTCCCTGCAGATATGCCTTACTAAAAACACCACTCTGGAACCCATGCTATCGGTCTACATCAACCCATTTGGAGGTAGTCATTCTGAAAGCTGGATCATGCCCATTGATCAGAATAATTACCCTGATTGGGAAAGGACCAAGTTAGACATCCCACTTGACTGTTATAACTGGACCCTGACTCTGGGTAACAAGTGGAAAACCTTTTTCGAGACTGTCCACATTTATCTGAGGAGCCGTGTCAAAACAGCATCAGGTCAGGGGAACGGCACCATCCATTTTGAGCCATTGGAATACATGGACTCCTCCCGTAACCTCGGCTACATGAAAATCAACAGTATGCAGGTGTTTGGTTACAGTATGCACTTTGATCCAGAGGCCGTCCAGGACTTAATCTTGCAGCTGGACTACCCGTACACACAAGGCTCGCAGGATTCAGCCCTGCTACAACTGTTGGAAATCAGAGACCGGGTGAACAGACTTTCACCACCAGGCCAGCAGCCTCTGGATCTGTTCTCCTGTCTGCTACGTCACCGGCTCAAACTTTCTACCACCGACGTGGTCCGGATCCAGGCTGCTCTTCAGGCCTTTAGCGCCAAGCAGCCCAACTCAATGGAATACGAAACTACCAAACTATGTAGCTAATACGTCACTGCAAGGTGGCAGTTTATATGTAGTGGTTTCATGGTTAACTGTGGTTAAATGGCCTGGTATTCCTTTGGGAAAAAAACATTGGACTGCTTATGGGATACAGTGTTGATGGTCCAGGATGTTCACAACAGTTTTGGTGTACTGATGTAATGTGCTGCTTCAGAAGAAGGGCCAGCATCTTGCCTTTTGGTTTCCTACTACAACTGATTTACAATAACTCACAATGTGATGATCATATATTTTATTTTCATGCCACTTTGCCAAATTAGCTTCAGCACCAGTTTTGTTAAACAGTGCATACAGCACATGGGCGTTTTCTGTTTTTTAATTAGTTTTCACATTTTCACCTTTTTAATCTTGAAAAGCTTAACAGAGGCTGTAAACCCATGGTGAGCCAAATCTTGTTTGTGTAATCAGGCATCTGTGCCTGGGTAAAATTTAGACATGATTTTATTATTTTTGTCTACTCTGTCTGTCAACACTGTAACTCTTAAAAATTCCAGTATCCTAATCAACAATAGATGGTTTTGTTGATTCTCAAAACTATTTTTACGGTATTTGTTGGAAGATTGTAGAAGAAAATATGTTTAAAATCACACCATAAGCAAGGAACCTATTATATATTCTGTTCGTGTACATTTATTTTTATAAAAGCTATTATTTGTGACAAGATACAAAGGTAATGTCCATAAAATGTATAGAACATGAATTTGTTAATACTCTAAATAAAAGTCATTTTTATGTGGCGTCTGTAAATACCTCAATTTGCTTGAATTGCACATCCATTATTTCGATTTATTTAGGGGTTCTCTCATGACTGTCTTAAATTATACAATGTGAATATAAACTCTTTTAGACATACAGTACATACAGTGTATGCCACTCATATATTTATAATGCAGTGGAACACATTTCTCCTTGTATTTAATAGGCAAATGTGATTTGGTACAATAATAGATTCATTTTTATTCTATCTTGACCTAAAATCAGAATTTTCCATGGTTTAAAAAAATGCCACTTTATCTCATCAGAAGAACATATTTACATTCGCAAACTTCACTAAGAAAAGATTGCATGAAAGAGCCTTCACAAATCATCTACTTAGAAAAGCGTTGACAACTTGCATCATGTCAGAAACAACAAGGCTCACACAGGAGCAGTTTTTGACTGTTCTTTTTGCACAAGCACTAGATGATGACTTCCTTAACTTTTCTCCTTGAATCACTTTGAGACGAAGCAAGCAATATCATTAGGGAACAAACATGGTGAAATTGCTGCCACAAAGAAAACTTAGACAACCTTTTTCACCTTAATAGATAACAAAAAGCCAAATGAGTTATTGATTGTTCAGCAGTGATATATCTCAAGTAAGCGGGCTGCAAAAACATCAATTTAGAGGGGCTACAGAAGGGCCTAGTTAATCAGTGTTATGGAAAGCAGTTTCCAGAGGTGGAGTTCACAGATATGATTATTGAATTATGGTACTGCACATCAGACACATCTGGAGATATGTTGCTTTGTGCACAACCAATTTTAAAACCCAATAGTCTGATTATTGGGGATAATCAGTTTTGAATTACGATTAAATACTAACTGTATATTATAAGACAGGCCTCTTTATTCCTATTAGTATGCTATTTGCTATCATTTTGAAAATTCGCTGGTTGTTTTAACAGCCGTTTTGTCGCTATTCACTTGCACCCTGACCCACAGCACAAATGTTTATTAAAATGCAATGGGCCTGTTGGTGCTGTTTTTATTTGCCTGCTTTTAATGCAAAACGTTTACTAGTTCTAGAGTCCCGCCTCCCTCATTTGGTCAGAAACGCATCTAAAACAGCCATTAAACACAGAGGTGCAATCATAAATTATCCAGAAACGTTTCTCTACCACAAAAAGGTCATCCATCTATGGATTCTCTAATTTTGAGCATAATCACATTAATTTAATAGCAGATAATTCATGTTTACGTGTGCTTCAACTTAATAGCAGAACAGCCTTGATCACTTTACAAGAGTACTTATACTGTGAGCACAGTTGAACCAGTTTAAATGCAGAAGATATTTGTCTGGTTATCATGTCAGCTGAGATTACCAGAGATCAAAGCCTCTGAAATCTTCTAGGCTTTTCTATCTTTACTTAAAATAGTTTTTCCCTTTTGGGCCTCATAAATGCTACTTCCAGGCTCTATACTCAATTCAATCTAGAGTCTATCACGTAATAAACAGGACACAGGTGTGTGCTATGTGTGCTTTACGACTGACATAACACCAGGACCTGTATTCAGAAAGATTTTTATTCCACCACAAATTCTTTTCTTTACAGAGTTCTTTACAGAGTGCGACATCAACAGTTTCTGTGTTTCTGTACAATACACATTTTACTGTAGTCACACTTCAGTCAAGTTTTATCACTGAGGCAAAATTAATCAGCAGCAGCACTAAATGATCAAACACTGTCAGTTTTGCGTTACTATTTTACACCCAAAATCAGAAAATGTGTGCTCGATTTTAGATACTTTGGAGGACTACATTTAACTTTGTTGTGGACTTCATAAATTACTTTAATCATACCAATCAAGCCTCAGATCATAAAGGGCAATGCAACTGCTTAGTATGATGATCATAAAAACCTGGGACTCCCAGTGCTGTAATTAAATGTTTATGTGAAAGGGGTCAGAACAAAGGGTCATACTTGCTGTATCACTTCTGAGACAAATTGGTGCTAAATGCACAATGGATGTAGAGAGAGTAGTGTTATGAGTTTATGTTTAATCAGAATTGTGCTGTTTCCACCAGCCTAAATAAGATACTGAAACCACAGGTGGCTGCAGAATAATAGGAACTTGCTTTGTTTTTCAGTCTGTATAGTATTTTTATTACTTTAATCTTTGTTTTTCCAAAATAACACCTTACATATGTTGTGGTCCAATATATACAAAATGTGAAAACCATGAAAATGTCCACTATCCAAATGCCCACTATGCAGCTTAGTATGGATTCATACTGTTAAAATAATATCTGATTAAACTCTTATTATTAAGCATGATGTCCACTACAGATTTTAAACTAGTCAGTGTGACTAGTTACATTTAAACCACCATGGGTGGTAGACCTTTGACCTTTTCTTATTCTATTGCAGTAAACTTTCTCAAAATACACACTTGAAGAACAGTACATTTTAAAAATAGAAAGATAAACACGAAAATTGTTTTCATGCATCACAGGATTAATTGTAACGTCTTATCAAACCATTTTGGGAAAAAAAATAATTTTTCTTGCTTTTATCATGGCATACCACAAAGCATCCACTATGACCGATGTCTATCATACTGTTTGCTTTTGAAACTTACATTGAAAATCAATGTTCTCCAGAAGAACAATTTTTGCAACCTCATTCAGTACTCTTCATAGTTCATCACACAAGCACAATCAAGAACCTTCCAAAATGACACCATCTTACTGAGCATCGGCCTATCCAAGAGGAATATGTGCTCTCGTATAAATGTAATGGTTGCACTAAAAGATTATATTAATGCATGGAAGAGAAAGAGTGTCTGAAAGATTTTTTCAGGTGAAGGTGACACTATAACCAAAAAAATCTCCAGGAAAATTGTATTCCATTTAACTTATCTAACTTATCTTATCTAGCACAAGGTGCCCTAGCAGTGTGGGTTGTACTGGACAAAGTGCATCCATTTTATATTCGCTTGAGTTAGGAGCACATGGTAGTTGACATTTAATTGACACATGGTAATTGACATTTGTCTGAGCCGAATATATGTAGTGCAAATGTTTAGGGGCATAAATTATATTTATGGACATTACATTTTGCTGCCTGAGGGGATAAGTGAAACTAATTTAGTGTCAATGAAACTAAATTAATGGACTACAAGCATCTGAGCACATAAAGAAGTAATTCTGTCAGAAAGTTATATTAACATCTAGAGTATGTAATTGTGGAAAGGGCCTCATAAAAAGTAATGATTTTACAAGCCAAAAATAAGCACGTCTCGCTGGAATGATCCAAGTTTCAATCAAAGCTCATCAGTTCCATTTGGATCAAGAAAGTCATGGATCTGGCCCAGTGTTGAAACCGTTTCAGCATCTTTAATGAAGTGGAAACAGGGCATTCAGATGTGGCTCTGGAGAAAAAAAGCTCAGCATGTAGAAAATCAAAAGCGTTCACATTGATCTACGGCCCTTGAATATATCAATAACCACTTAAGTGCAATTAGGTGATCTACAGTATCTTACTAATCCAAATAATCCAAATACATTCAATACATTTTCAGAGCTACATTCAGGTAATATTGGGAAGACTTTTCACATTTAAATATTTCTCAGGGTATTTTCTTTAGCCACATTCAGTCATTTTCAGTATGGACAGTATCTCAGTATGTCAAAAAAGTCTTGTATACAAACAAGGTAGTAAATATTTCTGTCACTTTTTCTTAGGAAGAAAGCTATAGTTTATTGAACACACATTGATCTTGTGACAACATGCACCCATAGTGTTCACTGCTAGGGCAATATATGGGGTTATTTGCCCTATTAAGCACAATAAAACGTGCACTCAAAGTCTAATATTGGCTTTTCAACTAAATTTAAACAGTGAACCAATTACAAAACACAAAGGAGTTCATAAAACATCAAAATGTACTGATGGTTTTGAACTAGATATCCGGACCCACATACAAACCACTGTTAAAAAAAATGCTGAAGGTTATTGGACCTTCAATAACACCTATGCTGTTTTCCCCTGTAGTGAATTTAAGTTTAGAAACACAGAAACAAGTGATTTATCTGCACTGTTTCACTGGTTTTGCTGTATCGCAGCTGCTCATTTACGTAATCTTCCAAAGAAACCTCAAAGTAGACAGCCTGAATTGTTTTTAATTAGAGTTCATTTTTGCATACTTGTAAGACCAAGGATCTTGAAGTACTGCAGGAGTAATTAGTGTGGCTCTCACTTTCTTGTCCAACTAGTCCCATTCTGTTCAACAAGGGCCAGCCTGCACAGAAAGCAATTAACAAGGACAGTCCCATTAACTTTATAGCACATGGAATTATGCGGAAAACCACAAAGTCTGTCTTCATTTGTAATGAGTTAGTTCCCTGAAAAGTATTTAACTTTTGCGATATAGAGTTTACACCACATGCACACTGTAATAATAAAATATAAATATTGCATTTCACATCCTGAATGTATACTGCAAGTAACACTATAAAAATGTACTAGACTTTAATTCTGCAGTTGCACTCTGCAGTCCTTTTTTGGATGCCAGTTTTATGAATGTCCTTTGGAGCCAAGAAACATTTTATTTGTGTTCACATTATGAAGGGCGAAATAAAGTGTTTGATGTACTTTGTAATTTGCTTTAAAACTCGCATGAAAGCATTTTTACTTTAGTTTTCAAACAATATGTGTTCCAAAATATATAATGCATATACATTATAATGCAGTTTCACAGTCGTTAAGCTGTTTTTGTCTTCTGTGATAATTGCCACGATTTTACGCACAACCATCCAACAGACATCCCGATGCAATGTTGAGAAACTCCTGAAAGTACACCGAAAATTGCCTTTTACTCTCCCAAGAGAATGTGTCAGATGAATTCAACAGGACAGAAAAATAATTGTTTGTATTGCATTGCATCATTTCTCCGTGCAATAAACAAAATGAAAAGGAATTCTGGTGAAACTCAGGCATGAATGGGGAATGTTATTGACATAAACTGTTCTCCAAGCTTTTGTCTCTAATTCCAATTACTGGCAAGAATGACATTACGCTGTGATTGGCACATTGTGCCAGGACAAAAGCTGACACCATTTACACCTAAAATGAAGGCGCTCGGCTTGTCACTGTGGTTTCCTGCAGTTAGTGCATGTAAAAGTATTCACCTGGGCATTTTCTCATTTATGATTGCTTCTCTCTTGCCACTTCCTGGACTCCCAAACCCCTTCTTTCCCCAAATATATATATATATATATATATATATAGGTTTGACTAGCAGGCAGACTATATGTAGTTTGACTGGCAGGCAGTTCCTCATTATTTGCATTCTGATACCTGCCAGCACTAATGAGAGAAGGGACCAGTGCTGCCATGACAGAACAGGTGGATTAATGTCTGTGCAGCTGCACTGAAAGTGGGGGAATAGTTCATTATGGCAGATATAGGACATTTAACACTGATACTTACTCTAATAATATGGCATAATAACAAACACTCGAGACCATGGAGGCCCCACCTGAGGGTCCACTCTGCCTTTGGGGAACACAGTCTTTTTCCTTCAGAGGAATGTGCATTTAAAACCATGTTCTCCTTTTTTTATTAATAGAGAAATGAATGTGTTTGTGGCACCTTCTGTAGCGTAATAGATTTGTAGTTGAAGAGAAAAATGTTTTATGTGTAATACCTATAAACCATTTTTTTACTCTTTCAGCTAAGATTTCTTATTCAGGTGTATTGATTTTGCAATGCAAACACACGGGTTGGATATTATGAGGGCTTACTTTGAATTGCATTGATCGTTGTCTGCTATTGCTATTTTATTTGGAGCAACACTGCACTTTGGGGAGAAGTTATATTTTATCACTATTGAGCCTTCCTTTGTTCGATTGCCAACTAAAGGAAAAAAGCAGTCAGCAAAAAGCCCTCAATGTTACAAAATGACTTTGTAATACATTTGGGGGTAAAATATACAGTGAGTTTTACGGAAATATTTATTAAATGTCAAATTGATGATGTCAACCGCGCCAGCCCGCAGCCTCCCAATGCCCCGGTGCTGACGACACACAGCCATCCCTCAGAAAGGGCCCTGTGGTTCCATGTGAAGACAAATTATCCTTTCATTTGAAACTGAGTGTTTCCTTAAATACCAGCTGTGCTAACGAGGCCCTCATGTTGTGTCTGAGTGCCGCTCTATTAGCGTCCGGGGCCCGAGTGCGGGGCCTGATCTCACTGAGTGATTAACTAAACCTCGAGGCTGACAGGCCTGTGAGCCTCTACAGAGAGAGAAGACGGACTAATGTGGAGCTCTGTTTAACAAGCCCGGTGCAGATAGGAAAGATAAGAATGAGGGAATGCAGAAAGGAGGAGGTGTAGGGTGTTACAGAATGATGGTGTGATGTCTGCTTGGCTCCACAGGAGAGAATCCTGAGTTTGACAGTAGTCAGGCAGCCTAATGAGGAGGTCCAGTCTGCTATGCGAAAACTGGAGGAACGTTGCGATAAACGCACTGAAGCTTTCAATAACAGGCTTGTAACAGCCAATGGCAGAACATGTCAACACTTTCGTTTTCTTTCATATCCGTTAGAGGGGGTACTGCTATTACAAATTGTAATCTTGCCTTACCATTTACAAATTACTCAAATGGACAAGCTCAACTGAGGCAGTATCTTAACCAAAACTCAACCAATTATAAACAAATCAAACTAAATTCATCATGAAGAATATGTTGCTATACAGAAAGTCTGTATAGTGTTTATAGGCTATGTGCCACAGGAATACAGATATCTTTCTGTAGAAAAGCTGTCTTTTCTTTTTGAAGATGAGAAAACGACAAGAAACTAGAAGAGGATTTAATTGGTGCTCAGCAATAGCTTATAGTTATCAACAATAGTGTGATTATAGTTATTATGTACGTAGTGAACTGACAGCTATGCTAATGTCCTGGAAGTATTGCAAATGGCTGAAAGTGATGTACAGTTGACAGTCTCTCATGAGGATATCAAATTGTTTGAAAACAGCCTAATTAGCGGCTTGATCCATTTCGTCTTTGCAGATAAAACCTCTCTGGTGTCAACCTGCATGTGTAGGTTTCAAAACATCACGGTCAGGAGAGAGTGAGTGGCAGTTTAAATATAACTTCAATTAGCACTCAAAATACCCAAATAACTACAATTACAAGTGAGTGGCAATTTAAATATCATTTCAATTAGCACTCAAATGCCTAAATCACCACAATTATAACTTTCAATCATCAACAGTATTTGCTTAAAGAGCCATATTGTCAATGACAAAATCTGGAAATGAAAATCCGGCCATAGCAGGTTCAGTGACTCAGTTTCTCATTATCTCCTAAAATGCTAAATACGGTGAAGACATGTATCAAATTATAAAACCTGTAGCGGATCAGTCTCCATCAGTTAGCTCTGCACTGCAAAAACCTCTGCAGTGTCTTTGTATGCTCAGCATTTTATCACCCTATTAAAACTACTCTGAGCTGTCACTGCAGAATGCACAGAGTGCCCGTTTCTCTGTTTCTTTGAGCAGTGTTCAAGAACTCGCTGGGTGTATTGTTTGTAGTTATGAGGCTATGTCAGGATACTGCGGAAATGAGAGGACTCCGTGCCTTTAAGACATGCCCAAGATCCTCATTATCCGTTGCTAAAATCTGAATTAATAATCTATGAGACATACAGTTTCCGACACTCTACTGTTAAAGTGTGCAGCACAGAATGTGTGATTTCTGAGTTCAGTTTCAGGGCTCATGGCAAATTCTTGAAGTGGGGATTCGGGGTTCTATTTTTAATATTATTAGTTTAAGATGAGTTGGCCATATTAAGGAAATTTTGCATAAACTTAAGTTTAAAAATCTGCATAAAATAAATTTGACAGAAGTGTCAAAATTCCTGGAACGCCAGATTAGTGTTTCCCAGGTTTTTACTTTATGTATCCCCACAATCACATCTGTACGACTCAAGTTTTGTTTCCTTTTCATCAACACTGATAAAGCATTATGTTACTTGTAACTGAAACATAATTTACTCTTAATGAGTTAACTAGCCATTATTACCATTTTAACAACAAACAATCAATACTGGGGGAAAAACAGACTCCACTTCTTCTTTTTTTATTTTTGACACCTGAGCTTGTTTGCCTTTCACACCTTTTAACAGTTCAGGGGACAATTATAGACTATAATTATCTCTCAGAAAGACATAATGGTAAATGTATTTATAATAAAACCCAGATGGGACGTTTAACAAAAGTCATTTGAGCTCGTTGTATGGTGGATTTTAAGTACCACAGAAGTTTGACAAGTATAAAATATCACCCATAACTGAATTTGTTGTCATCTACAATGTTAAATGAGGAAGCTCCGACTTGCAGGTAACAAAGATGTACAACAAGGCAAAATCAAAGTCTTTCCAGATATTCCCCTGAACCTGTTTAAGTATGCCTCTGGGGTTCATATATCATGACAACTACTGTTAACTTCTCAGACAGTTTTAGGAAATAAATAATTCAGAACAGACAATGTGAAACAAAAAAACAACAAAAAAAATGTGAAAAACAGATTAACAAGAAGACGTAAACAGAAAGTTCACCTTAAAAGGGAAAATCTGTCATAATTTATATTATTTATTATTTATTTATGTCTGTAAACACTAAGAGAAGAGTGAAGCAGAATGTTAGTGCCTCAAAGCTTCAGTTACCATTCAGAGAGAGATTTTGTCATACAGTTTTAGCATGACATGAGGGTGAGGTAACATTTTTGGGTGCACTGTCCCTTTAACTCATGGCAAATTATTTGTCTTTCTGTTCACTGCTTTACCTTGTCTATGGTTTTCTTAACCGTAGACATTTTAGGATATCAGTACCTATCAATCATGCTTTGTTTTCACACGGAATTAAAAAATTCATCAAATCCTTTTAGACTCTAGAAAGTGGCCAGTAGGAATTAAAATATTGCAACCTGCCATTTTCTTTGCTCAGAACTTCCTGTACCTGGAGCTTTGAAGCTTCCTCAGAAGTGTTAAACAACAGTTAATTAACATAATAGAAACGTTGACGGAGGAGAGCACACAAATCCCAACATGCAAACAGGGACAGCCACCAGGGGAAAAAGTTGCAGGTGTAGGCGTAGATAAACTAGATCTTGCACCATGTTTCAGCAATGTCTCATATGCTGTAGGTGAATATCAAGACATTAAATATGGATGCATATTTTATCAACACATTGAAAGTTTAAAAGAGAGACTTCTTTCATGTTGTCGTGTACATCACTGGTATATCGCTTATAAGACCTGACAGATGTACCTCTTACAATGTATCCAATTATTTTTTCTCCCTCGGAAAAACATGCTGCAATGTTGACACTAAAGCAGACAAAGTCTCCCAGGCTGGCTTTGAAGAGCGCTTACGTTTTCCTCTCAGGAAGACCTAAATTAGCGGTTGTATTCCTAACTTCAGATGAGTGTTCTAGCAGAAAGAAATATTCCACACCCACGTCTTTTTGATTTGATTTACTGCATTCTTTGATACTGCGTGCTTCACTCTAGAGTCAAATTCACTTACAAAATAAGAAAACTCTAAGGGCCGTTCACCACCATCCCTCGCCTGCTAGTTCCTCCTTAACCTTCCTGAATCGCCAAAGGCTCAAAAAGTGGAATACGCAAAAACTTAAGTTCAAAGATCGCTTAAAATCCATGGAATGACAAAAGATACTGACAGTAAATTGGGGCCGGAGAATACGTTTGCATAATATTCCCCCAGGGGCCCGATGTGGATTGCTTTCCAAAGCAAGACTATGAATGAACCCTCTCTTCGCAACGAGACCCCTCAAACTCTCATCTCCGGTACTAAAACCATAACTTTTTTCTCTGTGGAAGGTTGTGTAACAGTTTTTCTTATGTTTATTTATTTGACTTTACAAAAGACAGCTTTCCTTTAAAAATCTGTCTTTATTAGGTCATTTGTTTAAATTAGAAAGTATTAGGCCCAGGAGGTCTAGGTACATCTAAAAGGCACTTTCTGTCTTCTTGTCTCTTTGTTGCCCTGCTAGCTTTTGATGAAACAAACATCACATGCACTGTTGTTTATAATTATGAAGCACATGATGAAGTGGCAGTCAGTGTCTCTGTACAAACCTTGCAATTTATCTTTTCTTAGACCTCCAGCATTAAAATACACAGTGGATTGGGACTTTATGAAACAATATTTAAACTTCTTTTTTGGGTAAAGAAGATAAATGATGAGTGCATTTCTAATGCAGCAACAGACTAGTTTAATTGTGTTCTAAACATTAAACAGTGCTGTGTTTTTTTCAGCTGGTTGTAAATGTGACTCTGAACTTGAGGAAGTGTTTCTAGCCTGGAACAGGCAGAATAATTAGAGGATAAAAATACATAATATTGCTCTGTGTTTTGCCTCACACAGCATGAATCCTTTGGTAACAGGTTTAGACAAAATGTAAATTGTATGGGCGCTTAAAATGCACACATTGGGGAGTGTGGATTACTTCCCTGCTGAGGTATTTAAGAACAAGCAGGTTATCATTATGACAATGTTTGGGATTTTTAAAGAAAGCCACTGAATATGTATGATTTTGTAGGGAAACAGAAACTTAAAATGCATATCCAGGTATATACCACAGTACTTGTAAGAACATGCCTGTATCATGTTTAATAGCAAACCCAAAAGAATGTAACCAAAATATATTTTTATTATACAATTAAAACATCTAATAAGGTATTTTGTATTGGGAAGTTATTTTAATAACACCATGCAATCCCCATTAACGTAATGACACAAACCTTTTTGCTGTAATAAAGTAAGATTTAGATAAGATGAGATAAGATTTAAATAATATGGTGTATCATTGAGGTATTTGTTGTACTGTATTTTAGGTTGATTTAGCTATAAACTTTGTATTTGTCATTTTCATAGTTGTATAAGTTCTGGGGGGAATGTATGTAATTGTCGTAAAAATAATACAATGCTAAATTCTTTCTGGAACAATTATGGTGCACCCATCCTTGCCTTTTAAACTTTTCTAAAAAAAATGTATATATGTGAAAACCCAAAAGTAGAGTCAGGTGAGAGAAATCTTACATTTGAAGTTTGGATTTTGGGATTCCCAACATGAAGTTGGGAACTTCATGAGGATTCTCCTGCCAGCCCAGTCAGCATGAAAAATAAATTTAGTGAATGTACAAAGTGCAATAACAAAGACCTGGGCTCATATGTATATTAACTTTATTCACTTTCATGTTTCTCTGTGGATGTCAGAGAACTCTTGTCCTCAGCTGTGAATAACGGACATTATATATGAAAAACTGAGGCTATATACTGGCAACATGGCCCTATTGTTTATCAAGATATGAACTCTCAGCATAATTTGCCAAAATCTAAAGCTATTTCTGATAAAGATTAAATGTAGAATGAATTTACCCAACTCTGATAGCACGCCAGGAATCTTATTGGTGCAGACTGTGCCTGCACTCACAGGATGCTTCAAGAATCTCAGGAGAGTAGCTACAGACTATATCACTGACCTGCGACCCGTCACAAGCATACCCAGAATATCCAGAGAAATAGCACAGATGATTACAGGAGATTGCAGCGTGCCTCCTTTGATGGTTTGGAAGCAACGGCTCTAATCCATTTTTATTTTTCATTGGCAAGTGTTTTCCATCGATTTTGAAACGTATGAAACTTCTTTGCTCAGGGAAACAGTGCGTATATGTATACAAAGCTTCTAGCTGTAAACATATATTAAAGCAATGTCACAAAAGAAGTATTTTATTCAACAGTTCTACAAACAAGAAAGAAGTGTTTTAGAAAAAGACGTTCTAAAATTTGTAATGAATTTCTGCCCCAGCAATAAAAATCGTTCCTACAGCATCTTACTGAAATGGTAAAAACTGTTATTGCTAATTCAAAACACTCATCAAGCTATTTTGAACTCTTTTTCTCTGTGCTGCTATCGTTACACTGTCTCAGTCGTGACATTAGACCAGTGTTTCTGAACTAGGGGCCAGGCCCCTTAAGATGACTTAAAATACTTTAAAATAAGACAAAACAAGCATTTAAATAAGCTAGGATAAAGATATATTAAGATATTTCTAATTTAGTTATTTTATACCAAATATACTTCTAATTATGCCAAGCGCTAGAATATTTTATTGGGTAGAAATTATAAGTAGGTGGGGCATCAAGTATTGTTGTGGACAATGACTCAATCAGAAACACAAATGACAATTTAATTTATAAACTGAGAGAATTTAAAAATCATTCACATGGTTCAAATTTGCCATCTCAAATAGCCAACATGGGACAATGTAAACAAACATTGTATACTGTTCATTTGTTGGTCCCAGTGCAATTAATTCAGTATACAGAAATTAACATCATAACCCTAATTTATATAAGAATCCCCACAGGTTCAGAATATCCATTGTTTCATATGAATACATTTTGTAATCATTTTTTTAGCCAGAGAAATGTTTGTGGGAATTCCCAAATGTACATTTACTTTTTTGACTTCAGAGAGCTAAACAATATACATGTAAAAATGAAATTGTAGTCGTATCTTTGTTTTGAAGGAACACAATAGGATAACTGCTACATATATGTTAGACCCTCATATATAAATGTGGTATGAATGACACAATACACATTTGGGTAATGTTCTTTTGATTCTCAGAGAGCTATACAGGTATAAAAGTAATAACCAAAAACCTAATTTCTTTTACTAACCTGAAAATGCTGAAATGCTGAAAATACTGGGCTGGCACAAAACGTCAAAATATAGAAGTTAACTGTGGAGTTCATTTATTTACACTTTGGGTACTTTGGGTCAGTAGCTTATAAATTGTCTTTTAAAGTACAGATCAAAAGATAAATATGTCTTTCACACTGTCAAATCGAAACTGTAAATTTCCGTCACCTCATCATATGTAATCCACATTTGAGCCATATTTTGTTTTTGATTAATGCATCCTACCATCCATTAAAATCAATACCATACATCATGTGACCAAACTATGTATAGATTTTGTCTCTTCAAAGGTTTTCTCTATAGATTTTGTTTTCTTAAGAGGTTTTCTGAGTACAGACAGCCAATCTGTCAATTATCCATCAGGGACAAGCAACAGTCTTTGAGAGAATTCTATTGTGTCAAAGATGGATGAGATGTCTAGACTAGGTACATATCAGCCTGTAAGCAGAGAATAGAGAGAAAATTGAATATTTTTTCCTCATGGCAATTGATCTTTCCTACAGAGGCTTGATTTATGTACTACTAACTATATTGTGTACGTACCTAAAATACCTCCAGTGGTATATGAACTGAATGTTATACATGACATGTTAAAACGAGCTAATAAATAAACCCACAGATGAATATAGGCAGCAAAAATAAAATGTTAAACAGTCAATCTTGGACCTCAGAAGCCCAAGATACCACCATCATTTTTAATGTTTTATTTTCTACCATGTGGATTAATTGTTACAGTGTTATATAAGATTAGGACCACAGGGAAGAGTTGACAGTCAAATAAAATATCTGACAGCTTGTCTCATTTCATTTTCCTTTCTGTTTTTTATTTGGTGTAATGAGAACATCAAAATTCTGACAAGATTGAAGTAATCAGTTTTTTTGCCACTGGTGGATGGTGCCAGTACTTGGCTATATTTTGTCTCCACAACAAACACAGCTAGTCTGAAAAGGCAATCGGTTTTCTCTAAAACAAAAACCAGCCACTCAAAACCAATTAGGCACGCAAACCTGAGAAAGAAACATTTAATGTCACTGTCAGCCATATGCAGAAATAATCAATTTTGGAATCAAGGCCGAGTTTTAGACAGTAGCCCAGCTAACAGTGAACATTCTAAGAATGTAACATTGTTTAAAAGTTCTCTCAAAGTTATCAAAAACGTTCTTGCAGTAATGTTAGTAGAACTTTACTATGTCAAAAACATAATTTTTAAGATATTACTGGAATGTTTTAGAAACGTTACAGAATTTAAAAAATGTTTGAATAATGTTCTTATAACCAAGCTATGGTGTTAATGCAACAGGTAAAAAACTTGACGTTTTGAACATTCCTAGAACTTTCAAAATAACATTTTTTAAAATCTAAAATTGTTAGTTGGTAGAGTGTTTTTTTCTCTTACTTTCTCATCTGTTTTTGGGAAATCAGTGAACAAGTATCAGAGTTAGTGCATTGCAGGAGTTTTCAGTGAAGTACTTATGTGCATAATTAGCGGATGTAAGGGCAGCATTTCAGGGCAAGGTCAAGCAGATGAGGAGGACAACCAGCAAACCAATACACAACACAAATCTGGCCACATTCTGAACAGGAGGTAATTACAGAGCGAAAATTCACAGGTCACTAATCTGCAGCAGCAAAGGAGAAGTTTAGCTAAAGCAGTGCTAAAAAGGGTTTAGTTTTTTTATTCAGTGAATTAGCTCTATGTTATCTTATCATGTCTTATCAAACATTTTTCCACAGTTACATTTGAACCTCTTGGCAATATTTCTGGCTTTTTTTCTTAAAAAAAAAAAGTATTTTCTTGATACACAGAAGTTTCATGTCAAGTTGAGACATGATAAATGATCGTCTCTTTGGATATAACTGACATATTGAATTTTTTTCTTAGCATCATCACTCATGACTTAAACATTAAATTAAAAGAAAAACAATCCTATCCAAGAGTAACATTCCCATTGAACATTTTGATAAATTAGGTATTAATTCATTATTATACATATTTGTTGCATTGGTTTAGAACAGAAGTTTAGTTCAGATAGTATCAGCTAATTTTGTTTCAGGTAAAGGTTGCTTTACGTGAGGCCTTTTCACACACTGTACCGAGTCTGCAACTCACGACTACCTGTTAGTGCATCTGGAAATGAGGACATCTTGAATATTTCCATCTTTTAATGCAATGAAAAAATGTGGATGAGGTAAAATGATATTTGCCTGTGCAAGAATCCCAGGGGATACTTGCTTGGTTGTAATGTCTGTAAAACATTCCCTTCAAGAGAATGAGCTCCCAGGAGATGTTAAGATATAAACTTCCCTCTGTTCCAGCAAATGTTTCCTTTTGGTGAGCTAAATGTTTATTTTTATCTCTTTGCATCGAATGCCTTGGCACTCCTGCTATAGATTTACTGTTACCTTTTCAGCCTGCCAATGCTCTTCACATTAAAGAACAGAAATTCAAAGGTGAAGAATAACACCATTTTGTAAGATGGTTTTTTTTGCATTTCCTTAAGCGCTTACCTTACCTTTTTCATGGATTATATTAAGATGTATTTATCTGTTTAATGGTGTCACAGTCACTCCTGAACTTTAGATGTTATTTGAAAGTCACGTGTGACTGAATTTCCTTATCACACGTATTTTGTAAGTCATGTGAATACCATTATTGAATGCTAATGTTGGGTGGTCTTGTTGTGTCTTGAGTGTTATATTGTGGCCCGGATGCTAACAGATCCAAGCAATCAGATATGCGGAAATTGTTGGATGTGCCTCAGGCTGCAGAACTGTCACAATGATGATTCATTGTATTTTATTATTTTAAATGAACCTGAGTTTGACTCATGTTATGAATCATGGGAAAGATTTGGGGTACTACTGTAAAATACCAAAAAGAACAACAAATATAATAATATTATAGAAAAAAATATAGCTGTGTGGGATAAAACGTTTTATGTGCAGCACAATGCAACAAGATAATTAAATGTTTATGATTTTAAAATGTGATTGCTGTTTCTTACTAAAAGTCAATACCTCTGTTTCTACCTTAAGAATGCCTAGCAGATTTTTATCTAGCATACAGAGCTTTATCTATGTTCAGCATAAGTGTGTGTGTGCACGCGTGTGAGTGTGTGCAGGCAGGCAATTTAACAATGCATTTTGACAGGCACTAAATAAGTTTGATTAACATTTTAATTGCACATGAAAATACAAATGATAATGAGGCTAGATTGTTAGTCACTGGCTTAATTCTATTTTATATCTTTTTTTAGTCCCTTTACCAACTTATTTTTGCACCCCGGGCAATAATGTAAAGAAATATGGCTCACTAACCTAAAAAAATCAGTATACACAAACATCATTATATGTAATATTCATTAATTGCTGTCATCAGACTTCACATTGGGATACAGTGTGCTTCAAAGTGTATTTGCCATTATTTAAAAAAATATTAATTACCTTGATGTAATTATTCCAGATGGGGTGTACTTAAGCAATATATACACAAGAGCTCAATAAAGAGCTCAATACACACAGATTTCTGATTAGTGTCCAAGCAATGAATTAAAATGTATTAAAAGTTATTATTTATATTTAGATGCTATAGGGACTCAAACCTGTTTGCCTTCTCTCTCTTTTTCTCTTTCTTACATGTTCATGTTTCTCTGAGATGCCAGTCAATTATTTTACTGTTATATCAGTCTATCTCAGTGTTTAATATTTCAGTGGACAATGCAGGAGCAGCCGAGTCTTGTCACACTCACTACATGTCCAGAGTGCTCTGACACAAGAGCAGAACTTTGCTCCAATTATGTAAAAATGAATACAATGCAATAAATTTTTAATTTTTTCTGCAATTGTTCTGTTCTGCAATTTTAGTATTGTTTAGTATTGTCTTTAGTATTAAAGACATTAATCATATGCCGTAATTAGCTGTCTTTTTAATTGCCTGTCTTTAAATATATTCCTTTACAGTGTGAACTGTTGCAAGATACTGTACAGTATGGGCTAAATGAGAACGCTCCACTGCAAATATTTAGTCTCTCAGCTATTTATCACAGCGAGCGAGCCTGAATTCATACAAATGAGTTAGCCCCCTCTTCTAAGATCAATGTTTGTTTGGTTTTTTAAAATTTTAATTCTGAACCCCCAAATACCAGATGAACCTGAGATTCATTTCTGCAACATATGTTCCTTGCAAACCTTACGGTTTGTGACATATGCCACTGGTATATCACCCTGATGGTTGAAGCACTTATCCACAGGCCTTCAGGCTCTGTGACTCTTTCAGCAGAATTAAAGGAACTTTATGTCCACAAAACAAATGGAGGCTTCACATGGTGACTCCTATGAAAGATGGCAGCTCCAAAGGCATATTTCTTCCAGTCCTAACGTGGCAGATGATGAATGTTAGTCGACAGCGGCTCCTGAGCATGTTCTTCCTGCACAACCACAGAGATCAGCTGATACTCATCTCAGCCAAAGGGGCACTATGGCCATCCACGCAGGATGAAGATTCTCACCTTTATGTGTCACCTCTGGGCTCAGGGTAATCCAAAGACAAAGACACCAGGTTGCTACCAGCATCTTCAGCTGTGCTGCGCAAACAGAGCAAGATATCAAAACATCACGAGAATCCTCTTCCAATATATTTCAGATGACCTTTCTTTGGCCTTGTGTCTGGATCAGCACAAATTGAAAATATGAAAAATACGAAAATGAAAATATGCATTTACGTCCACACCCGATTCTTTAATTTGAAAATTAGCTACACATTTCAGATAATAGCAGTGCTAAGCAAAGAAAACTTACTGACATTTATAAAGTGGTTGTTTTTAATCAACTCAAAGGTCATTTTCTGTCACAGTCATTTGCAGTTGTGAAGAATTCAGGCACTTTGTTTTATTTGTATTTCGTAACATCATAAAGTTCATTTTAATTTTAACAGTAATGGCTGTGCACGTGACTGAATTAGAGAACAGTGGCACTTAAAAACAGTTTTTTCTAAATATATGTACCTTTTTCTTAAAGCAGCATATTAAAGTATTGTAATTTTCAATAAAATTATTAAATTGTTAGTTTAGAGAATTGTTAAATGAATAGTTAAAAACACCTTAACATTTTTAAATAACCGCTTTTCAGTAGACACAATGAAACCTTCCCTGGCTTTCAGAATTTAAGTTTAATACCTTGTATTGTTATAGCACTACGTAGACCTTGGTGCTGAGTTTCATTCCAAAGGGATCTGCACGCAATGACATGGAAGCAGAGGTCCTCTGCTCATGTTGTCATGACAACTCAGAAAGGTCGACAGGGAATGTGTTTGCTCTTCGTGCTGTACTCGTGAAAGCAAGAAAAATAGATTTAAGATCCCTTGAACTGATAAACTTCCTCTAACAATACAAACTATCTGCTTGAGAGTTTGTCCTGTGACAAGCCTTCCATGAAATTCTCAAGTTCCTGCTCAGATAATCTTCAATTACTTCACAGGCTGTGAACACATGGGTCCGATTTAAAAATATAAAGCACTTTTTTTCTATGACCTTTAATGTAGATAAAAGTCCCTGCTGAGTTACACATTTCTATATTTCTGAAGGTCACTTAGTGTTTAGCTATATACATTAGCTACATACTGTAATGTGGAAGTTAAACAACAAGTTTAATAACTCTATTTTACTCTGGTCTTCTGAAACACATGCATTGTTGCAAAAGCATCTCTCACATGCACAGATCAGGTCATGTGCAGAATGTTTACAGCTCCTACTGTATATATTCAAACATTCATCTCTCATGTTAGAGACAAACACCAGGGACACACTTCCAGATGGCTTTTTTCACGGTAAACTGGGTTATCCCTTGTTCTTCGTACAACACATTACTCATGAAACTACATGCTGAGGCAATGATGGACCAGTCATGTATTCATTTCATTCAAAGCACATCCACTTCTACAAAGTCTGGACTTTATTAGGCGAGAGAACTTCATTACGCGCTGCTCTTTTAGCATCTTCACATAAATCAAATGTTGGCGAGGACCTGAGTGCAAACAGTATGCCTTCTGGGACATCTTTGGCTTTAAAATTTGTCATTCTTCGGGTGACAAAAACAGTTCCATGGGTCAGTTCTTTGTCTCTTTTGAGATGATCAGGAAAGCAAAAACCTACCATCGTGCAGACAATTTGATCAGCCAACCCGAGCCCGGCTCCCTATTACCGACTGGAAATGGCCCAAGTCCCGGGAGACCCAAGGCTCATTGAGCAGCAGAGGTGGATGCAGTAATTATATCTCAGGCTAACCCCCAAATCACTCCTCATTAGCCTGGGCTAGACCTGTGCTTCACAATCTCAATATGTCACTATTTGCTTTGAGCCGTCCTAATACTGCCATCCCTGTACTGCCTAATCTATTAAATTGCATGTTTTGGTGTCGGGGTTGGTTGGTTTGATGAATGTCAACCTGTCTGTTTTCTGCAGGGATGTAAAAAGTCTGCTGGGATTTGCTTCGTTTTCTCATCTAGAGCTGATAGTGATGTCATAGGCATTTATTCATATTTGTTATCCCAGCTAACAATTTTTGGTTGTAAAAATAATTTTCCTAACATGTCCATTAGGAACAATGTTTAAAAAAATGGTATTTTGAATATTCTACGATGTATTAAAATTATTGCTTGGTTAAAAAAGTTTAAATAATGTTTCTATAATTCTGTAACATTTGTAGAACTTTCCACTAACAATTTAAGAATAATGTTTTTGATATGATACATAACTTTATAAAAACATTCTACTAACGTTACTGCAAGAATGTTTTTTGTGATAACTTTGAAAGCATTAGAGAACATTAGCCAGTGTTCTAATTAGATGTTCCCTGTTAGTTGGGATGGTAGGAGCCACATTGAAATAACATGAATGAGGTTATAAGTGGAACGCTTGTACAGGAGAGGATGGAAGGGTCATGTGTTTTCTTGCATGTAGCACAGCAGTGCAGACCTTTTAATCACAACTGTGCTGTGGATAGTACAAGACACACCTGCAGATCTTAAGGCTGGTGACCTCAGCCAAAAAGCTAGAGTGAAAAAGTGGCTGTATTGGTCTCAAGGAAGCAATGTAATATTACAGTAAGCCAGTTTTGGGCTCTCACCCTTTTTGGACATGTTCTTGCACAAAACATCAAGATTGATCGCAATGGAAGGAACAGAATGTACTTTTGCAATTTGTGGTAGGAAGCTCATAAACTGTTTTTATATATACCCATTAAAACTGAATTTAAATCTGTTGACGTTGAGTTATTAAGCATAATCGGTTAAAGATTATGCATGTAAACGCACAAATGTTACTGTTTGTTAACACCCATTTCCTGCATTTAGAAAACCAAGAGAAATGACCTGTGACCTGAAATGACTTTCAGGATATATATATATATATATATATATATATATATATATATGTCTGTAAGTTAAACATTGAAAGCAAGGTCATCTTTAGCTTTGTCACAATGTTTGTTTATATAATAAACAAGTCAGTTCGAGTCAGTTTAAATGTAGAGTGTCTGTCCTCGCATCTCACATCTCGCTCTCAGTAAGACTCAATGTATCACACATCAGTCTGAGAGATGCAACCATCCAGTAAGCAGTTGTCACAGCAGTATGCAGACAACACATCAGAAATGGAGTGTGTTCCACCCAGTCCTGCATACTAGAAAGCATCACATCACAAAATATCACACAAATAATCATATTTCAAGAGAACTTTGCATTTCTCCCTTGACAACAACTGCTCTGAGATAACATCTCAGTTTGACATAAAAATATTCATGCATCCCACTTTCTCCAGAAGCTGAAGGACGAATTCGTATGCAGAACTTCACTCGGTTCGATAATGTCTAATGTCTATACGTTGATGTGGTTTCTATTAAAGGCTTAAAAATAAACATTTATCTTATGTAAGGCAAAGTGATTTTTAAAAAGGTCCTCGTTAATTTGAGACAAGTAAATCATTTATCTACTGAAAGTATGTTTACAGAATGTCAACGCTTGAAAGTAACATCAAGCACCCTGAGACAGTTCTGCAGACTACATAGACATTCTGTCTGTCTTTGGTTGAGAGAGAAGATGAAGTCAAGGTCAAATGTTTCACTTTCATTGTTTTATCCATACACAAATAAATGATACATGGCCTTTGGGTTCTTTTGCTCTCTGAGCTGTGTCCATCCAGAAAGATGAGGTCCTGATTAATTGATTCCTCTGCTTGGATCAATACAAAGCAAGTCCTGCTCTTCATCAACATGAGGGGATATTGTCCCTCAGAGATCATTCAGAGATGCAGAATGTCTTGCTGGTTTACTTCCACTTTCCCTCTGCCCGTCTATCGTTCTCATCTTTTATCCTTTGTGGAGAATAAACCACTTTTCTGCCCCAAACTGCAATTAGTGTAGACATGTGTCTGGGCAGCTGTGGTGAGCGGTCAGAGCCCCAGCTGTGCTGATGGGACAGCAGGTGTCCCCCTGGCCTCTGTGAATTATTCAGAGCACCAGTGCCATGAAGGCAACCCTGCTCATCATCTCAAAGGACCACAATTTTTCAAAGGAAGTGATAATATTGAAATGCTTCTAGCTGTGGTAACGGAGAACATACTGTACTCTCTTGTGTAAAAATGAGTAAATCTCCAGTTCTTCACAGAAGAACATGGATAATCTATTGGACAAGAATGTTATTGATGTTTTATTCATAGCAGAACAGTCTGGTGTCACTTGCTAATCTCAGTCCAGACGTAATGAAGTAGCCGGAATGTGGGAATTGTGATGAGCAGATGGCAGGCAGAGACAGGAGAAGCACTGATGTGGGACAATATAGTGCCAAATGAATGACCTAAATGAATGCTAATGTAGTTGTTTCAAATTATGTTCATCTTGCAGCAGAGGGTCGTACAAATGCTATGAATTTGTATTAAGCCAAATTACATTAAAATTAGAAAAATGTATTTTTAAAATGTAAAAACTATGAAGCAGCCTCTATAACTACTGTAACTCTGTGTTCTTCATTTTTTTAGCTCCATTGTATGTCAACAGTTTTCTCAGTTGTATCTTTTTCTCTTAAGCAATTTTAGGAGAAACATCAGAGACTAAGTTGATACTTAAATAACTGAGAACTCCACAAAATCTCCTGTGTTACAAAAGAGCAACATCTGAGAAATACACACAAACACTAACTGGCCAGATACAACCAACAAGACAATGGCATGGATGGAAGTGTACTATTCAATTATAAACTAAATAATTGTCAACCACTACAATCACACCGATGCATCACAATTAGTAAACATCTTAGCATTTGTGCTGAAAATAAGAGGCATTCTCATAACTATTCCTTCCTACTAATGTAAACCTCAAGGATTCCACAGAGACTGCACATGAATGCGAGAGTTGAGTCTCCTATTGCCCTTCAGTTTAAGTGCCGTGAATGAACAGTGTTTTAATGAGACAACTGGGGTCAGGTGCTTATAGCATTTTATGTTCAAGAGGGTCTCATTTGTTGGTTCCTTTTCCCATAATAGATATTCAATCGCAGGGTCATTGACAGGGCTTGTGATTTATAAACCTGAAAATTAAACAGTCCCACAAGTTTATGTGTTCTTTGTTACTATGGTAACAGTAGGTCTAACCAGAGAGTGTGTGGGTGAGTAATATTATGTGACATTTGCATACAATATTGCATTTCTGTGTATTAAGAGATTAAAAGCAACATTTGCAGAGTTGTTACTATGGACAATATTACATTGTACTGTATTTAGGATAAATATATTTAGCCGTTAAAGAGTAAATATATTAAGCTGTTAAAAAGTTAAAATAAGTTTCCTAGGAATTGTGGTACACATTAAAGTACACATTAAAAAGCCCATTATACAGAAGTGGTTTGTTCTATTTATAACATTTTTAAATAAAAAAGATTAGCTCGGTAACATGGCTATAGCCATTTAAAACTAGATAGGTATGTTTTCTAAATAAAAATGTGAGTGGTTGTTGATACAAAAAACTCACAGTACTTCTCCTCTGTACTGTGCTGCAAGTCTAAAGAGCCCACCCCTATCTCTTTATGATACTCCAACTGAGATATGGCTAGGGCCAACTACACCATGTGGGCTAACTACAACATGCACAAGAGCTACTTTATGTATCTATGATATTCTGGTGTTGAAATGTGACAGGGGTCCCACATGGGCTTTACTACACCACCCCAAGTCAAGATCCCAGACCTCTACGTTTGTATGATATTCTGGAGCAGAGATATGGCTAGGGCTCCCAGGGGCCTCACGAAAGGGCCTCAATACACAGTCCCAAGTATAAAGATTCCCATGTCTCTATGATATTGTGATGCCATAAGGTCGGGGCTTAGCATTTTTTGAAAAAAGAAATTAAAGAAACAACCTCAAATATCCAAGTCGTTCTGATCCTGAGATATGATCATCTGACGACTTCTCAATGCAAGTCTTTCTTTCTTCAATACACTGAATGATTATATAGTGAGGCTTGGCAAAAACTATTACTTATATATTTCTTATACTTTACTTATACTTTACTTATTATAATACAGTATCAGAAGTCTATGTTTGGATTGTGTTTTTAATTTGACAGTCAATATTCATTTTTCCAAATCATGAAGCAATAATAAAGAAGACTTATTATAGACAAAGAATTATTATAACAATTTAACATTTGTTTATTTTCCTGTGCAATTAGCTAAAAGTAATGAACTGTGAAAAGTTATTTTATGTGAGTATGAGGCAATACTCTGAAGATGGATTATTGCAGCTGGAGATCTCCCAATCTTTAGTAAAGCAGAACCAACCTTGAGCCTAGCTCACCAAAATCATGTTCGGTGGATGGACAGTCAGTTCTGTCCTGAAAGACAAGATGAGCACTAAGAAATGTCAGCTTGCCTGTTATATTGTTTGTCTATTTTACAACTACTATTTTACTTACGATCTTGACTTTTCACTGCACCCAGTGCCGGCGACTCAACATGTTTTACTCTTTAACATTTGTTGGCAATGAATGCCTCTCATTTTATTCTGAGCACTCGTTTTCCATTCTTCCATACATGTTTTAAATGTACGTATTTTAATATGTTCCGTGCTGCTGTAAAATACCTGCAAGGGCAAATGTGACTAATTAAATTGTGAGCTGTGATAAATGAACCTCGCACGCAGATACACGGAAAAATCTGTCAAAAAATAAAACGCTGTGGCTTTTTTGTACCTCATTCGTTCCACCTTGTGAGCAAAAACATAGTCTGTTTTTATTACTGTCTGCTAGTGTTTTGGTATGTTTGGAAGAAGTTAATTTGTCACAGGCATGTTGACAGTGTTTGTGAGTGACAAAGTGGAGGCAAAGGTTACCAGTCTGACAAATGGCAAAGTTCACCAGGGTGGTCGACTTGTAAATGTGACCTGTGATGTTGGGCCTTTCTGCTAGTCCGAGCCTGTCGAAGGTTGGATATGATTTATTTGGTGCTGTGGGGAAAAAAATCTGCCTAGATAACTGTCACTGTCTCTGAGAATGAATGCCTGCAGATGAAGTGAAGCTATGACGGGCAATGGACTCTTCAGACTGGGTTCACCGGTCAGCCTGAAACGCCTAGAGCCTCAACATTACAACTGCTGGTCTTGACAAAGTGGTGGATGACAAGGAGGTAAGAATCCTGATCAAATGCTTCAGGCTCAGGTTGATGCCCTTTAAAGGGTGTAAAACAAAATGAAAAATTTCACATTAGCTCTGATAATATACATAAAGGAACGTTTGCAAGTTTTGGAGTTCTGAGCAATTTAATTGGATGACACATTCCTTCATTACCACTGGCTAGTAGTTTCACAGGCTTTGACTCGAAAAGCCCAAACTTCTGGTTTCAATAAGAAATGCGTTAACACAAAACAAATCTGCCAAGCACTTTTGATAGGGTCTTCAAAGTAAGTATCTAAATCTAACCACCATTATTGTGAATTTAGAAGTCAGCATTCATAAACAGACCTTAGCAGAGCTTTACAGAAATGGGATGTTTTCTTCTAAAAATGAGTTTGCATGCACATTCAGACTGCATGGTGTGGGGTTTTCGAGAGGCGGGTCAATGGTTTACCATGGTAAGTCTCAAGCATGACTGCTACTCTAGTCTGGCCTCCATTCTCAGGCTGCAGTTGGCTTTGGGTAGAAAATTAATTCTTTTCAGCCTTTTTCCGGGGATGAAAGAGGATATATCCGAGACTGCCAAGTCAGTCTGACTGCAGTCTTCCACCCAACACAATGAGTGTTTAAGCTGACATAAGCCATTACGTCCCTTAACCACTCCAATGTGCACCAAGCCATGAAGGATTTTGTCATCTACTGTTTTGACAACTGGCACCAGAACTGTCTTGTTTTCCAATGATATTTTTGCTGTTCCTCATTGGATCACCATAGCCTTGGCATGTTGTGTCATCAAAAAGAACGTTTACAGTAAGCCTGTGGGATTTCACCCTAGCTAAAAGTAAGACTCATTAAGCACATGACTCAGCTGAAAAACATGTTTATTAGCCTCCCTGTAACCCGGTATCTTTATCAGCTGTCAAAAAAATGACAGCGCCATACAGTGAAACAGTGCTGAATTTTTTCCACTGTAGCAGAAACAAACAGAATTGAGTCTTAAACTAGAGAAGGTTGTGTTTAAAGGTCCTGAACTTCTGCTATGGCCCTTTTCGTACTAATAGCCATGGGCAATACTATTGGAAGTGAGCATTTTGAACTTGTAGAGGGTGAGTTATCAAAAAATGTTGTCATGTCCCCAATTATAATGAAATGCATTGATCCTAAGTTGCAAAGGACCCCTTATAAAACCTGGAAAAGTTTGTCAAGACAAGAAGGGGCTGTGTTGGTGTGGAATTGGTGTGTGCCTGCTGTGTATTGATTAGGCCTGTGTATTGATTTCACTGTCTAGTTTACAGCTGATATAAGCACCTCTGGCCCGGTTTACACCTCGTGTTAAGATCTGCCTCAGATGATCTGATCACAAGTGGTCAGTTAACCAGTTGTGCTTGGTCTGAGAATTGAAGGAATGACCTTGACTCCATGCTAAACAAAGAGAAGACAGTTTCATATTCCATAAGACCATTGATATGTTTACCTACTGTTCTGGTCTGAACTCCTCTGAGGGTTGTTGTTAATATGTTTCTACATTTTTTTAAATGGCTCAGCTTGTCCCTCCCTTGCAGTCATGTGGTTATTCATTTTATGCAAATTCTCCCAAAACTAAACTCCAATGGACTACATCATTGGAGGTAAATCAAGCGTCAGTTTTGATCTCGCTGTCATTGCAGATGTGGCAAATACATAACGAGCCTTTAGAATGATACATTTAATGCAATGTCTCAACACCATTACATAAACATTATCTTGTGTGATGGTGCTGGTGCAGAAAGTATTTTTTGAAACACAGACTGAGAGATTGTGGGAGGAACAAAGGACCTGGGGGTGTGATGAATCGATGGATCTTGTCAAAAAATAAAAGCAAATACATTTGATGTTTTGATGCTTCTCTAGGTCATGCAGTACAAACGTATATATTATATATATGTATGTGTGTGTACTATGCACTGAAATACTGTATATTTATTCTTTAGACCCGAGTGATATGTGGAGAGTTAATCCTCAAAGAAATCTCTTGCCTAAACTACTGTACATGCTACAAATGCATAATCCATAGGATGTGCTGAAGTAAATTGCATGCATTAATCACATGACCAAAGCAAAATCAAGACACAGCAAGATAAAGCCACACGCTTCTCAGAATCAAAGCCATTTCCATGCACCATTAATTCCTTCATTTATGCAGCCATTTGGTTCCAAACTTTAATCCCTCTAGTTTAATCTCAGATTATTGGCCTGTATGATTTGTGTCCGAGATAAACTACATGATTATTTGATCAAAATGATTCACTGATCAGTGCTGCGGTTCATTCTATACAGGTTCACCTCTGTCCCCTTCAGAGGTACTTATAAAATTACTTCTCTTGTCACTGTGATAGATTTATTAAAAGAATGCTTCTCGGTTTATGACTCCATAAAAGTCCTGTTCTGCTACTATCAATGCAACAATTTTAAGGAAATATGAGGACATTTCTCGACCTTAAGAGAAACAGTAGCAGCTGGAGATTGTTTGTTTTAAATATCGGATTATTACCAGTACACACCACTCCATTAGCCTATCAAATCTGCTTAGAACTACTAAAAAGTCCACACAGAAATGCAAACGCTTATAGAATAAATCTAAAACATCTTCTAGAAACACAAATGACATGAATGAACTCAGTATATTATTAACCCAAAGTCAACATACAAAATATTATACCAAATAACAAAGCATTGTATTCACATTTATCCAAATCGTAACTGAGTTATTAAATAAAAATGACAAACATACTTCCAAACACTAATTAGCAAACATTGTGCTCACAAGCACACTTGCAGCAGATGGACAGCCATGTTAGCCAACTTAAAGAACCAGCTATTACACACTCATCTGTAAAAACACTGCAAATAAATGGTATTTAGTCTTGATACAGCTCCACTGGGTTCGGTATCTAAGAATGGTCAACTGCTTTCTTCATAGTTAATGGTGAATATGTGTTCCTCATACTAAAGTGTAACCGTTAGTCTTCCCTCAAGGCAAAAGAAATATTCTCAGTGCACTTTAAATAGCTTGTGTAAACGGTTTATGTAATCCAAGCACAAATATTGGTAATATCCTCCCTGTATGCCTCAGGGCAGTGTTTATAGTTCTACGGCATCAGCACAGTTTTAATAAAAAAATCTTGTCCCCTCATCAACGGTCTTCAATACTAAACACATTTGCCTTTGAGCAATATCTCCACATCTCCATTAAACGACATCAAAATGTTTGGATTTAAGAAGTTTTTTGTTCACTTATAAGAATTTACACTTTTTGAGTCTTTCAGCATCTCTGAATACATGGCCTACAGCAACATGACATTCATATTTTAAAACATTTTAAATTCAATTTAAAGTAAATATTTTATCAGATCATTACATTTAAATCTGTTTTGCTCTGACTGATATGACAAAAATGAATGATAATGTATGTTTTAGAGACCATCCAAAGTTCTAGATGTTAAAATGTTCTTTTGGAGATCATACTACATGTTTTGTAGTGAAAACAGCTATTCCAGTCCTGGAGGGCCAAAGCCAACACTAATCCCAACACTATTTAAACATTTTAACCTAAGGTACAAAGTCTATTTAAAGTCATTTTAGTACAGGGTTTTAGTGCAGATCTGAGGCCACACCTCCCCACTCCCCTAAAAAATAGAAAATAAATTGGCAATCATTAAAATGAGTTAAAACGGCAGGAAAAGATCTGAAAACATATCAATCCGTTTCGACCTTTGCACCAGTGCAAGTTTAATAGACCTATAAGAGTTTGTTCAGAAACACACAAATCCTCATCATAATATAGATAATTGTTTCCCCCTAATGACATATATTAATGCATCACTGAGGACCAGGATCTGATGCCTGGCTGACTACTTTGGCAGAGATTTGGCTCAACACACACACAAACAGTTGGTATGCTAACACTGTACCCCAAAAGGCTACTGGTTGTCTTGGCAACCAGTTCCCTTTATGATTTTTGTTTTAAAAATATTGGTTTAAAAGTTTATCCTTTCATCTTGCATTTCATTTGTGCTTAAAAGAGTACAATGCCATCATTTTCTAAAAGTGCCACTTGTTTAAAAAAACAACAGCAATTTAAAAGAAAAATGTGAATACACTGTATGGTGTATAGCTTGTTACTACACCAACAGCCATTAAACCTGCTCAGCTCATGAAGCAGCCTTTATATTCTGTCTTCACAGCTGCTGTCAATCATTACTCCATCAGTCTGATTGGTGCAGAAAAAATGGGCGTGTCTAGGGTAACTGGAGGTTAATCAGGTCTCCAACCTCTCAACACTCACCACTTCTTTTGAGCTTCTGCTCAAACTGATCTAGAATCAGGCAAGCGTGCAACGTTCACAAGTTTCAGTACTAGTCATCAGAACCATGAAATGTACAGCTTTCAGTTAACAGTAACAGTTTTAACCCCCATTCATCAATATTATCAGATTTTTCTGATACGTGCTCCTTCTTCACTGCCTCACGCTGAGCGACTATGTTTTACTCAGTTTGCTGAGCTTTGTTAAAGACGTGCAGTTAAATCAATGGGAAGATAAGCAGCTTCAATTTATTTTTGAGCGGGTATTTACATGATTTATAAATAATACAACCACCGCAGTGGTCCCATATTGTAGCACAGCCTTGAGATAAAGAACAGCAGACTTTCTCAACACAACACAAGTGCATTTACTTCCTATGACCTTGTTTTTTTCAAAAACAACTACATTCTGATTATATGTAGCCACAGACTGTAAGCGATAAGCACCTACAGACATGCGAAAGCCAACATCTTTCATGTGCGTAGTGGCGTGCAGAGAAATGGCATGGGCGCCGGATAGGATCAAAGGTACCTGAGTGATTGGCAGAGTTTCCACGGGGCAGTAGCTGATTGAGTCAGTCGTACAGTGTGCCAGCATGGGACATATGCCCCAGCTGGAATCCAGGTAAAATAAGCAATCAACGGTACAGGCCCCTTGAGAGCCCCAGGGCTGCAAGAAAGAGAGAGTTTATGTGTGTGTGTGCTTAGAGTGAAGAACATACGATTGATTTGGTGTTGCTCTCCTAATGAAGAGACATACACCGGCCGATGCCCGTCGTGTCCTTGCTTTTAACCTTTACTCTAAATAGATTATCTACTGTGTGACAGCATTGTGCAAAGTGTGAGGTCTGCACCTGGACGTTCGCCCATGTCAAAAGCTCGAGGGTTTGGGTGTGCCATAAGGACAGAGGGTCTGGCAGGTGCTCAGTGGTGCATGCAAGAAATGGACCTTGATGAACAAATGGGAAAATCACAGACAGCTTGTTGTTTCACCGTTACCGAGCAGAATTGGTATGCGAAGGACACGGTTCAGCTCTGTGGTTCCGTTAGACCCTCAGATAAGCATGGAGTGCCACCTCTTGGCTGTATGTTTTAAACAGCAGGACCCCAAATAAAATACCCCAGGAAAGTTTACAGAGGCAGAGAGTATGTGTCTGTGTGCTCGTCAGTTCCACAAACAACCTTGTTATAAATAAAGTCTACTTATAGACTTAAATACTGTCTGAATAATTTCGACCTTTTCTTGAATTGAAGTGTGACTTCCTGCTAAGCCTTCCGTTCCAAAGAAATAATCATGCCACATGCTGATATATACCTCTGGCTGAAAGTTTAAAGTGATTTTATTCCTTCGTGGAACAGTAAGACATGGCTATATCCTAATGTCTCCAATGAGGATGAAATATTAAACCTCTCTTATAGCATGCCGCACCACACAGGACACTCCAGTGCACTAATGCCCGTGGGATCCATTCATTCAACCAGTGAGAGATTCTGTAATTCCACCCTCATTTGAATAATATTAGAGGATAAATGACTACTATGTGAGCAAAGTCCTAATAACATTCTACAATCCAATCACAACTTTGCAGGAGCCATGCTACTCAAAAGATGGAAGGCTCATTAAAGATCGGAAGTGTTTCCAACTAGTATGGTATCTTAAACCGGTCTACCATGCAAATCCCCAAACAAATAGAAGGATCAGGACACACTGTGCCAATTAGAGAAGTCAGAAATGTTGCATCTTACTCTCCTTTCAGTACCCTCAAGGGTTCACCAAAACTTCAAGTGCACCAATACCCAACTTAACAGATGGTGTAGATCATGCTAATGATGAGCTATCTAAATTTTCATGTGTAATTTTAAGGGGTAAGCCTGAAGATATCTCCTGGGACCCTGCAAAAAAAAAAAGCAGGGTTTTCAAATCACACTAAATATAAACCAAACTTTAGTTTCTGAACAATATTATGAAGAAACATTATTTGATTCTTGTTTACAAAGTTTGTGCAAACATGAGCAACAATGGCTGCTCTCAGCCTCATACAGTGTTAACATATCAGGCAACTTGTTATACCAAAAAAATGTGCAATTTTGTCTAAAACCCAAGCAAGGGCAGTTGCCACGACCAAACCCCCAAATGTGTGCTCCTATAAAAATCATCTCTGAAAGACGTCCTTTATATGGATGCACTGGGACATAAAACTGTGGCACACAAACAAATGTCCTCCACAGAGGACAAAAATAAAGTGCTGCATCCCAGGAGGTTAACACGGTTTATCAAAGTTTCCAGTACAGACACATGAGTCACTCAGCATCTGATTAATAGAGTTTTGTGTTATGTATGAACAGGTGGGACAGTTAGTATTATTCATTCATTCGTGAAGGAATCATCCCTGGTGAAATTTGCAACATTGCCCTCACAAATCCTGTCACGTTGCCTGAATATAGACAGTGTCTGGAGAATATCAACCACAAATGCCAAACGCTCCAGCTCTGTTACAGTAGGTTAAACCTCCACCTGTTTCTTAAACCACACATGTCTTCTAGCATTAAAATGTCCTTGTGCTAACAGAGCAAGGCAATGATTCTCTGGCATTTAAGAGTAAATAAGAAGAAGGGTGCATCATGCAGCAACGTGTGGCCCGCTGAAAATTGGTGTCAGTTCCCCAAATTAGTGACTACGCTGTGAATCTGAGTGGAGTCATTTGAGCTTCATCATTTATGCCGCATGATTTTGTCCTTGCATAATTTCCCCCATCCCGAGCATACGGTATCGAGAAGTCATTTGACATTTCTGGGTCAAAGCCTACACTTCCAAAGCAAGATTCTCTTTTTTCCTCTCTTTTCCCACAAAATTGGTACAAGGGGGCAGTGCGGCTTCTGGCACATAGTGATTTGCTTGCAGTGTGCACATGTGTACGTACAAGGGCAGATAAAATACAACATGAATGCCTCTGGTGCCTTCAAATGGTCTAAGTGGATTTCATCCTCTGAATCTGGCTGTATCCTCAGCTTTACAGGAAAGCCAACTCAGGGCTGAAAGCTCAGCCTGACCTCTGGAGGCACGTTGCACTCTGTTTCTGGTGCTGTGAGAATTGATGAAGGGCTTCCAAACCAACAGTGGTTGCATTACTATCCATAGCTGTCTGGGAGGCTGGAAACAGAGGAAACAAAGAACAGAAAAAACAAAACAAATGTAGAAAAACACAGTTCAAAGGAAAAGGGGCTGATAGTCTTTTATTTAAAGGAATCACCAAAAATGAAAATACTGTCTTTTCCCCTCAGGTTGTCCCAAACCTTTCCAAATCTTTCATCTGTGAAGACTTTTTGGTGGTTGCGCTTGTCCATGTAATGGCAATAAATGGGGACTGAGGCTAAGTCATATGAAGTTATATGATAGAACTGTGTGAAAAGTATAATTCAGTTTAATTTTAATATGTTTACTGAATGAAATGTTTGACAATTAATTGAATAGAGTGAATTCAAAACATTTTGGTCACAAATCTCAATGTTAGTCTATATTTTCAGTAAATATTGACTACAGTTTTGGTCTGCTCCTCACACTATTGAATGGCTTTAGAAAATTTATATACAGTATCCCACAAGTCTTATAGTCCATTTTATGAAGCTGTAACTGCACAGAAAGGAATTTTTCAGTTTTTGGTGAACTGTTCCTTTAAGACGCTATGAATTCCTCTGAAAAGCATTGAATAGCAGAAAGCAAAGCTGTAATGCATCAGAAAAGCATTTCACTGCTTGCTATGTTTCAAAAGAAGCTGCTATATAAACATAAGATACTATTCTGTGTAAATAATAATTAAGAGGCTTAAGATGAAGTGTTGACATGCCAATTAAAAGGTCTTCTTCATTTAGCCTAATGAATAATATACTCTCATGAATAAATCTGCTCATTTTAATGCCACTTCTGAGTGATTATATGTGAACATCTAACCTTGTCTTCATTGTGAGTCAAAGATCTAGTGAAGTTCTGCAGCTGCTGAGTCAAAAGGCCTCGCCGCGGCCCTCGTGTTTGCCCTATGATTCAATGGCGAATAAAAGCATGTCCCCAGCCATTCTAAATCTGTCACTTACGATCACTTTATCGGTGGATGGAGACTGCGCCTTTCTCTTCATACAAAGAGGCTGAAGGCATTAGTCGCTTCCTGCTTCCTTAAGAGTTACTACCTTCTCTATCTGTTTCACATCTGTATAAAAAAATCTCTTGACAAATTCAGGTTTCTCTTATCAGAAAATTGAAGCTGCTGGGAGCAGATGCAACTAAAGGGACATTGGCACGTTAAATAGGCTGTGGTACAGCAAGGGATACAGGGCACATGTGTGCACTGCATGACTGACTGACTGACTGGCACATCTCACTAAAAGAGATAAGAGGTATGTGGCGACGGACTGCAATTATTAGCAAAACTGCTGGCTAGCCCCTTAGTGAATTAAATCTTAATACTGATGAATTATATCTCAATACCGTATATCTGTTTAAAAGAGACACAAAGGTATACATGGGTTATTTTCAAAGTCAAGTCAACGTTTTTCTTAAGACATCTGAAACAACAAAAGTTGACCCAAAATGCTTTACAGCATAAAATGTTTTGATTTAAATACTCTGTGCTTCAGTTTTTTTTTTTTTTTTTCTACTTTAGTTTTACTTTTCATTACTATTTTAAAGAAGCCAAAGCAAATATGCTAACTGTAGAACATCATTCTACAGTCCAACAAATATATGCCAGAAATCCTGCACACTCGCTGCTCACCTCAGGAATCTCCTCCTACAAAAATTTGTGCAAGATTTGTGGAATCGGTATGATGCAAAGAACCCCTGACTTGCAGGTAAAGATTAACTGTCATACCATTAACCGTTTCACCAACAAACTCTTTTCTTGCTCATATGGATTTACTTTTAAAAAACAGTTTACCCAAAAATGAAATAGTCATCATTTTCTGAACCTCATGTCATTTCAAACTAATATGGTATATGGTACTCTTTTCCAAAGAACACACTTTTCTATGCTGCCTGTTTTTATTTATAAAAACAATAAAGGGAAACTGTTGCCATTATTCCACAATAAATGTGTAGTGTGCTACGTTTTTGGCACACGTCACATAACTTTGTCACAGTGTTTACTGCGGTGAGTGGCTTTCAGATATCATCTAAGAAACACAATGTAAACTTGCATTTTTTGCAATTTGCATTTTTTGTATCAATGTTTTGTAAAAATATCTTAACATTTTTCAGTCAGATCAAATAATCATGAAAGATGCTATAAAAATCAAAGCTGATTTTTACAGCAGTAAGCTTAGTTGTTCACCAATATATATACTTTTGGTTAATGTAGTAAGTAATCCTGTGCATGCACTGCACAGTGCACATAATACAGAATACACTGCTGCAACAGAAAGAGAAATCTTGGTGTGCTATTTTAAACACGTCTTCTGACAATAGCTATGTTTGAGGAACAGACTATTAAAGAACTCATTATTCACTGACAATCCTCCTCTCTACCGAAGCTGTGAAGTCACTTTTGCGATTAGATTTATTATGCGACACTGACACATTGTGTCAGCTTTGAAGTCATTGATGTGAAAGCATAACTGGTTCTCACATGTCATAAATGCACTTTTAACAGATATCAATGGACGAAATTAGATCACCCCAATTTAACACATTTTCACACATCAGTAATGCTCAACAGAAGTTTTGAAAAATGTAGAATGGACGTTGATAATGTAACTCAAAAGTTTTAGTATAACACTCTTTACAGTAACTATTTTTTATTTTGAGGTCCCCCCAGGAATAATCTGTTAGGTACAGATTGCTCGGTGGCTTGTATGCATAGCTATCTGTTGCATCCTCAGCTAGCTGCGATAAGCCTCACATGCGCCTGTTCTATCTCATATGTCTTTTATTCACAGTGGATGGCAGCACCTGCAGAAGATACGGAAGAAATCACAAGCCCCATCTCTTTCAATTGGACTGGGCTTGCCGGAGCATAACCTCCATTAAAAATAACAAGAGCAGAATAGTAATAGCACACTGGCCAGTAATGTACAAAAACATCTTTGCATGATGGGTCAGACTGTTCTTACCTCGACCAACCAAATATCTAGTTCATTTAAAGCAGTATGTTTCTAAAATCTGTGAAAATAAAACTGAAATGCTCATACAAAGCATACGTGTCAGTAATACATTACAACTGATTTAGTGCAGATTTGAGCAAGATGTAAAAAACACTGGCCTCTGAGAGTCATGGCTTAGATATAAAGTGCAATCAGTTTCAGCACTGTTACTGGCTGACCAAGGGTGGTTCTATCAAACAATGAAAAACACATCAAACGTCAGAGTTTATCATTTTCTTTATTCTAATTTTCTTTTGGAAAAACTTTTGTTGGATTGATTGAATTGGGTAGAAGTAAGTGGTCTTCTCACACACAGTTAGAATGCACAGTGCCATCAAAAGCTACCTCCTCATCATATTTTTTTATTGCCTATTTGTATAACGAATGTTTTGCAATTTTTCAAACACAATGTAATATTCCACAAAAGGAATCTATCACATTATCTATCACATATATTCTATCACATATTATTTGAAATGAGCCTTGCTCATCTCTGTGGAGAGATTCTGGCCCACACTTCTTTGCAGAACTAGTTTTGACAGAACTCTGACAGGGATGATTTACCATAAAAAAAAAAAACATTTTTACAGTAAAACAATTTTTTTCGACTTACTACTATTTCGACTTACTATTTGTAATCTTGACTGGTATTGAGTTGCTGTAACAAAAAAGGTTGAAAAGTTGCTTAAATTATTTTAAAAATTAAGTCAGGATTTAAAATATTAAGTTGACGTGTACAGCCATGTTGATTCAACTTAAAAATTTAAGGCAGCAAAGTTTTTTCTTACAGCTCGGGCTGGTAGAGCATGGTGCTAATAATACCAAGGTCACTGGTTTGGTTCCAAAGGAAAGCATGTACTCATGAAAACTATAGTTTAAATGCACTGTAATTTGCTTTGGATAAAAATGTTTGCTGAATATAGAACAGCAGACCCTGTAACCTTGTTTCTATTGAATTTAAATCAGGACGTTGACCAGGCCTCTCCCAAGCTTTCTTTTTATTTCTTTTCAGCCATTCAGGTGTCAAATTGATTCTGTGTTATGGACCATTGTCCCACTGCATTACCAATTACACTTTAACTTCAGTTCATACACAGATGGTCGAATGCTGTCTTTGTGAATTGTCTGGTACATCGTCTGCTTGATTCCTTTAGTGATAAGTCATTCAGGTCCTGAGACTGCAAAGTATCACTACCATGTTATACAATAGATATTGTTCTTACAGTAAATACACTATATATTTAAATTTTATACCAGATGCTGGAAGACTTGCATTGAGAGATTACACTATGAATTTTATTAATTTTAAATATGAGATGAGCTGTGATGTTCTTCTTGGTAAGCAGATGTTTTCACTTTACTACTCTTTATAAAATAATTTTTTTCTCAGTCCCTTTTTATAACATCTGCAGTTCATTGGTAGTTTTTCTGGGATCTTCTGAAACCTCCTGGATGAGGTGTTGCTGTGAAATAGAAATAAATACAAATGAAGCTACTGTTGAAATACATTAAGAGTATAGCGCTATACAATTAATGCAGAACTTAAAAATCTGATTTTAAATAAATCTAATGAGAAATCTTTGGGTTCATGTTGAAACCTCAATGATCTTGAATTTTAATTGCAAAGTTTGGTATCTTGTCAAACCTGAGCACAGTTTGTGACGTGTTGAGATCTTTTCTGTAACGCTAGAAGAGACGTGAGATTTCTGGGTCTCAGGAGAAACATTTGAGATGCTTGTCATTTAATCTTAGAAGAAAGAATTACAGTATTAAACGTATCTCATCTGTCAGATATATCTTAACAACAATTTTAAGCTGTTTTGGAATTTTCTTTAATTTTGACAGTGTGTTTCTGTACCTGTAGAAACCTTGTGGTGACTATCTCTATCTGATAGTAAGATTCAATATGTGGAATTTAAACACAACAGTACTGGCTACAGGAAAACATGCCTGTGTTTAATCTCCTGAATCTAATTTCCCACTACATGTTTGTTGACTTAAGATTTAAAACTATAAACTTTCTTACGGGGCATCTGGGTAACTGTTGACTTTCTATTAAATTATTAAAATAATTATACAAACAAAGTGTTATGTCAGTTTTATCTTGTCTATTTTCATTTGATATGAAACCACTCAATGAGAGAAATATGCAATGAAAGTGGAAATCAGGAAAAGGTCAAATGCTTTTTTAAGGCACTGTAATAATAATTTCATGGCACTCATAATTTCATGCTTTTATGCATCACTTACCTCTTTCAAAACAAGCAACATACACTGCATCAAAATGTGTTTGGATACTTAAGCCACACTCAATGTTTTTGAATTATATAACAAGATATCGAAGTAGCATTTTTAATTTGGGTAAATTGGGTACAAGTAAATCATGTATTAAGTGTAAGAAATGTACAGATACTTTTTTGGGACACTGTGTGGCACACTCTTACTATGTGACTTTTAGAAATGTTTGGGTTATAACAACCTATAATAGAGCAAATGAAACCTGAAACATGTGAAAAGTGAAAGTGAAGAGTGAAAGTGAAACATGTTTGAAAGGTATATAAGACTTCTGCATCAATAAAGCCTTTATACTGTTCTCCAAACATTGTGTGACTGAGTTTAGCTGCACAATGTTTTCGAAAAAAAAGATTTACCAAAACCCTACAAAATTTGATTAGCACAATAAAATGTTACAATACTTATGTCATTCTGCATTTATTGAACACATTCTCCAGTGAGAAATGCAGAAATGCATTTAGTCTTCATTCTTCTCACTGTCATTAAATGATAAGCTGTTTATTACTCAATTCAATCTCCTCTCTGATGTTTATGATAATTTTGCTAGATTTTATGTGGCTTTGAAGTTATATATCACAGTCATTGTAACACACCCCTTCATTAGCGTTTACAGCTATGGTACTATAAATGTGGGGCCCTATTCATCATTGTTATGATGGCGTGTCAGCAGGAGAGCTCTGCGGATGCTGAACGGACTTGTAAAGAATGTTTGTGTTCAATGGCTACCGGTTATGGAACTTTAATTGCCTGATTGTCCATGGCAAGAATGGGCTGCTGTCTTCTGAATGGATGGCCAATAAGGCAAAGATGGTCCCTGGGGGCATACGCCTACTTATTAGCGTCATTTTTATACCTCAACACCTGTCCTCATTGTCCTGCCACCCTTTGTCCATTAGAGTCTTAAGCTTAAACTTGAGCTTAAGTTTGGCCATTGTTCAGTGAAAGTAAATACCATATGGCAGTGATTAAATCATATCACAACTCTAATTGCTATAGTCCTGCAATCCTTCACCTTTAAAAGTCACTCCTGTCACAGCTGAAGTACACCAAAGATGTTTTCAAAGTTTACAGAAGGGGAATCTTTGGGAAACAGCTTCCAAACCTATTGTGAAATACTAACGGGCAGGTGGATTCATTGAAGGATATTTTGGGATGATTGGCATTCATAACTGTGCCCGAAAATTAGTCATAGTTGCATCAGTTCCAAAATCAATCAACAAGCCTAATTTGTCAAATATTTTTATGGAATCTTGTTTCATTTAAATTCAGCAATTTTGTTATTGGGCACATCATTTATTTTTTTACCATAACTATAGTATAAAAAACTTTAAACCTTTTTATATTAGCGTGGGATCTGACAAACCCTGCAAAATTAAAACCGAATATGATAGTCAGTGATCAACAAGCAGTTGAATTGTATGGAAAAGCTTTGACATTTTAATAATAACTCTTTTAGTGTTATACAGGAAATATGTCCTACAAGTTTTGAGCGATTTCAGCGTGGGCAGATGATGCCAGAATTTTCAGACTAAAGCAAATGTTCTGCGGAAGGTGTAAATGGTGTCTCAGACAAACTTTTAACTGACAGTACTCACAAAACTTATTCAAGATGCTACCTTATCTGTCTATATATTGTACTGCCATTTGCATGATGCATTTTAAAACCTGTATCAGTTAACCACAAATCATTATTGAACTAAAATAACATCTTCCACCATTAGTTTAGGAATTTACAGTCATTGGCAATCAGTGGGGAGTTAATGCTGGACTGGTCTGACATATTCACCTAACAATTCCCCTAAATTACTTCCATGTGTGACAACTAACCCCGTGTCCCTATATTAAAATTCCATGAGACACAACATTATGAATATAATCAGGTCTCTCAGTTCACCACAGCACACCACAGGAAAGGGAGACATGGCGTGAGCTGTACTCAATGAGGTGAGCAGGCACTCAGACATCACTCTGTCTCACAGTCTGTGCAGTATTAGGGCTGGCATACCAACTGATAGCTTGTGATGTCCCTCAGTCATCATTACAAAAGACAAATGACTACACAAGCTCTCAGCAAATATCAGGAGAGATGTACCAGTATGCATTATCATTTCTGACAATGAAATCAAAGCCAAAGAGATTCAATGAAAGCATGTTGGGGCATGGTGCAGATAGTGGTAAAACGATGTACTTGTAGAATTTCAATAAATGGCATCATATAACATTTTTGAAATTATGATTATCTCGCCTGCAACTCTACTTCAACAATATACGGTTTGCATGGGATTCTGGGATATGTCTGAAGATTAATGCTGTCCTGTCGGCTTTGGCGATGGTGAAATTCAACCCGATTTCCCAATCTTACATCATATTGAGTTTACCCTCCCAAGTCACTGCCACACTTACATGCCAATTCCTCCATTAAAATAAAGTGCCAAGTGAGTAATACAGAAATACATGTAAATTGACTATGAGTCGCCTCTAACTCGTGTTTGCCTTTTGATTAGTTTCGCTTTTCACAACCTTGTTAGACAGTACTGACAATAGATGAATACAGGTCTCAACAAACAGCAAGGATAATAAGACCAGTGGAGTTTTTCCTCAGTGGAGAAAAACAAATCATCACCAGCCATTGCCAAAACATGTAATTACAGAAGAAACCAACCACTGTCAGTCTGCATCCACCTGGGTTAAGCCAAAACAGTCCGACACCCAATATGGTGCTACATGTTTAATGTAATCGACTGTTCTGAGACAGATCGAGAGCATTGTGGGTAGGATTAGCTGTCTCCCTTTGAGGCACTGTTAGATACCCCAGGTTCTTCTGATCTAGGTGAGGTGTGACACAACAGCTAGCGATGGATCTGTTATCGTGACCTAGCTTTGAAAAGTCTCAGAGGTAGCGAGAGGTGGGGGGAATATTTTATCATGGAGGCAGAGAAGGACAGCTGGGGAGCAAGCACAATGCAATAAAAGAAGAAAAAAGGGGTCTAGAAAGAGTAATAGAATAAAAGGCCAGATAGAGCAAAGAGATGGAAGGGCAAAAGAAAAGAGCTGTCGTGCCTGAATGAGGGAAAGTGAACAAGCAAAGACAAAAAGGAGCTACTAAAAAGGAGCAATGCAGAGGGCAGAGCCGGAAGCTCTAAAGGAAAGGGAGCAAATAGTTTTGGCTGAAGAGAACAGACATCAAAGGGTACGAGGAGCAGCCAAGAAGTCAAGCAAGCCCTGAAAGTTAGTTAGATTGTAGGCCAACACAGCAGAGATATGGAAGCTGGCAGCTTTCGGCTGCTGCTTGCCAATGGTGAGTACACTGTTCCTCTCATACACAGCTGAGGACAGCAGTTAGAGCTCTGCATTTAATCAGTACATTATACACTTACATAAGTCCATAAAAGTTTTTGCACACACCCAAGTTTTGTGATTTTGTGCAACATTTTTTTAAAATGTGGATGTTCATCACATTGTCTAAAACAGCATGTGCCATTTATTAAATATTTTTTTAAGTCATTTATTATTGTAATTTTTTTAAAAACAAAACCAAAACATCCAAAAATATAGTATCAGGCAAAAAAAACTGAATTAAATTATAGCAGAGCTTTGTTGGGACCAGTGTACCAACTGCTACTAGACAAATAGGACTTTATTTAAGACTGATATTAGTTGGAAAAAATGTTAAAATTAATAAAATAAAACTTAATATAACTTATAACTTAATATATAAATATGTCATGAATGATTTTTGGCCATTTACCATCCACTTAAAAATTGCAGCAAATTTTGTACTATATCTGGAATTTGCACTTAAGTAGAAGTGGGCCATTTATCTGCACACGAATGGAAGATAATGTAACACAAAATGTTTTTGACAGACATCACAAAACTCAATAGGGGTGGAACATGGCATTAAAAATGGAAGTCTTGCGGTTAAAAGAGCCAATCAGCTGCTAATCATCCCAAATTTGTGGAGATTACACCAATTTCCTATTAAAGGAGATACTGCGGCAGGTCTTGTAATATCTGCCCGGGGCTGTTACACATACACAGAGTTAATAGACTAGCTGCAAAAGTAGTTTGGCCTAACCTAGGCTCTCACTCACAACCACACAGCAAAAAAGCCAAGCTCTGCCCCTCCATAAACACATTGTGTATTGTGTATGTAAATTGCCTACAGCATGGACATCCGGATCTTTAGCTTTAACATGTTGTCTTTTATTGCTACACATGCAAATATTGCAATATTTAATGGATTGCAGCAGTCATGTCTCCTGAAAAACAGCTGAGAAAAAATTTAAAGCCTGAGGTCAAATCTGTTGTTGCACAAATAATGCTTGCCACCTCGGTAATGAAGTATTACCAAGCTATTATTTCATGCAGCGTTAGCTCTCAAGGTTGTTTTCGTCCATTGTCAGAATTAACATAATCATATTTTTCAGATCCATAGTTCACATAATGGCAATTATGCTAAGTAAGGAAGACACAACATTCTATCAGTTACTATTGACTGCCTAAAACAAATAATTCATTGTAAAACACTTTCTAGCTCTCCCCTGCAGTGATGTCCCTATTCACTGAACATGTGCAGTGTAATACAGTTTGTGTTGGAGACTGAGGAAAATTAACAAGAAATTTACATAAATTTCATCTTTCAGACCTATCTAATACTAGGCCTATTTTCATCTTCTTTCAAAGTGTAACTGGTTTGGTATTTTCAGAACCGACTTCTATATTTTTATGCAGTCTTCAATAAAATGTAACAAAAGTGTACCAAAGAACAGTTTATCAATAGAATGCATGTGTTATGGGTTGTGTATCTGTAACACTGAATTATTAGGAATGTATTCTACTCATAGGGACAACAAAATAAAGTGGGATACTCAATTGTACACTATAATAAAATTATAAAATGTATATGTAATTATGTATAAAAATATAATACAAAAAGATTGATTGTAGTTGTATATGTGCTGTCTATTGTTTGTAATATAAACCATTAACATAGACAGGATATATATACATTTTTACATTGTTAGCTGAATTGCATAATTTGAGAGCTAAAACAAAGCAGACTCCATGTGCAAATAAACAAATTCTCTTCTGAATACAGTATCTTTTGCTAGAGACTCATCCTTCCCACATTCTGAGTACTGAAAATACAACGTGAAGGTATGTGACAGGCTGCTACATTAGGCACTAATGGCTCTGATGAACAGTCTCATAAGGAAGCTAATTTCACTGCCATATCAACAACAACCTCATAGGAATTCAAAAGGCTCCTCACACAGTAAGGTCTTAAGATGCATTACATATGCTCTCATAGATTTAATTGAAACTGAAATGTTATGTTCCACTCCAGTACCCTTTTAATAAGCAGACAATCGCCTACCAATGTTGTGGCATTATTACAAGCTCCCCACTGCCCCCTGGCCTTGTTTGGCCGGACAGATAAGACAGTAGGGGTGGCTCTCATTTTGAACTGGGTGAACCTGCATAAGAAGACTGAAGTCCAGCCCTCATACGGCAAAGCAATACATCAATACAGCCAATCTGCAGTGCACTGTACAAGCACGGCAGTAAAAATTATACTGGTTTTTCTAGCCACCTAACAGAGGGTAAGCATAAGGTGGAGGAAAATATGTGTTGAAAAAATTAGATTGTAAGCCTTTAGAAATAAAGAAGCACATCAGTAATTGTCAAATGTTTCTAAGGGCTGCACTGCCACCGGCAATGATGTAAAATGCATCTGGACTCACTGGAATGTGAATGGTTACAGTGAACCAGTGGACAAGCCAGGCACACCTACGAGGGGATGTGAAGTCATTTGTGTCATTTTGTCAGCTAATCTGAAGCCCTACAACGCTGTGACAGGAAGTATAACAAGGGCAAGAGTTCAGTACAGCAGCAAGGTCAGAAAAGCAAGCTTTTTATATTCAAACCTCACAAAGAGAGAAATATAATTAATGAATGAATTCAAATTCAAAATGTATCCGCACTGGGCATATTTCAACCTTATGTAGTTCACAGAAAGGTCTGTTTTAATTATGATAATAAATGTGGCATTCCAAAGTCAATTGGATGTCTCTGAGGATACACATGATCTATTTGATTGTTTCTCCCATGTCTCCACTTTCAATTATTGTTAAATAATTTAGTGTTATGCTTTCCATGCATTGTATTATCGCAATGTTTTTAGCATGTACTGTAATGAACTCCACAAGAAAGCAGTGCCTGAATATAGGGAGCCATTTTAGAGGGGCTTCTTTTGTAAAGATCCTAAATTTCTTTGAATAAAATAAGTCTTAACATTTTCAGTGTTAGGTGATGCAACCGTATCTTCACCAAAAGTCATAAACTGGTATACTCTATAGTATTTATTATATATGTACATGTACAATACTGGTGTAATAAAGCACCTTATTTATTCACAGATTGATCTGTGTGCATGCTAAGACAACTGAGCACTGATAACACTAACTGATTCAGGAAGCTCTACTGGGCTGTATGTCTTATATAGATTTCTCAGTCACTTTCATTTCTTTGCAAGCTATAAGTACTCAGGAGATTAGGGAACACCTTGTTATCCCATGTCACTCAAAGGATCGTCCCAAGTAGGCCAACATCACCATGGTGACCTTGATTGATTAGGTCCGGGTGGTTTGCTGCATATTAATGATCTGTAATGAGGTTTAATGCTTGACTTTAAATAAATATTTTAATTGGCATAAATATCACCATGCAGAATCCGTTTTATGATTCATTTGGCACGTTATAAATGTATAATTCCAGTGACTGTGGCCAATCATAATGTGTGTCCACTTTCTTGCCGTAAATAGGACTTTGGTGCTGCAAAAAGACTGATGGCAGAATTCAATCAACAACTTTAAATTCAAAGTCTTTCCGTTCAAGCTGGTTTATGTGACTCTCTTGCTAAGCATTTTTTGAGGGGAAGCAGACAGTGTTCCTTACGTCAGGGATCTTAAAATAACTCCCTTATTTGAAAAACTTGAAATATCTGAACATCCACACAACAATAAATAATTTACGTGTCCTTCGGTGGTAAGAAAATAATATAGCACCAAGCCTTAATAAAACAACCCAATCACGGTGAGATGTAATATACCTTTGGGGTTTTTTTAGCCAATAATTTTGTTTTCCCCAAGGCACTATATTTTTCTCTTTATATTATTAGCCATTGTTTTTATGCCAGCAAAGCAAAATTGTATAGGCCGTGGTGACTTAAATATCGAATAACTTGTCAACAGCAACAATCCTTCGAGAGTTTATGGTTGGTTATTAGTACAACTTTAGTCAGGTGTTTCTGCCTCTAACCTTCTTTGTTATTGACGACAATGAATAGTTCCCTTACAGTCTACAAATACCTTTCAATAACCCAAAGCTTTTAAAATCCAGGTGTTTGTCGATAAGTGCCACTCATCGCAAATGTTAAGAGACCCAGTCGTACATCAAACAAAATGTCAAAGGAGCTTTATGGGATTCCCTCACTGGTGTTACTTATATTTGTTATTTGCACACATCTCTTGCTTAGCTTTAGGATGAGAGTCCTCTAAGCTCAGTTCATCCTTAAAGATTTTGTCAGTATAATGAGGACCTTGTCATTCTGGCACAGGACCACCAATAGAGTAACATAAGAACGATCTGTTTTTACTCTTCTAATTCAAGCCCAGCTCAACAGAGCGTTTCTGCCACTAAAGTGAAATTAGTCAGCAGATGGCACTAGCAGCCTTTAAAGACACACTGAATTCTAAACAAACGTTTGCAAATGAATAATTTGTTAAGCTTGTTTCCTAGCATATTGGTAGTTGATGAAGATACTTCAGCTCTCACATGAAGCAGTGGTCATGTGTCAACAGTGCCCCCTTGTGTAAATGACTTGGAATCACTAGAAACTTCCAATGAAAAGCACATATTGGAGTTACATTCATCTCAGTAAAGAACCAAATAAGAGTTCTTGTTTAGTCTGAAATTCAGGATACATGATGTGCTGAATGCTGTGTGACTAGTTTCAAAGTACTATAACAGAATCTCCCTTCGGTTTTAATTGTTTACCTGGTCAAGATAAATACTGGGTTGTTTTAATTAATATGTTTTAAACCAGACTAAATGTAGAAAGAATTACTAAAACGGATCCGACATATAATTTTAACACTTTACCCTGAATTCTTTGAACCATGATAACTGTGTAGTGAAAATATAAAGCCCTAAGCTTTATATTTTATCTGCAATAAGCCCATTTCCATTGTGTCCTTTTTATTAAAATCTGATATTGCTCATCTAACTACTTTAAAGCAGTGCTTCATAACACGTTATTATTTATACTGTTCCACTGTATATACACTCTTTAAGAAACAGACCAACTTTGAAGGCTCTTCCAGTCTCATAGATGTTCATTTGTTTCTCAAGTGTGTCTCTAACCAGCTGACAAATGTTTGTTCATGTGAAAGACTCTCAGAAGTTGCAGGTGGGCTGTCTTCATTCAGTCTAACACCTGTGCAAAGCCACCTGTCTATACTAACAGGACTGTGCTAACAGGCTTTTGCTGTGACATATCATCAATTCAAAAAGGGCAAAGCAGACTCGCAATGACAACAGCAGCTGACAGAAGCAAGCAGGAGATGGACAATGGCCTCATGCGAAATACAAAAGCTAGCACATGCAGTCTGAAGGCTTATTTTAGCCGGGCCAGGGTCGAGAAACACTGCTCACATTCCTGTCATGCTTTGTTCCTCTGGCTCTACGGATAGGCATATGTCAAAGCTTGTGTAAAGCTGATCTGATGGAGGTTTTGTGGGTCATATGTAGCGAGGTGTGTAAGGTGAGGAGTTTTACTCCTGGGCATGCTGTGCTGCGAATGTGAGACAAGATGTTTGTTGTCACAACCTGCTACACTATTGATTACTGAGTCAAAAGAGGGCAAAGGTCCAGTTGGGCAATTGAATTCGGAGGTTCACCTTCAGTCTCTGAATGACCATGTTGTTGGTTGTTTCATATTGTGATAAAGCTGCTTGGGTATAAATGAGATGTTTTAGATAAAAAGCTGATGGTATGTGGAAAAGCATTATATGGCTATGTGGCTTATATGGATATTCAATATATGGTGGAAACATTTAACAGCACAACAGTCCAGTGTAGAACGTTTTTTTGAAGATTTTCAGCTTTGGCATTGTCAACATTTATGGTATTCTTTCCTTGAGTAAAAGACTGCACATTTTAAATCTGCTTAAAGGTTTCAAAACATTTTCAAAATTTCATGGAGTCTTTGAATGTTCTTGCTCCCAGGAGAATAATGTACCTCGGTTATTTTCTAATACAGTCTGTATTCATAGGCAGAGAAAACCCACGCTTTGTATCATCTCACAGACTCCCATCCAGTCCCAGTTACACAGTATGATTCCAAGCTGCCAAGATGCCTATCAGTGTTGCCCTGGGCAACAATAATTGCCTGGTCATGTGGACATAAAAGGCGGATGAGCCAAAGTTATCTGTTGCCCATCAGTCACAATCAGAGGACAGATCAATATATCTGGCAGCATCTGACACTCCTATAAACAACCAATGTTGTTTTCCTCTTGCTAAGGAAAGTGAGAAATCTGGGACGGGCGACTTGGCCCACACAGCTGCACCTGAAGTTACAATAACCCTGATACTTGCCAACACAACACCACCTGCTTCTCTCCCAGCAGTGGGCACTCTTTATTCTTTTGTAGAAAATAAACGCCCCTCCAGGGTATTTTTCACTTGAACTTGTGTATGCATTCATCAGTCAGCCTCAGAAGAGGGAAAAGATAAGGCTTGCTTAAGACCAATAGTCATTCCATTCCATTCCATTGCTACATAAAGCATGGAGGAAATCTTATGTCTTGATTTTCCTTACAGAATCTGAGCCTTTTCCAGTCCCAGCATAGTGGTTCACAGACTGATATTTCACATTGGATTAAAACACAGAAATGACCTAGACTTGACAATTTATTGTCTTGCTAAAACACACAATGCTAATCTCTGCAGAGAAACTGATTGTGAGGAGAGACCCCTGGTGGTCCATAGAAGAAGAGCATACACTGTAAAAAAAAAAACTTTGCTGACTTAAATTCTTAAATTTAATCAACTTGGCTGCACACGTCATTTCGACTTACTCTTTATAATGTTGACTGGCGTTGGGTTGCTGTAACTTATTAGAACTAGTTAAAAATGTGCTTGACTTATTTAAGTCATACCAGTCAGGATTTAAAATATTAAGCAGAAATGACTTGAAACAAGATTATGTAATTTAAGTATAGAAGAGTCCCCTGAAAATACCTGGTTTTAAAATATTTTAAAATATTGTGGATAACAGCCAGTGTCTGTAGGACAAGGATAATTGTTTGTCAGTTGTTTGTCAGTGGAAAAAGCCTACCAGACACTACAACATTACAATCATTTATATATATATATATATATATATATATATATATATAAAAATGATTGTAATGTATATATATATATATATATATATATATATATATATATATATATATATATATATATATATATATATATATATATATATATATATACATTACATCATTTATATATATATATATATATATATATATATATATAAATGATTGTAATGTTGTAGTGTGTCCACAAGAGGGAAGACCAACTTCACCAATAAAACTGACACCTTTGATTTGCATAACTTGAATTTTGACAGAATATCTAATAAAAACTAAAGGAGCTTTATGGATGTCTTTCAGTCTGGGGAAAAGTTTTTATCAAAAAGTCCCAAGTCCAAAAACCTGGACTTGGGTAAAAATGAACAAAAAGGTACAAATAATTACTCAGCTAACAGGGAATTCCCTGTTGTATATCATATATATAAAAAACGTCGTAAAAAAGTAGTTAGTGGAATACCGTTCTTGTAACCAAGCAAATATCTTAATATAACATCTAAAAAGCTGGGCATTTTGAACGTTCCTAGAACTTTCAAAATAACATTTTTAACCTTTTTGTTACTTAATGAAAATGTTAGTGGAACATTCCTACAACCTTAAATTGTTTGATAGGTAAAAAACTCACCATTAAGTTAACAAAAATATGAATATCTTGTGCCAGTAAATGACAATAATTCATTGCGTTAATGCTGTTGTTGTCACCGTGTCGTAATAAACCTTAATAGTTGCCAGGACAATACTGCCACAGTTTCATTCAGCAGAACATTTTCTGTAGCTGAATGAATCCTTTGGAAATGTTAAGTAGTGGGAGATTTTTGAAGTCATGTCCTGCATAATTCTTCATTAACATCTATGCCTGTTAAGTTGTCCGCGGGTGTCAAGTTCATTACAGAGGAGGGCCCTTAGAGACATTTGGATCAGGTGAAAAGCTCTAGGTCTTCATTCATTCCTGCCCTCATTCTGGTAATTAGCATCAACACACTCCTTGTAAATCATCGTCTTTTAGATTGTAATATACATGGAATATATAAATGCATATCAGGATCCGATATATTTCTCACATGGAAGTTCTGTCTATCTGTCCATCTGTCCATCAACTTTCATCTCCTTTCATCTAACTGGATTAATAATCCAGTGTATACAGATGTGTATTCAAATAAAGTTTTTGAATAATGTACCTCTATACTGTACATGTACATGTATGCATTTGGCAGATGGTTTTATTTGCAGCGACTTACAGTATATTCAAGTTAGTACAGTGCATGTGCTCCCTGGAAATCAAACCCACAACCTTTTGCACTGCTAATACAATGCTCTACCAACTGAGCTACAGCTACACACAGGAACGCACTGTACTATGCTATGTTATACTATGCTATGCTATGCTATACTAAACATACTAAACTCAAATAAACTGCTTACTATAAATGTACAACTAAAAACTCACATACAGCAGAAGTTGTAACTGCACTGGGTTTACAAGTACAATAGCCCTGAAACAGGCACTGTGTTACAGCCTAACAAGAATGAAGCTGGCACATTGCATCACTCAGTGCGGTCATGCTGTCATCTCAATGTTTTACAACAACAGAAAGATTTCCTATTATTCCATCTAAACATAATCCATTTTAATGTCCTGTGTTTACCTATTTCTGAGTAATTATAACCATTCGTTTTGTAAAATGAAGTAGTCATAGTTTACTGCATATTAATTATTATTATTATTAACTATTCATTTGAGCTTCAAAAAAGCAAGGGAAGATGTGTTTTATGTGCTGTTGCCACATAAATGATATGAACAACAGTAAATTCATTTTTTTAAATGATGTCCTCAGATATATATATGGCCCCTGTCTCCCGTCACCACAGTACACCCAATGAGCATCCGTGAATGCTGCCTCCCTGATTAGCTGGTGATCTTTTTGGATTCATGCCAACGTGCAATCAGTGACTGCTTGGAAAGTGACAAAAGGGGGAAATCTAATGGCTGGAAAAGTGGTTTAATTACAGGGGAGTACATGCTTGTCACGGGGGGAAACCCAGAGTGAGAGGCATTTAAACACAAATATCGAAGCGAATGGGGGGGGGAGAGAATCATGATGGGGAGAACCCTCTACAATTGTGCCATTGTTGATCTTTTATAGTGCTGGGTTAAGCAGACCATTGTACAGATTGTACTTTTGTATCCCACCTTCAACAATGGGAGTGCTATTATTGCATTAATTGCTCTTGATGAAATAGTAATGAGTTTCAACACAGACATCTGTTTTGGATGTCTCACTTCTGAATTGTTACTGGCAGGTTATCCACTCAGAACCCAACAGCTGCTCAACAGATTGCATTAAAAAATCAGGATACATATTTTTTTAAATATTTAATTTGTAATTGTAAATGTAGAAAATTTATATTATTTTTATTTGAATTAAAACAAAATTAATGAAGGCCATAAAGATAGGGGGTTAGAGTAGTTTTCTATTTATTTGAATAAACATTAATGATATGATTTATATAATGTATTATAATTATATAACGTAATGGGTCGGGCAGACAGAATTGGGGGGAGATGGGTCTGTATAGGTCAAAAAAACACCTGCTCTGTAGCATCAAAATTACTAAAAGTGATGCATAAAGGTATGATAGTTGCTACTTGATTATCATAAGCAACAAAAAAAGGCATTTACTATGCATATGTGTGTGATTTATAGTCTCATATCTTTATATTTCAAATTAATATGCACTCAAAAGAGCATTTAACAGCCTTCATCACATAAAGGCTTTTGCTGAGATTTGAAAGCTTTGTAAATCCATCTCTGAAGCTGATGAAACTGGGAGGTTGTTGATCAGATAACAGAATTTATGTAGATGAGTGCTACTCTACTTACCATCTCTGGCTAGAATCACTGCAGCGCTCACTGTCTATCACTGTCTGTCTGTCTGCTGCAGTGACCCACCAGTTATTTTAGTGCAACGTACAGTAATAAAGAGATTTAAATACATACCATGATGGCTTAAGGAAACACTCACTAATGAGAATCCAATACAGATTAACAAACACAGGTTACTATATATAAGTATATATAATATATAACAGGTTACTCTACATACATAAAAATACATTTTAATACTGGTGATGTTTACAATGTGTTTGCAAAGTGTTTACAATGACCTCCATATTTGACATCTAAATAGGTAATGCTGTACATATTGTGTAATGTCTGTGCTACAGTGTGTGGGCTTAATACTGATGCAGTAAATCATCCAGCAATTAAGAATATTATTTATTACGTCCCAATTTATTGATGATTGCAACCAGGGCTGGATTACATGCAGGGCAAATGGGGACTGTGCCTCCGGGCCTCAGATTGGCAGGGGCCTCCAAAATGCAGGCCAAGACTGCTAAACGGCAGGACTCTTGGCTTATAGTACGAGCTGACCGCTAGGGCCCCAGGCCCCCTCAGTGTATAAAGCTGTCATCTACTGTTTTGTTGCCAAATTGCCCGTGTTGTTTACAACAAGTTACTAGGGATCCAGAACGGTTGTATGGGGAACAAGGGAGTGGCGGGGCTCCAAAGACGTGCCCAGGGGCCTCACATGACCATGCATTGGCCCTGTTTGTAACCTCCCCTTGTCCCCCCTGTCATTTCATGAAAAGATAAGTTTCCTACAGTCAACAAACTTGAGTAGCAGTGTAATGGTAGTAAAAATATTCTTAAAATAACCATAAAAATGATTGCGATATCAGTAACAAGAGTTACATTACATACACAGATGATACAGGAAATGTTAAAGGTGGTGTGATTAAAAGAGTGAAAATTGTTGTGGAAGTTTCCCTGACAATTAGTCACACTGTAAACACAAAATATAGTAGGACCCAGAGAGGGAGTCTAATTCTAACACGCATAGTGTTTTTCAAATAGACCCAATGTCCTTGAGAATCTAAATGGGTATGATTTATTCTTTGATTTATTATTTATTAAACAATAATTTATTTAGCTATTATTTATATAAATGATCAGCCTCATTGCATTTGGTCAAAATTGTTTGAAAACCAAATTTAAAATCTTATGGAATTTTATAAAAGTTAGTTAGATTATTTTTACTGGAAAATAGGACAAATGCTGACTAATTATTGAATTAATACGTTTTTTTTGCATTGCAGTGTGGCATGGCTGAGGTGCCTAGATGGTCCAATGTGTGCCCGTATTCATTCACACATTATCTAAGAGGATACAACCCCTTTGAGGACATAATATACCTCCAGTAGAGAGCTGAGAAGGATGCATACTCAAGCAGCCAGTCCACAGGCTATTCTCAGATAAGAGCTATCAAATGAGGCCAGCATGTCCCCCATTCTAAACCCAGCAAGGATTTACTACTGCAAGGAAGAATACAGAGAGCTCCGGATAAAAGGAGGACTTTGATGTCTACGCCTCAGTTCCGTGTCCCCATCTCTCTCCTCGGACCAACCCATTACCTCAGTCAAAACCCGCAAACCAGTCCTCAGATTTCACCTCAGTCTAACACATGCAGATAAAACACTTCAATAGCATGAGTCTTTACAACAAAACACGACACTGAAAACCCCCAGCGAAACAAAACGAAATGGCATAATGCACTTTGTTTGAATCTCCGGAGAAACCAGCATGTTGACAAAGCCTCTCCTCTCTCCCTCCTCTCTCTCTCATCCCCGCTCCTCGCTTCCTCACCCTTTCACATCGATGAACACGCTATGTGATGATTGCTACATGTGGGCAACAGTAGATATCTCCACAGAAGAACAGAGACACATTAACCCCGTTGGATAGAGCAGATTCTGCAGGCTGAATCAAGGCTGTCATCTATAACAGCAGTGCACTCTGAAGGTAAAAGACTCAATATTCATATACCTGAACGATTGTTGCGTAACTTGCCGCTCACACTGGTTTTGTGCATCTAGGGTGTTTGTCATAGTGTGTAGCTTCTGCCATCTGCTCTGTAATGTGTGGAGGATAGAGAGCTGGGTTTAACAAAGCAAAATGAATCATCTGTTCGATTTTTTTACTTTTTAACAACGATAAAAGATGTTTAGTGTAGACTTTTTTACATTTTGTTGTTCATAGATGTCATGTTTTTATGTATAATCTGTGTTTACATAAATAATAGAAGAAGGTTTTAATTATTTAAAGGGGACTCAGGAAAAATACAGAACATCGAGATGTAATTTTTTTAATGTGCGAATAGTATTCATATCTATATAAAAATCCATGCACAATTGCTTTTTAACCTATAAGGAAATGACAAAATTGTCTGACATGTACAATGAAAACTGTCTGTGTTTGTTGAAGGGATTGGGCAGCTAATCCATTTCTCCAGCAGTAACTGTGAGGGCTTTGTAGGTTTGTAAATGTCAGCGAGGGGAAGTATCAGAGATGAGAGACTTTGAAACACCCACACTCAACCGCCCACAGATGCTTTTGAGACACACCGGAGATATTATTTCATTCTGCTCTACATACTCAGCAACAGCATCTTTTTCTGTACTGCAGTCCTACATATGTTACGATCATAACTGTGTTCATAACAAATGATTGGTAATACACAGCCTCTTTAAAATAGTTGAAATTGTATCAATACAATGCAATGCATGTAACATGCACAAAACATATTTTCATATAAAAATGGGTCAGGTAAAGTATGTGTAATACTTTATAATAATAATAAATTTTTTTTTTTTTTTTTAAAAAAAAAAATTTTTTTTTTAATTAATTTTATCAATAACTGTTAAATATAGGTGACTAACACACATCCTAATAATAGAAAAATGAACCTCAGTTTTTTATATATTTCCATACATATACATATTTTGAATCTACACAAATGTAGGATTATACAATTCTGTTCAGCATTATGTAATGTTTATTAATGACTTACATAGTTACTATACAATGTTACCTATGTGCATTTAATTGAACTATTCAAACATATGAGAGTAAATCAAGTTATTTTTGGTTTGAGACTGATAGAAAGGATGGTGTGAGCTTATTCATTTTAATAGCTGACTGTGGCATTTGAGAATAAGTGTGCCAGGGCCACTATAGACTACCTTGAAAACATCGTTCCCACTTTCAATACAATTGCAGTACCATCTAATTTGTCTGAAATTAGACAGAACAGCTACAGTGCCCTAACCTATTTTATACAGAGGTGAGTAATATAGTAATAGTAAAAATAAGTATAGATAAAAGTATAGTAATAATAAGACCTTGCGGTTATGGAATACTTGAATTTTTCATCATAATTGACAGCAAGCATCAACACATTTAGTAATATGTAGCAGCAAAATAAAACAGGAATGGCTGCATGAGGATACCTAAATCAGGAAACAGTGACCTTAGCTTCACTGTTTGTTGAGCAGACAGTGATTTATAAATACAGTAGCTTTCATGTTACATATGTAAAGACCTTAGTGAGGAAAGTACATTGACAAAAATAGAAGCAAAAAGACCGTAGGTGGGCTGTAGCCTTGATATTATTCTGCAACTGTCCTGGCAAAGTGTGAAACAGGGTGTAAATGAAGGCTGTGTCTCTGGGTCATGGCCACACCTTCCTAGAACAGGAGCCAAATCCACATTCTCACAAACCCCTTGGTAATGTTTTCCTTTCTCAGATAATATCCTGTTAAAAACATCCCAAATGAGCCTTAGTCTGTTTTGGCATTTTAGACACTTTTCATCTTGGAAAACCAGGTAAATGTAGTTAACTTGTAGTTAACTAAACCAGGTAAAATCACCAAACTAGCTTTGTTTTTGTTTGGTGAGAAGCACTGAGTGAGAATGGTGAGAAGCACTGAGTGAGAATGTTGATGGTTAAATAGTCAAAAGTTTTGATAAATAAATACATGCCTTATACTAATTTAGGATCAGACAAAGGAACTGCATAACTTTACAACATGTACAAAAAAAGACATTACACCCATAAAATTAAAAACAGCCAGAGCAAGGGTAGAAGATCAGATGGCATAACACATTGATAATGGGTAGAGAAGTCTCAGCGGGACATCTGACATCTCATGGAGCTTCACCAGACAGTGACTCTACAGGGACCTTCACATGTTCCACTGATGATGAGGGTGTGGTGCACCTTTCATGAGAGGATTTATCTATGAGGGAACCCTCAGAATCACAGAGCCAGTTTTTACACTCACAATCAGTCATGGATCGCCACAAAAGACAAACTATCTGTTTTAGTTTTTCAGTTAAAGTTCATTTAGTATTGGTTTATTTTAGTATTAAATATCCATAATATTTGCTGTTTTATCAGCTAAACATGGGAAACAGGGTGGAAATTAGGTTGTAGTTACAATTAGTGTTATGGTGACAGTAAATATCAGGCCACATTCAGCTAAACAGACTGAAAATTAGCATTGGGGAGACAAAAAGATTGTATTTGTATGTAAGACAGGACCACACTTGTGAAATAACTCAGAAACTCCCCTACATCAAAGATAAAGAAAAAAAATATTAAATTGCCAAACTCTAAGGAAAGAGGATGGAGAATGTTGGTTGTTTTTTTATTTTGGGGAATATCTAATGATGGATTTATAAGGATGAGACATCAGAGTATCATTTATTTAGCAGACTCCCTGTAGCTCTATTTGTGCTGCATGGCCGCATAGTACATGAACTGGCTTCTCTCTGACTAGATAGATTTGTCAGGACATTTTATAAATAGCATAGCACATGGTACAATCTACTGCAGGAGAATGAAATATATCAGCCTCAAGCATTCAGTGCATTACAAAAATACTCCCAGAATTGTGATTGTTTTGGAAAAGTACAATATATTTATACATTCTTGTTGTACATATACAACAAACAAGAATCCCATCAAAGCAGGAAATAAAACAGAGTCTCTGTTTAATTTTACTATAGTTTCTGTAGAGTAATTTATGATCTTCGGAAAGAAATAGTCAATTTCATATAATTTCCCTAATTAATAAAACTAAATATAAGACTAATAGGTTGCATCTGCTTTGCTGGTTGACTTCTCATATATCGATGGAAATTGAAAGGCAGGGATTTGCAATAATAGGAAAATGGAAAATGTTCCTTTAGAGGCCTGTGGAGTTAAATTGGCTTTGAACTGCAGCTGCAATAACAAAAGCAAATGATGTGGGTCTTACATTGGTCTGAATGTTTGAATTGCATCAAGGGAAAGAGTGGCATCTGGCCTGTTAATTAACAACCATGGGAATAGTGATTAATAAAATAAGCCCACAGAGGCATGGTATATATGTGAAAATCTTTACTGTTTTCACAGGTAAAGCAACACTAGAGCTCACTTATTGCATTCTTACTGTACAATCAACTGAACGAAATTGCATTGCAAGAAAATTCAGTGAGTATCTAAATCTTCATGTAGGAGTTAATGTCTCTCTCTTGCTCTCTCTGTCTCTCTCTCTGTCTTTGCTTTGGGCATAGCCATTTGTTCCTGATTAATTCTTCTATGATGTAAATATACATGCAGAACTCATGATAATGCATTGTATGAGGCCAGGTGCACTGTTGCATTTCAATGATTCACTTTTTGAAGGAATAGTCATTTTTCCAGTGTGGTGAATTCATCATCTCCAGATAATTTGAAACATTGCAACAGTGTGCTGTATAATGCAGGTTCATGGTAATGTCTGTAAGCATTACCGTAATGTAATCAGACAGGCTATTATGCACACTTGAGCTGTTATTATTATAGAATTTTCTAAATTAGAATTTTAGAATTTTCTAAAAATAAATCATTACAGCTATTATACTGTAAATGCATAAATTAGACAGCTTTAAAACACTTAGTTACTGTATTTAAGCTTGTTGTTGTCTTTATCTCCTGCATTCAGGGCCATGAAAACTAGACTAGGGTGTCTGTCTAACAAATCTGACTCATGCAGCGATTTTTCAGAATTCCTACCACCTACTCAAGAGAGGTCCACAAGATACTTGAAGTAAGTGGTAAATATGCTTTTCCGCAAACAGAAAAAATGTTATAACTGTAGCTGCTAATGTGTTTTTAATGTATCCCTCTCAGGCTATCCAATGATGAAGTGAGCAGATGGGCAGAGTCATTTGATGCTCTGCTGTCCAATAAATGTAAGTGACGTTAAATACGATCAAATCTGTGAATTTGAATTTGTGGCCATTGATTAGTGTGTTACAACAAATGCTTATTTTAACCCATACAGAAATGTATATGTATATATAAGTATGTTTATATGTGACATATATTAATAATTATTATATATATGTGGAACATTTATATGTCAATATAGGTTTATATATAAGGTTTCATATATGGCATACATTGGATACATGTACATATATTACATTTGCGTATGGGAAAAGGGGGATGTTTGACAATATAACGAACAAGCTATTGATTAGTACAATATCATGATATCACGGTATATTCATTGCAATGCTGATAGACTCATTCAGAGTTTTCATTTTAAGCTAGTCGATCAAAACATTTCTACAGGCATTTCGATACAGTTTAGCCATGATATGGCTCACCAGCAACTTATGTAAGAATCTCTCCATATAAAAGTGAAGGACACCGTTTCCCTGTGAGTCACGCGTTTGGCTGTGACTTGTCTCGTCAGTTGCTCACAAAATGACAGGCTTTATTTTCTCAGGCTCAAATCCAGCATCAATTAGAAGAGTGTGTGTCTTTTCCTGAATCTCACTGACACCCCAGATGCACTACAAATAGCCGCTGTGTGTGTATGAGCAGAAGATGAAGTTCACACTGAAGAACCATGTGAAATCTGTTCATATTTCAATAATTAAATTTGAACTCATTCAGATATGCTTTATTAGTGGTGCATGCTAGCTCAAGCATTACTAATACTATCGCTTATATTTAGGTTTGGGGAAATTTGGGAACAAACACAGAACACTAAGTAATAAACATTTGCACGTAACTTGCTCCAAACAGATATAAATTATTTCTCAAATTGTGATTGGAGAGAGGAGCTATTACTTATCTAAGTGCAAAAACTATGCACAATAAAGTGATTTATTTGATACACCTATGTTGAAAAAAATCACCCGACCAATTCTAGGGATTGGGAAACCATAAAGAATTAAGGATGGAATATCAAAGCAACACCCTAGCAACCACCCAAAACATTCTTGTTTCATGACTGTATGACTGTGATACAGTATAATCACTGTAACACATAGCCTTAAGTAAAGTAAGTTTATCAGCCTAACCTTGGCTTTTTATAGCTGCCAAGTAATAGAGAAATTAAGTGCATTAATAAAGAATGTATGCTTCATATGTGGCTTATCCAATCAGAACTTGACTTGACTTGAACTGTTTTCTAAACCCTATGTTATCCTGTTAAACAATGCTTTGATCAATATACATGGTTAAAATTGCATTGTATGACAAGTAAATGTCTACTACTGACATTGTATTGTTAATGTTGTGTAAAATCTTATCTTTAGGTAGCAAACCCTGTACAAAGCATTAGTGCAGGTAAAAATATCTTCCTGTTTCCATTATGACACAGGATACATACAGCAGAAAATTCACTTTTGATACACTGGCCATGCTAAAGGAGTGGCCAGTGAAATTAGCACATTCTGTTCTTTCAAAGGCAGGAGAACAGTTTGCCTCTGTACCCACCTCTTGATTGTCCTTTCATTGCATTTTCAGAGAAGCACTATTCTCTCATTTACCCGCCCTACCATTTGTATGGGCTTTAATTGTATTCAGGCGAGGGCTACCCTCAAAAAGCATGCAGGATACAAAATATGTGCCTTACTGTCACAAAGGACCAATGAATGACTAAGAAATCACGAATGTGTACTTATAAATAAGGGACAAGACATAAAGATAGATGATGCAAAGATCATGAATGGATATAAACAATCAAACAACTGACTTACTATCACTATCAACAACCCCGGTCCTAATAAAAGTAGGGTGAGAGGAAAATGAAAAATATATTTCCAGTTACAAAACATACTTGCCATAATGTGTTGTAACATGATGCCATAGAAGTAAATAACTGAGAGCAACTAGCTTAGTGCGTATAGGAAATATTTCCTGTGGACAGTTTGGGAGATATTTCATACACAAAAAAAAAACAAAAATGCATAATGCAGTTTAAATGAAGTAAGGTGTTTGTCCGTAATCATAATCATCTTTATTTTATAGGTGGTATGACAGCCTTCAGAACCTTCCTCAGAACAGAGTTTAGTGACGAAAACATTGAGTTTTGGTTGGCTTGTGAGGACTATAAAAAGATCAAATCCCCTGCTAAGATCATGTCTAAGGCCAACAAGATATACAAGGAATTTATTGACATCCATGCACCCAGAGAGGTATGTTGATGCTCTTATAAAACCATAGCAACAACCGCAGAACATCCAGTACATCTTTCATTGCTCATTAATTTTGTTTGTTTTATCAGCCCAATATAAGTGTTCTACAAAGACTTTTCAACTGCTTTTGTCTTCATTACTCAATAGCCATCTTTGTGGACACAAACCACTATTGAATTGTATGTAGGTGTAGCTGTCCCAAGTTATTCTCCTATTTACATTAACATAGGTGTATGACAGAGTTCTGATTTATTGACCAAAATGTGTGACCAGCTTTCTTGTAGCTTAACTGGTAAAGCACGCTGCTAGTAATGCCAAAGCTTGGGCTTGATTTACAGTGAATTTATATACTCATGAAATGTTTAGATTGAATATATTTAGGAAATGTATAGCTTGAATGCATTGTAAGTCACTTTGGATAAAAGCATCTGCCAAATGTATACATCTTATGTAAATTATCACCACAGATGTTTTTTGTGGCCACAGTATTGATTTTCTCCATTGTGGCTGTGTAAGGAAGTCATATCAGAATAATTTACCTAGCAATAATTTATAGCATTTGTCATCGATACATTTATGCTCTTTTAATTTACCTATCTCTGCAGGTTAACATAGACCACAGGACCAGAGAGGAAACCAAGCAGAAGCTTCTGGAACCAACTTCCAACAGTCTGAATGAAGTCCAAGCAAAAGTATACAGCCTCATGGAGAAAGACTCCTACCCTCGGTTTATACGATCGAAGATCTATCAGGACTTACTGAACAGAACACAGATGCACTGTCAGAGAAAATCTGTTTAAAAGTGAATGTCTATAAAAGAAGACTTTTGCTTCCTTGGTTAAATGATATTGACATAATATACAGCAGACTTTAATTGTAATATACAGCATAGTCTGGGTGTTTACAAAGTAATGTAATACTGTAAGGAAATTAAAAAAACTAGTTCTTTGCTAGTTGGTGCATCTAAAGTACAACATCACCCTGTACTGTGCCTAGTTCTAGCTGTAACGTGACTAAATTCTCTCCCTTTTAATTGTAATAGAACGGTCCATGTTTTTTCTGAATGCTGGCAAGCATGTAAATGCACATTCTGTCTCTATATGGACAATATATATGTAATAGCAGAGAATAATTATTTATTTTTCTTATCCTCGATGTAACTTATTTACACTGATTTGTTGCATTAAGAAAGTTTAAAGACTGTCAACCCGAGACATGCCTACTTTGTTACTGCATGCTGCCTTGGTTTACACACACGGTCCACACATACTTTTCTGATTGGCTGTAATTTTTTAATGATTGTTGCAGCATGTCAGTGAAGACAAATTGCTTGTTACTTGTTGCATCAGGGCTCGTCGCATCAGGGCTGGTTAAACATGGTGTAAATCTACAAACACTGTAATAAATACACATACACAAGCATGCACACACAAAAAATGGTAGGAAATAGTGTGGTATTATGTAATTTTTATGTTTATTTATTTTGTTGTTTACTGTATTAATTTATGTTTTTTCTTTGATATTTATGTTTATATGTTGATGGTTATATGGTTTACAATGATATGTTCTGCGTTGATATATACAAGATCAAGTAAAGCATGTCACCTCTATCACACAGTGTTGATTTCTTTGGCTAAATATACATGTTGCAGATTTTGCTTATCTGAATATTGGTCAGGCTTCATACAATGAATTTTTAATGAAAAGTTCTGTCCCAGCCCAATATGGGTCACTAATCTTTCTAGCAGACAAAGCAGCATTAAACCACCTCCTTTCATAACAAAATAGTTTCCCACCTGTTCTGCAGGTATTTTAGATATCTAACTGTAAAATAACATTCATATTTGTATTGGTAGTTAATAATTGGGAATTGATCATTATAATTAGCTTATTATTAAAAATATTGCACAATAATAACAGATAAAAGAAAAAGCAGAGATAAAACAGATAACAGAAAGCAGAGATTTGTCTTGTGTTACCTCATTGCAAAAACCACAATTGTTATACTTACTACTGTTACTACTATTATTATTATGTATTACTATTATATACTATTATTGTAGCTCAACTGATAGAATATAACTCTAGCTATGCCAGGTTCATAACTTTGCTTATCTAAGAAATGCATACAACTAATAAAAAGAAACAATACATCCTCAATATAAACTGACCATTACTTAAATATTGTTACAATAATGTGGCATAATAAAAAAACATAATAAATAGTTATACAATCGGCTGAAGACAGATTATGAATGTTATAAAACCTTTCAGCACGCACAGATGCGGAGCCCATGGCTCGTTCTCCAAGGGCCATAGCCCAAATGGAATAATTAGATGTTCCACCCCTGCAGATGAGTGCTCCCTCTGCACAGTTTAAGTTAGAGGGCACATCTGTGAGCCCGGGGCAAAGTCCTCCCTGGAGGCATTGCAAACAGAATCACAGACACATGCCTCCTTATCAAAGTTATGTGAAGGCACTGTTGCCATGAGGGGAACCATCCAGGTGGAAGTTCAGGCCAATTACAATCCCTTCTTTTTATATTTATTGTTAGTCTTGCTAAAAACAATCTTGCCACAGGAGGGAATTAACATAATTACAGTCTCATATTGATATAATAAAACCTTAACTTCTGATTTTACAGTGAACAAAGTGCTAAATGCTAAACATAAAACTGAGGTGTATAAATCTGAATTGAGATTTCCTGAGATATGAGTAGAGAACTGAGTTTTCCTTCCTTCAGCATCATAACAGAAGTTGTGATTTTACCAGAAATTAATGCTTGTATCTTGTGGATTAACAACGTTCTGGTAATTTCATGAAAAGTACCTTTTCCTGAGGAAAAACAGCTGACCACATACACAGTTTAAGATGTGCTAATTGGTGCACTAGAAGTGTTTACTGGTGGCCAATGCTTAAGCCTCTGTAAACAGTAGGATTTAGAGGAATCATGCCAGTAATCATCACAGGACTGTCTTTACCAATAATAGGCTAATGTTGTGTATTCCCGTACAAGCCACTCATTGAGTCTCAGGGCTAATTCGTGGCACTTCATGAGCATTAGAGCTGGGAGCAACTTGTGTAGTCTTGTTTTATTTTCTTCCTGTAAGGCCAGGAAATTAGGAAACAGGCTGGAAATATCAGTGGGGGATTGTGAGTGATCATAATATATATTAATGGTTTCACAAACCAGTCCCCAAATTGTGCTTGGTGTAACACATGTAATACTTGTCTGTTGTATAATATTTTCAGTTACAGCTTCATGGAATACTAGTTTCTGACTGGCCAACCGCAGAATTTTGTCACCTAATGTTTTTGCATATTGTATGTGTACACACACACATGCACATCTTGTCAGGTGTGACAGTGCATTCAATATGTTCATGTACAATATTTGCTAACCCCATGTTAAATCAGCAAAAACTGTTACAGACAACAGCTAGATTTACATTATTTATGCTTTTAAATAACTGTAATATGTAGGTCAGATCCTCAAAGGATCTCTATAAAAATAAATAAATAAGGACATATCAAAAATGTTAGATGCAACATTCCAGAAAACAAGTATCCTTGGTTCAAGGTGATGCAAGAATTAATCATTATCAGCATAATTCTGTCATTTAAGGGACACTCGTGGTCTAAAGAAGACGGCTTGCAAAAGTAAAATTAACCTGGTACAGCTACCATTAGGACAGCTGTATAAATTTCATTAAAATATTCTGAGGACATTTATTGGAGGACTATATTCTGAGGATAATATTTTCTAGTATTGTGTTAAAATAAAAAACGATTTTCCCACAGACAATATCCTGAAATATCCATAAACTGTGAAACATCCAATCAAAAACTGACAGAGTGATTTGATTATTATGTTGAGTGGAAATACTGCCTTCTATTAATTTTAACATTAAAGTTAGTAGAGGTTTCCTTAGGTAAGACTGAGTGGCAGTGTCATAGAAGGTGTTTTCAACAATCCACTGATCCCCTCAATTGCACCATCCTCATTTCCTGCTCACAGGGGGCAGCAATGGGCTGCCACTGCCATCTTTATGAAAAGAGCCAGATAACGGATTTCAGCCTGCCCTAACCAAGGACACTTCTTTGTGGTGGTGTAATTGCCCTTACATGAGGCATATTATCTGTGAGGGAAAAGCCATTGATAAAGAGAACAACAAGCTTATTTTCCCCTCTGCATGTCTTCCTCATCTCTAAGAAACGGCTTCTAGGCAGTGGAGGTGACAGTGAAAGCTTTACATCAGAGCCCAGACGCAAAGATCTCAAGGAGATCAAAGATCTCCTCCCTTGTCCTTACAAAACCTGTTTTTTCTTCTTTTATATTCTGAGTCAATACACCACAAGTTGGGTTCGGTGAGAAGGACCTTTTATCTCTGCTGACATCATGTAAGGGGCCCAAGGTGGGATTCCCTCAGCTGCTATATCATTTGGGTATATTAAAGCTCTGATTCTGTTTTGCGAATCAATTAAGCAAAATGTTTAACCTCGCCAGACTTATGCTGAAAGTGTACTTCTGAAACAATCCACTATTGTTTTACAAACTTTATATAAAGTCTATAAAGACTAGTGAACATGAGTCGTGAACATGAACATTTGTTTGCCAACAATGAAAGATATAATATCTTCAAAACAATTTATTCAGTAGTTGATTTGAAGAGTTTAGACATTTAGAGTTGTTTAGTATTTGTTATATTCCTCTTTTACCTAAACAACCCAAAAATGACATGTTTGTGCAAAACCTGAAGATCCATTTCATCGCAGTATGATTTGAGAATGTTCCAAAGAGCATCCTTATTTACTTCAATGCCAGCAAGCAAATCTGACCTTTTGTATAAAGTTAACATGGCCAATGTCACAGATTTTCTTACGTGTGATTAGTGACTGAGAGTAGTGCTGAAATTAGACAGATTTAAATTAAATTTTGATTTTGAATCCCAGATTTTGAATTTTGGTCTTAGACATTAGGACCCCACACACTATACCTGACTCACCACTTTCTTTAAAAAGGTATAGTTTCTATACATTGTCCATTTTGCCTAATCTATGTAAAACATAACCACTGTAAGCAATGGCCATACGCAGACATTTACAAAATCACACACAGGAAAATTGATTTTTGCTAAGGCACACACTGTGCTACAGTTCTCTCATTATCTGTGTTCAACATCCCTGTAAAAATTCACACTCAGAGATGTTGTTTTATTTGTTTCATTCTAGCAATAACTATGTTTGTAGAACAGACACTGAATTTATATAAATTGGGGCACATAAACAATAATTTAGTTTCAGCAACGAACTCTCCTGCCTTTTCACAATCACATAAATGTACAGCACAATTCATACTAGTGGAGAGAGAACTGAATGCTGATTGGCTAAGAGGAGAGATGACGCTGTGCTTCCTGTTCCATATAAACCCTCTGTACCCTCTTTGCAGACAGACTGCTGATATATTTTTCCTAGCGACCGTGCTGTAATGGATATTTATCTCACTGCTGGCTTTAAAATGTGCAGAGGAATAGCAGAGCTGTCAAACACTTGCTTGGAAAGGTATGGTGCTCATATTGGCATCTGAAAGAATTTAATTCGTTTTTGTAATGAAATGGAGCATCTTATATTATTTAAATTTGTATGAGCATAAACCTCAATACTATCTTATTAGCATTATATCATATCATAAGGCATATTATCATGTGTATAAACTGAGAATGTGCACATAATGTGTAATAAAGAAATGTTTTGTTAATATTAGGGTGAAAAGATTAAAGGCATGCGTGGGTGGCTTCCTGAAGAGACAGAACTGGAACATCTTATGCTATTCCTACAAATACAGAAAACCAAGGTGTGTTTTTTTCCTGTCATTGTTTCAGAACACAGTGTTTTTCTTTGCATGATGAAGCCTGTACATGCTTTGCTATTCTGTGTCCACTCTGACTGGCTGACATCTTTGCAGGTTGACCTTGGAGGAATGTTTGATGTGGAAAGAATCTTTTGAGAAGCTCCTGTCAAACAAACGTAAGTACAATGTTCACAGCAGTACAAATATTTCACATTGATGCCAAAGTGGTAAGATGAACACGTTACAGAGTAAAGAGAATTGTGTGCGTATGAAATGACTAAACTATGCTGCCCTGAAAAAGCTTTAATATGGAATTTTGATGTAATCCGGTAAAATCAGGTAAAAAAAGTCATTGGTAATGACATTAGAACAAAATGAGCAAAAAATAGGAAGAAAGAGCATCTATGAGACTACAGGTTAAATTTAGATGATGAGATGAGGGCTGTAGTGCGCAGATGTGTCTGCCCTGCTGTCTGATCTGTGTGGGGTACTTTAATCTGATGAGACGCGTTACACAACTAATCCTTTCTGTCTAACCTCATTTTTCTCTCTTTCTCTTTATCAGATGGACTGTATGCTTTCAGAGCATTCCTGATATCTGAGTTCAGTGAGGAGAACATAGCATTCTACCTGGCCTGCGAGGACTACAAAAAAACTAAGTCTGCAGCTAAGCTGCCATCTAAAGCTATGAGGATATATGAGGAATTTATCGGAAGTGAAGCTCCCAGAGAGGTAAAGATGATAAATGAATCGCTGCATATCAATCTCATACCGGAATTCGGAATTAATTAATCAGAATTCACTTCCTGTTTACTTTCAGGTTAACATTGACTATGAGACTCGAGACATCACCCAAGCCAATCTAAGGAGCCCCAATGCATCCTGCTTTGATACGGCTCAGTACCGCATCTACATTCTGATGGAAAAGGACTGCTACCCACGGTTCCTCCGATCCGCTGCCTACCGCAACCTGGTCAACCAACTCATGGTGAAGAGCGTCAAGGCCAGAAGCAAAAAGGCCTCAGCAACTCGACCACCATGTGAAGGAGAAAAACCAAAATGAATTCAGGTTCTAAAGATGTTTTACAAAAGATGGAAGCTCAGACGAGAAGTGAAAAGGACTAGTGTGGATCCTACAAAGGATGTTTGTGGCAGTCAAAAAGCCCTGGGATGAAGCTAGATGAATGTCATTTAAGAACTACATGGAATCAGGGTTTATCCCTGCATTCCAAGGCCCCTTAATGTAGTTAAACAGAGTGAATGACAGAACTACCCATGCATCTGTATTTGGCAGGAGGGTGGAACTATGGGCCAATGAGCATATTGTATATGTTCAGACAGCAAACTGAAAACATGTTGTAATGTTAACTGAATGGAAAAACATGTCTGTCTATTTATTGTGTTAACTTATTTAAGTTATTTGTCTTTTTGTAATAAAAAACAATTTACAAAAAAACACTATGGCAGTACCATCATGTAAAATAAACACAGTATTACTGGCACCTATGGTACCATGTTCAAAACATTATGACAATCTATACTGCTATAAGCCATCATTTTGTATGTTAAAAGTGGAAACTATTTATTTAAAATTATTGTTAAATGAAACTGAATAAAACTTTTACATTAAAGTAATATCTTGTTTTTGAGTCTTTTAAACTTTGGGTTCAGATTAAAAAAACAGCAAAACAGTGAAATATCAAGCTAATTCAGCTATGGGTTACATTAGACACAAAAAAAAAATTCATATTTGTTTTAACTAAGTGGTATTTTTAAAAATAAAGTACTCAAGCAGAACTAAAGCATCTATCCCAGAATCACAGACAGTTTGCCATGAGGTAAACATGCTTGTTATGCACATGATTGGCCAGACTCAGCTGAGCTTGTGCTTCATATTTAACCATCAGAGCCCACAAGCAACCAACAGCCTGAAGTGTAGGTTTACACAGTTGCCACGGCAACCATTAGGGCCCAGTTTCCATAGCGGTTCACGTGATTCACTCAGCTCAAGATTAAGTCATCTTTTAGGATATTAGAAGCTAGTTCAGAACATAGGAAACACATTTGATAAGGTATCTATGTCTTTGTATTAGTCGTCATAAAGGATTGTTAGTTTTTGCTTACACGCGTAATGAAGTAAACAAAGGTGCCATTCAGTTTGAGTGCTTTAAGAGCCACCTCAGATATTTGATAAGTGACACGTACAGATTTGTAAATCATGTTGTTGGCCACATACAAAATGAACTATGTTACTTAGACAGTAGACAGTAATTATATGAATATTATTATTAATCCATAAAAGCAATCACAATCTGTGGCTGAAATATGATTCTAGATTAGAAGATTCGCAGTGGGTTAATATTTTAATTTCATTAGCTAAGTGAGGGCTAGAAGATGGTCCACTAGATATACAGTATATTCAGACCATCCCTCCATAAGAACATAAAGCTTATAGCGTTTATTTAGTGCATGTTTATTAGAACTGGGTGTTTTTTTATCGATTTCATGACTAAACGTGTTTATGAAAGGGGGCTGCATAATTACTTGAGTGTAGTGCAGTGGTAATTCAATCTCAAAGAATATGACATTGATTATCAAAAAAATAAAAGCACAGGGCTAAACATTAATGTAATATCTGTAACATGTAATAATGTAACATGTAATATCTGTAGGAGTGTAATAGCTGATATTGTATTGGGGTGTATTATCTGACTGTAAAAGCAAGAGTGTAATATCTGTAGGCTATTGGGGTTTACATTTTACAAGCATACAATAAAAATATGGAAATCAGTTTTCATCATGGTAACAGTAAGGAAATAAACCACATGAAACCACAATTTAGCTTTTTTGCGACAGCAACACCTCTCAAAAAGTTGGGACAGGGGCAATACAAATATGTTTATCATACATACATGTCAGACTTGGTGATGTATGGCTTCAATATACAGTATATAAGTGAAATTTTGTCTGTCTACACCCAACCACTACCGTAGGCAAGCTTGTAAAAATAACACATTTTATGGCTTAAACTGTTTACGCTGATCTGCAGGTCAATACATTCAGACAAGGCAACTTCCTCCTTTGTCTTTTACAGCCAAACTTCATCCTTCTTGTTCTTTGCAAACATTGCTTAATGTTTATGATCGTCAGATCTACAAGTGTAACTAAGCATCCACTGAATGACTACACGTGCCTTTAATTGATAAACCAACCAGCTTGCTAGTCAGTTGTGAGAGCCAGCCTATTCCCAGACTTAATTTAAAACATTGTTGTGGATGATCCACGTCTTCAGAAATCTTCAATGAAACATGAGTAATGTAGTAGCATCAAGGTCATGTCTCATCCACACTCAGCAGTTATATACAGTGATTCTGCAATGCTGGGCCTTTATGCAAAGAGAACTGACACACAAGAAGCTGTTTAATGCATAAAAAATATGAGTCAACACTATATGACAAGCATTAGTATGACAAAGTTTGCATCTGACGCAAAAAAGCAATGATTTTTTTGTTTTGATAAAGGTATGTGAATACATGAAACGGCCTTAAATCCTACATTTGAAAACGTTTATGCAACATTGCCTCCTGGTGGACAATACAATATAACAGGAATATTATGAAACTGGATAGCGTCCGATAACATAATTGGAAACAAATCCTTTTATTGATATCAAAAGGTGCCTGAAAATAGTGACTGAAACTAGTGGCTCTACAAGTGTTAAGAAAAATAATCACTTAGGGTTAACTTTTGTGTTCAAGTCCCTGTTTCTTGGTTTAATAATAGGTATTAATATATGTCAACACATTACAAAAAAACATAATATTTTTAATGAACAGCCACAGGTTACTTTTTTGCCTATTTTCAAATGATATACACGAAAATTAGCAGTAACAGCAATTCTTACATCTAGGTCTAGGATTCTCACTAGACACTCTGAAGCCCCAAAGTGTGCTTCGTTTGATCAGTGTGAACGACAGTTTTAATGCTTTACACATCGGTGATACGACAACTCCTTATAGCCTCATTATATGACTTGATGTTGCGCTGAAATTAAAGGCAGATCCGGTGCGGATTGATGACGTTCAATGCAATCCGTCGTGGAATGGTGACGTCACAGCCAGGGTAACTCGGATGTGTGTTTAGACGCAGGTCGGATGTCTCGATATCGGATCTGTGTCCGATTTAAGTCCACATTTGAAAGTGGCCCAGGTCGGATACGAAAAAATCGGATCTCGTGTGTTTACGCACGTGCAAAAAAATCCGATCTGTGTCAGATGTTAAGTATAAAAAATCGGATTTTTTTCACGTTTGTGTCAGCAGAGGGCAGCATATTTCAAACTAAAGTCACCACAACATTCTGCTGTTGGGGACAGTCATCATCAAATCCGAGCTGGACTGTTTGATAAACTACTGAAGATTAAATCATGCATATTTCATCAGAAAATGTTACTTTTTAATTCCAGATAATTCCAGTACTTTTTAAGCTCCAGTATTTTCTCACTTGTTGCTGTTTCATAATTCTGAAACGTAATCCAAAGACATAAAGCAATTTATTAAGGATGCTTGTGGCAATCACTATAGACCTTGTCAAAAGAATGTGTGTTTTATGATGTAGCCTCGTCTGACCCTTTGTGAGCAGGATATACAGGGACGTTCACTGAGAAATTCCCCCAGCGCTGTTAAAAATGAGTATTCCAGGAAGACTTTACAAATCAGGCACTGTCTGTCCCGTCATGTCACTTGTGTTTATGATAAATTTTCGGTGACATCCAGCCACTGGTTCTGAGTCATCTGTTCCCCCTGCTGACTGCATATCCAGTAATATCCTGACTGTTTGTGCGTGTTAAGAGCAATGATGGTATGGCAGGCAAACTTGTGGGCCGTTTTTTAGAACTTGGTGCTATAGCAGATTGGTGCTAGCATTTAAGTGTATTTATTGTAAACTGTATTACAATTAAGTTAATATTTAATTAACAGCTCTCTGTGTTTTCCACTCCAGGCGTGGGAAAAGGCTTGCTAAGGGTCCCCTGTGAAATGGAGACACTGTTCTGTCCAGTGACCTTGTTCCTCTGGGCTTTGGAGCCTCCATCTCTTGTGAATTAGAGCTTTCACAGTCAGCCCTGCACATTAGCTTTCATTTCTCATTCCTGTTACGTCATCATTGGGGGTATGGAGTGCTCATTGTTGCCCTGCCAATTTCAGATATTTGCAGTAAGTTAACGCTCACGTATTGTATCTTAGATTTTATTGCAAATAAATGTTATTTTGGAAGGGGATTTTCTTCTCCTCATATAGCTTAGTAGGGGTACTCTGTCTTTACTAATAAATAAAAACAGCTGGAGACTACAGAAGCAAATGTAGATCCAAGCATTTGGATCTACATTTGTGTACTTGTGTGCTAACCAGGTTTTCTAACTATCCGATTAGCAAAACTAGTCAACCAGCTTCCTCAGAAAGACTGTGATGTTCAAACCACCACATTGTGCTGGTAAACAGCATGGCTAGGCTGAACCACCAGAGCAGCAGTAAATAATCTGAACCAAACTGTACATTCATGCTGGCCTAAGATGGTCTTTTCAACAGGGTAGCAAGTTTCATAGTCACAGCAGGGGGCAATAAACTGATAAACAGTTCTTTTCCTTACCACAATTGTATGTAAAGATGATTTTTGTAAAGTATGATTTCATATTGCCTTTTGAAATTGTGCCCAAAGGCAAAAAAGTATTTGGTGTGGAACACAATACTGATGCTTTCAAGATGTTAGTAGCAAAACTCATGGGGTGCTGTATTATCTCTGAAGTTATTGAACCAGTATGCAACCTATTATGTCATTCTGCACTGCCTTTTGCCATCCTTGAACCTGGAACTGTATGTTTATTGCCTCAGCTATGTTCCCTTACCTCCAAAAATACCCACTCAGTCACACAGCCGTGATCAATCCATATATGAGCTGAAAGATCTTGCTGATCTGCTCATCAGAACTTTTTGACGATGAGGAATGTTCAACCTGTTTTGGCCTCAAACAGCGTAATTGAGAACACATGTTGTTTGAAAAACAGCTTTAAAGACATTGCAATAGTAGCATGAAATGTGTGAGTGTTTTCAAGAAGAGCCACACAAGCACAGGGTGAAAACTCAAGTATGCAGTAGATTTCTGTTACGCTCCAGAAAACAATGTGCAGTAATATAATTGAAGATGTGAAGCAATAAGAAAGCATAACATTTTCCCCAAAATTAAAGGCAGTGTTGTCATTTAAAGGTGTCAGTTTGTCATTTTTGCTGTGCTGATGGAACAAGGTTTCAACACCCTTCATTGTTTGGAGAAACATGTAGCCCTGCCCCAAACTCATGCTATTGGTGTTGAGCCAGAAGTTGACATGTCAGACTGCTTAAACAAACAGACTAATGGTCTGAAACTGGTCTGAGTGACCCACAGTGTTTGCATTTGTCAAGGAAGTCAACATACAAATGGTTTACTTATAGTTGTCTCTCAACATTAAACTTGGACAGGAGAATGAACATTTAAAAAATGCCACACGTTACCCTTTAATTATACCGTAAACTAGTCTGGCAGCTGCATGATTAATGTATTTACAGTACATATTTTGTTCTTGACATTAATAACAGGTTGTAAATAATTACTATAAATACCATTATACAATAGAAATACTAGTAGTGACCAGTCTATTTGCCATTTCCTTCCAATCCCAGCCAAAGATTGTAGATTAGGAAGGTCTGTGGGGTGGGAGATATTTATGGTTCCCACAGCGAGTTTGCTGTGCAAACATAAGCCTTCCGTTTGCTGGTTATCACTGGATGATCTAAGGAGTGTTAAACCAGACAGCCCAGATTTTCCATGATGGATTAGCTTGAACATCAAGTTTAGTTTGGCATTTCTTTGTCCTGCAAATTTAAGGCTTTTGCTTGCACATTTGTTATTTGTCCCCATTGCAGATTTTGTCAGATGGATGTTATCCAATGCATTATTTGCATTGTGTCAAGTGCTGAAAAAATGCACATTTATATTCAAATGCATAACAGCTACGACAGGATTGCAAATAGATCTGTTTTCTTTTCTCAGATAAATTGCTGGTTAGGCTAGTCAGGAAATCCAAGCAAATCAGATATTTTTAGTGAGAGGTTTCATGGCAACCACAACAAAATAAAATAGGCTATGTGCAGCTTATTGTCTCCCTGAATCACATCTTACCTTGACATCTCCACACTACTTTTCACATTTTTTCATCAGAAGGCGGCAGTGTTAAGGGGCACATTATTTGTCCTTGTTTTACCCAATACACAGTTATGTAATGGCTCGTATTAACATAAAGCAAATAATTTAGGCACAGAATTTCCACTATATTAAGCTAGAGGTCTCCAGAAAAGCCTCTGCAAATAAACAATTTAATGTCATCAATTTATGGTGCTGTGGAAACATTATTTTTAATTTCCTTTCAAGTAAATCACACTACTCTATGTGAAAACAATCTCCCAGAGGCATGTAGTCACAGCCTGTGCCCTGCACCCTGTCAAGTTTATGAAGATGGAACCTACCATAAAGATCATAGCATAAACTGATAGGCAATATTACTTATTTGTATTACGATTTAGGAGCAAGTGGCATCAGGGCCAACACTGCCAATATTGTTACCAGAACTGATGCTTCTAGTTAATGGTAATTGTCAAACTTCTCTTATGTTTATCATTTATTAATAACTACAGTTTGTTAACTTTCCAACTTATAACAAAATCACACACACGTATTATAAAAGTTGGCACATACTATACATGGCATTATTTAGGATTTTTATAACACCTGTATCAAAATCATCAATAATTTTAGAATTGAGTTGTCCATCAATGACCTATATTCCTGCGTTTGTATAAAAGAATCTGTCAAATGCATCAATGTAACCTGTGTCTTTTAAAAGTTCTCACTACATTAAATTTTCTCTATGATTTTCTCTCCAGTTGTAATATGATGTGGCTCACCCACAGCTTTGTAGTACATAATAACCTGAATTCATGTAAACCCACTGAAAACCTGACACCTCCATCTGTGGTGGTTACAGCATTATAAAGCTTTCAAGGTAACACTCAACACCTATGATCTTAGATGGTAGCCAAGTACACTCAGTGCAACTGCACTGCGTGACAAATGTGGCTTCATTACTTGGCCTTGTTTCACAGCATCCTGCTCATTTGTAGTGGCATCACAGAGCATGAGCTGACAGCTTTACAAAACAGCTGATAATAGATGTGAACTGTTGTACAATATATACTAACCTAGTTCAGGCATACTGATTTCATGATAATACTGCCTTGGAGAATTTCAGGTTAAAGTATGGGATAGGGTTCAGCTTATAATATGAATTAAATTATATAAAATATTTATTATGTTTTTAAGTTCTCCTGAAGTTCACTTATATTGGTAGTTAAGTCAAAAGCAGGCATGATTTACATTTTATTTAGTGTTTTATGCCTCGCTCTAATGCATGAATTAGTGAGCCATTTTTTGGTGCTGTCCCCTTTAAGACTTATATTTGAAAATACTTCTCTCTGAGCTTTGGTTGGCTCACACACAGGCAACAAGTTTGCTTTTGGGGTTTCTATAGTTTTAATTGTCATTCAATATAGGCTGCAATACATTCTGACAGGTTTACAATCCACACTAAAATTCTGTTATTTTAGTGTGAAAAAATTCTGTTGAAATGAAAATTCTGTTATTTCTTCACCCACAAGCTGTCCCAGATGTATTGTCATATATGGCTGTTTATACATGATTTTTGTTTTAGCCAAGGTCAACATTGAAAATAAACCCATTTAAAATATTAATATTTTTCAAGGTTATAACCTTGCTTCTTCAGGTGAACATAAAATGTATACTGTTAGGTGTATGAAGGATGGCAGGAAGGTGGGTGAAACTGAATTTTCATTTTTGGGTGAACTTTTGCTTTAAGATCAGACTGAAATGATCAGGGACCCAGTTATAAATAAACGCTATCTGCTCCTCACATTGGGATCCTTTGGAAAGATATGCAGAGCGGCATATAGCGACAAAGTTTGGCAGACTTCCCCCCTCTCTTATCATATCTGGTGTTTATAGGAATAATATATCTGTCATACTTTTATACTCTCATACTTTCAAACTCTATTCAGAGGCAATAAGAGCACAGAATAGGCAAAACTGATGTGAAGCCATTAATTTAAGTGTATTGATTTATCTGACATGAGAAAGTTGCAGAAGTACAAAATGTTTCACTCTAGAAGGAAGTTCGAGTTCTGAAAGTCACATTGAACTCTTTATCTGAAAAGATCAGGAAAACTTGATTCCTCCTAATATGATTCTTATAACAATTAATTCAGTCATATTTATATCAGTCATATCATGGTTCACGTTTCTTTGAAGGTGACAGCACTCCAAACGCAACTGTATGATAATTATGTAACAGGAATGGGTTGGGCTGTGTTACCATAGTCATAAAACACTGAACACTAGTTCCGAAAACAATGTTATGAATTCGTCAAAAGTCCCGTCCACTGGTTGATTTTGGAGGAGGTTGCTTATCAAAGCATTAACTGTGAGTCTAAACAAAACATTTGCACTGGGACAAAAATATGATTAGGTGATAATGAGGTTTGCCTAAATTTGTGCCACGTCACCAGACAATAACTTTGCTTGCCTTCCTGTTTGGCAAGTGTTTCTTTTAGGTTAAACGTTTTGTTTTTTGCTGAGGGCAAGGGTAATTGTTATAAACATGCCCAATCATTGGACATAAATGGTATTCGAACATGATACACAGCATGTTGAGATTTTGATATGGGCTTTGGGCAGCGAGAGAGCCCGTATATGGTGTTTTGATCAGAAAAATGATTACCCAAAAAAGACCCCAGATGTTTTAGATAGATCAGAACCACCAAAATAACTGGATCAATGTGTATGTATAATCACACTGTACTCTGTGAACTGTAGGTTCTAGCACTGGAACATATGTTGCCATGTGTGTAGTTAAAGTTCGACAGGTACTGGTTATTTTTCTGTAATTTAAGATCTACAATGCACCCAATAACATCCGCTCCGTTCAAATGGATTTTCCTTTTTATGATTATGCTGTATACTTCCAGCTTGGCCATAATGTGATTAGAAGTACCATTTTCTATGAGAAAAATCACATTGACCAGCATGTTTATCACTGTAAAATAGAAGCTTGGTTTGCCTTTCCTCTGCATTCTGCACTGATTAGAGAACTCATTTACCTGTACCAGTGCCTGACAGAATAGAAAACACTCTCATTTCCTGAGTTCAATGCTCTCAGCCAGTGGAAAGTGTTGTCAACACCTGTAATGGTACAATAAGACCACAAGTTCTTTCCTTAACATGTGCCTTAAGCATACAGATCCTTTCCCTGCCAACTGTTCCATGTCACAGCTATGAATACTGCTACCAACTCGAACACATTATCCTATAGTAGCATTATCTGTAGTTACTGTTGTCTTATAGTATATTTGCATAATGACATGTATGTATCATCGTCTAAATATAACTGTTTATTTCATGTGATATTTGTGTACTGTATATATTTGCATATTATATTGTTTATAGTTTGTAAAAAACAGAGGCGTTATTGGATACATTATGCAAGACAACAATATGCCATGTTTTATATATGGCCCATTTTTCAAGCATGATAATATGCATATTTATGTTAGTGATAAATGCATTAGTCAGATCGTTGGTTCATAAATTATAAAAAGTTTATCAGTTACTTAAATCAGTTACTAAATGACAAAGCAATGCAGCTATATTAGTAATGCAGCTATTGATTTTAGATAAGTGCTATGTCACTCTGGTCCAACACAATTACAGAATCTGTTAAAAAATTAAAACGTCCTAAATAAGAGTTAGTTATACAAGTTATAGCCTAATTCATCTGTGTCTGATAAACAGCACTGCACCACAAATGTTCCAATTTTCCAGACCAATTAACAGCAAAAGCTTGTATGATGTATCTCCACTTACAATAAAAATTCTCAGATCCACCTTTAATTAAAATTGATTTCCTTTTTCATTTTTGTCTCATCCATCTTGTATTTATTATTACTACTTTTTTAAACAGCACAAAGAATGGAAATTTCTAGGAAATTCACATAACTGGGAGTTTATTTTGTTGTCAGCAGAAATGACAATACTGTGTCTAAATTTTCCATGCTTGTGATCCTTATTTTTTGTTTGGCACTCTGCAAGAACATTCCACATCCCATCAGGATGTCATTTTAATGGAATTTATTTATCAATACACAGAAAGCATATGCTTACGATCATTTTTGCTGCTTGTTTTTATAAAGTTAAATGTAAATGTTGCTCAAAAGGGGGTCGCTTACAAAAATAACATGTCAGTGGGAAAACACTTTAATACAGTATAATGTTAAATAGAAAATGTAAATTTGTATAGTTCATATAGTATTTTTTATGCAGTATGGTTTATCATATGTATTTTAAAGGCACTTGTTTTATAATTCCCATCATTTTAAACTTAAAAATAAGTAAAACATCTTTATATATTGCTTTATAATTTCAATTACTGTACAATTTTAATTATTTCCTTCTTTTATATTTGTATATATTGGAGATACTTCTGTTGGTTACCTCTTTCTCATACCGTTAAAGACTGTAAATGTTTTAATACTTTCACCAAAAACTTTTATAAAAAGCGTCAGTTTATAGATGTTGACCTTACTAAGAAAACTAAAATACTTCAGGATACTTACAGTATATGAGTCTTTATGAGTTAACAAAAAACTAATATTTGTTGTAGAAATGCAATATTCAAAACATCTCTTCAGGTTTATATAATGCTAATTTAATTTCCTTTGAGTTCATATGAATAGATATAGATCTAACGCAGTGCGCACTGATGTTTCTGTGCTTTGGCAGGTTTCAGATGTGCTGTCTGGTGTTGATTGTCTCCAGAGCTCCCTCAGCTTCCATTGTAATTGCAAGGAAGAACATGATTGGCTCTGGAGTTCATGGCTTTGGGCCAGCAAGCTTCCTCCTTATAATAGAGGGGTGCAGGAAGGCAAATTCTAAGAGAGAAGAGAAAACTCATGCTGGTGGACTAACTCTGCAAACCTAAACGGAACAGTTCAGAACATGTGTAAGGGTTTAGCTGCCCTGCCCCAGACATGTCTGGAAAGGTAAGCGCTGTGACCAGTAACATCATGGATTATACTTTAGTTTACCATATATTCATTTTTGCTTGCCAGTTACTTTAAATGTTTAATTTTTGTGAGCTACAGTAGGCAGACACCTTTATGATTCAATACTTGCAACTGCAAGTGTACAAAATACTATATAGTAGGTAACTAAGGATATTTGTGAAAGAAGCTGTGGCTTTTGTCTTGTGTTTACATGGGATTTATCCATTTTGAGAGACATTGATCATTCCATGTGGGAAACAGGAACTTGACCCATTTTTGAGGATATTTAAGACAACTGTGTTGTCTTATGACCACAAATGATTGTTTTTCCCACCCCAAAAGAAAAGTTTCATAAAAACAGAAAATTTATGTTTTTTTAGGGATGATTGTATCACTATTGTAATCTTTACAATAGTTTTTAGTAATTTTGCTATTATTTCAAAGTGCATTTAGATAACGTTTTTCTTCCATTAGGCTAAACACCAGTTGTTGTTTAGAAGTTTTTTCTAGCCATTAATCAAATAATAGGTTCATAAAGTGCATCAACAGACAAATCGCTGACAGCTTTGTTTACCTCACTGCTCATGAGATTTAGAGCAAGATTTCTGTAAACATTTTTTAAGTAATGAGGACATTGCTTATATTGTGATCAAAGGTTTTGTGCTGCTGGCTGCTTCACTATGCAAACATGTGTCATACTGTTTTTGGCCCAGTTTAAAGTTTTGGATGTAGATCCACTTTTTGTAGTTAGAAGGTCATTGGAGCACCTGTATTTTCATTAGTTTCACTGGGGGAGGAGAGAATATTTTACTGTCTCATCCGCTAAACTGTAGTAAATATGGTACTTATGACAACAAGAGAGGTCAGTGAATAATAAATGTTTCCAAATCTGATGTATAATAGAATCCAAGTCAAAACACTCATAAACAGACCAAATGACCAAATGGTCATTCAGTGTGTCTTCTGAGAGGAACTTATAGAGGTTGCTGGGCTGAAATTTAAAGTTGGTCCAAATGTTCACATATGATGATAATTGCTTATTAATGTGCTTTAAAAACATTCATGGACATCTGGATCATTTGGTGCTTGTGTCGTCTTCAGGGCTAAAGAGATCAAGACTAAATTGGGAACTTTGCTTCAGAAGCCAGAGAATTCCATCGACCTCATCATCCCCTACCAAGAAAAGCCTGAGAAGAAACCAGAGAAGCTTCAGAAGTGAGTTCCTCTTGTCTTCTTCTTCATATTTCCTCTGGTTCTTCTTGTTTTATCTTTTCCTTTCTCTCTCTCTCTTTCTCTCTCTTTCTCTCACTCTCTCTCTAACACTGATGATGACTCCAGATCTGCATTTGTCTCCTCTCATATCCAAGACTAAATACAAAGCTTTAAAAAACAAAAAAGATCTTCAGTCTAACAAGTTTCAAAATACAGCTGTAAAGGTTTTGTTGTTTGCAAAACACAAAATTTGCTAATTCTTAATGATGGGAATGTTATTCCCTAAATCAATAGTGCAAGATTCTGTGTGTAAATATACTGAAAAAACAAATATGAGATACAGCTATCAGTATGTGAATTTACTTCATTACCAGCATTATACAGATCACAGCAGGTGCAACATCTGAGATCAAAATGGTTTGGGCAAGTGAATTAAATTTACCAGCTGGCCGCAATATTTGCCAGATGACCATTAACCTTATTAAGGACAGTCAACAATACCCTGTTCGATCACCTGTTCAAAGACCATTACCTCAATGGAAATTTTGTCTTCAGAAGTTAATCTAGTACGTCTGAAGGATGTGGCACACATTAATCTCTCAAAATGAAGATATGAGCAACAAAATCACATTGTGCCTGCATGGTTTTGTGACACGTGCAGTTGCTTCCAAGGTATGAAACGTGTGATCTTTTATGTGTTTGTCATAAATATGCAAGACATAACAGCTACATTCATTGTCATACGTGCAGTTTCATGAGTAGCAAGAAACATTTATTATTACTCTCTTATCACCCAACATTAGCAGTGTGGAAAAAGTCAATTTTGGACCCTGTGTATGAGGATAAAAAGCTGATAATGGATTGAAATTGGGAAAGACCATGTTGTACATCCTGTAGGAGAAAAGTGGATTGTTTATAATGAAAACTGTCCAAATTGACTTTAAAAAACAGTTACAGACCACTTTAGCCCCCTTTAGCTTACATAACTCCTTATGCAAGAGTCTTTTATGGGCAGAATCAGAGCACCTACATTAAAGATAAGGGTTCACATCAAGGTAACATTGTAAATTAAAAATACAGTTGTGACTTCACCTCAATAATCAGATTAGGTTCAGAAACTTGTGTAAGAACTTGAATTAGCTAAATATGATATTATTAGACAAGAAGAAATAGGTGGAAATAACCTTAGATAAGCATAGTCTTCTAGTTCATTTACATTTTGTCTGTTAACAACAATGTGTGGGTTTCACAAGGTTGTTTCTTTAAAGAAAAGCCTTTCTAAGGACCTGAGATCCAATTTAGAATATGCGTGCACAATGCATGTTTTTTAGTTCTTTGACTGATATCATGCACTGTCCATGTTTAAACGAACCATTGAGTAAAATCAATAAAAATGCACAATGAATAAACTTAGAAAAAACACCCTGTTTTGCTGCCATAAGCTCAGTTTTCCTGGAGCACATTGTGTGTATTTTTTGTTTTAAGTGCTTAAGACCTGTAGTACAAGCTGGCAGTTACGATAATGATAAACTCAAATTAGATCGTAATTACCGGCAACAACTGTTCATGGAACAACTTGTTGGCTTTGGTGACTGGTTTAGAAAACTAACTGAAAAACTTCTGCTTGTTTTGATCAGACCCACACCTGAAGAGGCAGCTCAGTGGCGCGAGTCCCTCGATAAGGTCCTGTCCCACAGCTGTGAGTATGTTTATCTCAATGGCCGTTTGATTGCGTTTTTTGTCTTAGATGTTCTTTCAGGCATGACCGCTGATTGGAAGGTTTCGTTTATCAGTTGGGTCTATAAAAACACATTTAATACTTTGTTTATAATGCTGGCTGGGAACCCCACAGAAATCTATGAAGTTACTCTGATGCACTTGATTTGGTATGTGTAAACTGCTTGTGTTGGAGCGGTCAGATTAACCTTTAGATGCTGCATATTTGACAATGTTCTTACAGTAGTTTAGATCCATAAAAAGAAGCGGATCTCTCTTACTGGTTTAAACCTGAAACACATCGCAATACACACACAGACCTTAGATGCTACATTAGTAAGGCCCTTACATATGAGCAATGGTTTTCATACTAAGACTCCCAAACACTCACACAAACCCACAGACGTTAGCAGATTTAAAGCTAAACATTATTTATAAACCTTTTAAATTGTGAGGGCCACACAAATTTCCTCACAAGTTGTTTTTTTTTACTTTTCGTTTTAGCAAAAGATATAAATATGCACTTATCTCTTTGTTTTCTTTTCATCTATGCCATCATTTTAACTCATTGAATTTATAGTGTATTCCTTCAGGCTAAATCTGGAGATGTTATCTAGATCTGTAAAATTCATTGGAAGTCTTCGCCTGAGAAAAAAACTGCATGATTACAATAGTTTCTCTAAGTAATTCAATGTGGAAGCAGCAGCCTTGACAAGGTAAATTAAATGACTTTGTCTGTTGTTACTTAAGAAACCTTTAAAAACATAACGTTGACACTAACAAATGAAACAAATTCTTTATCATTTCAAGATGTTACAAACCGATTTCCTGACTCTTTGTTAGTTCTTCAGACATAAATAAACAACAAACAAACAGCAAACAAAAATAAACAAACAAAATGGTTAAAACAATGCTTTGTCTAAACAGATGGTCCTCATTAGAAAATAATTGTTATTTCATATTGCAGGGAAAAAACAGAGCCACCCTGTTAGGTTTAATTGTAATAATTTGCTTAATTGTTCATTTCATTTTAGTGGGAATTGTTTGCAGGCTAAGATTGATTCATCAGCCCATATTTTATTGTAGACGTGTGTGTGAACACACATACATGTTTACTTATCTATCTACATGGGAACATTCCATAGACTTCTATTGTTTGTATCCACAGCCAGTTATAAACAACATAACCTAACAAATTTGTTTTGAATATTCAATTATTACTAAATGTATTTTTGTAATGTACAGAGCTAAAGCAGGTGCTACTTAAATGTACTGCATGTTGTTTTACAATATGGACTCAGAAAAGATTGCATTAGGGCTGTGTGGCCCATGCAAGCATAACATTAATGTTTGGATAAGGATTTTAAGAGCTGGTGGGACAGGGGTCTACAGCGGAAGCGTGTCGCCAGCACATTAGTTAAAAAAACACAAAGCTGTGCACGCAGTCTTGCTAATGGCTTTTCCACACTTTTCTGTTCCATAGATGGCCTGGCCACCTTCAAGAGCTTCCTGAGATCTGAGTTCAGCGATGAAAATATTGAGTTCTGGGAGGCTTGTGAAGATTTCAAAAAGACCAAGTCTCCCCTGAAAATGGCTACCAAAGCCAAAAAAATTTATGAGGACTTCATTCAGACCGGTGGACCTAAAGAGGTTTGTTTTTTTATTTCATAGTGGTAATTTTACTCCCAAAACATTCTCAAAAAGAAAGTCAATAGTAAGAGGATTTTTTAAAAGGTAAAAGAAAACAATTCTCTCTGGAATCCCTTGCTCATGTTCTGTGAAAATATGTTTAATAGCGTTTGTTTACATCAGTGTAAACGCTGAGGCCCACGCTCTACCCTCCAAAGGTCCCCAAGAAGCCATAACAAGACTTAATAGTGATGAAATAGCTGAGGGTTTTTTAAGGAAATGAGCTTTGATTAAAACACAAGGACCTTATGAACAAAGAGTCCCACATTACACCCTTTACTGCTCAGAACATTTGAACAGTAAAAAGTTAACTAAAATGAGATGCTTTTTAGAGTCAAAACAAGCTTAATTGTGTGCAAAATAAATCAACCATAATAGACATATTGTTAGCAAAGGGGTTTGATTGTAATTTATATTAAAAGCATCTTGAGCTCTTACTCAATGTAAATGGACTTTATGACTCCTTATGTTTTCCCACTACAATGATGTGTTTAATGTAAATTCTAGCCAACTGAGAGTGTAAGCAGTACATATCTATATGAAAAATATGTATTGTTCATATAACAAATGGTATTTGTTGTAGTAACCAAAGGTGGTATGTTCTGATTTCAGCTTGCGTAATGTGTGAACAGTAAAGTAAGTCAGCCTTCCACCACTGTGTCTTTTATAAACAAAGGCTGTCCTTGTACTGTAAATGTACTGGAAGCATTTTAGCTGAACATGTTAAAAAATGCAATACTGTTTTTATTTGTGCGTCAGTTCTGGATTACATGAAGAGACAGACAAAACGAAGATGACCTAAATGTATCTGAACTGTGGAAACATCTCCAAGTTGCTTGGAACAACTTTAAAACTTTTCACAGTACTGTAGTTTTCAAATAAACTCTTAAAAACTTTTCAGTCATAAAGTTTATAGAACCTTTCTTCCCTACAGAGAACAGTTTGTGGAGAGTTTCTGTGGGTGTTAAAGATTTTTTTATGGAACCATACAGCCAGACAAAGAACCATTCAGGAACCTTAATATTTAAGAGTGCATCTAGAAGCATCTTGGCATCTTGTTTTCACAGTTCTTATGGATTTAGACTGTCTGTTCTTGTAGTCCCAGGCTGACTTGATGGTGGTAAGATCTCTGTATCTCTAACTCTGTATTTCCTCTAGGAATTTTTTTATAAGAACTCTCCATCTGTCCAGACAGATGCCTTTTCTGTCTAATTGGCTTTACCACTCTCCGTCGTGCACTTTGCAGCACCAGGTGGTCTGGAGGACTGACTGCTCCACAGACCCCCTAGAGTTCTCAGATGCTGTTATAATGTGTTTTTTATTCATTAAGTTGGTTGTCCATTTTGTAGCATCCAGCACATTTGTGCATAGGTGGAGTTAAAAGTCAAAGTCAATTCGTGTCCCTCAAAAGCTAAAAAGCTTGAAAGAAAGAACAAAAACAAAAAAAAAATCAAAAAAGAAATTCATTTAATTTCTTTTTACTAAATCATGCTTTCAGGTGAACATCGACCACTTCACCAAAGATGTGACTCTAAGGAACCTGGTGGATCTTTCTCCTGCTGCCTTCGAGCTGGCTCAGAGCCGGATTTACAACCTGATGGAGAAAGACTCCTTTGGTCGATTCCTGAGGTCTGAGCAGTATCAGGAACTTATCAAGTAAACTGATGTACCAGCTGCAGGGAAAGACAAAAGAAAAAATTGACATGCATTCCTTCAACTCATGAAGTCTTTAAAACACTTTTTCCACAAGGCAATTTTCTGAAATTCAATTAGTAATATAACCAAAGCGATTTATTGGTCAAAATTGGAAAATAGAGCCCAGTGCTCTTTCAAAGTGAAATCACATATTACTCCTCATAAAACATGATCTGTGTCATTTGCCATTAGAATTGTACCAAAGTGCCATAAATTTGAAGAAACAAAATTTTGTATATGTCCTGTTATGTTGAGTTTGACCTTACTCTGATCGCTGTAGATTAAATAAAACTTTAAGACATATTCCCACTTGTAATTCATGGCTAACTCAAGTGCAGGACAGATTCATAACCACAAGTTCGTCTGAAAAGCAGGGAAAGGGCTGGGGTTTGGGAAATGAGAAGTGTGGGCCTTTTCTTGGAAATGTCTATGTTAATATTAATATGCCCAAATGGTAAACAGAAGGAAAACTTGGAGAAGCGACCCACTGAGTATAGAAAGTTTCAATACTGCAGTCTCTGGGAACTTGCTGTTTGGTTACTGCTATTGAAAGTTGCTAAGATGGGAACATCAAGTAGGAGGGAATGTCTTTAAAGCACTGAGCAAAATATCTAGTATCTTTTTATTCTAAAGGCAATGTTCATTCCCATACCAGTTTAAAAGCAGAAGATATTCATATTAGGTCATGGAAATACAAAATTCCCAAACATTTTTTCGGCATTTTACCAGAATATCATAACAATATCTACACACACACACACATATATAATCATAAGTACTATTAACTATTATAATATAAACAATAAACGACCATTATTTGTTATTGAAGGTAACATCTACTGTTTTGCCTTAGCATGTGCAGCTATTAGATTGCAGAGAGAAGTATGCAAGTTATGACAGCTTGAAAGATATGACAAATATATGTAACCCACAAGTGTGATTTTTTTTTTTGTTTTAAAATACTTCTGCATGTTTTTTCTTCAAATTTTATAAAGTATGTGTTTCACCAGACACAAATAGCCTTGAATGCCTCATTATAATTCTTGTATACTGTGTGTGTGTGTTTCTAAACATAAGTAATATTCATTCATACTTAAGCAGTTGTAGGTGCCTCCAGAAGTCCTTACTGACGTCCCACAAAGGCGATTTTTGTAGTTCACTGCAGGGCAGGATTAGACTAATATGGTGATTGATGATTGGACATCACTGACATAAGCAAACAACTAAACTGATGAATTGATTTAGACAAAAAAAATTAATTTATTTGGAGCCTTTTTTATATCTTACATATTAAGATATTAAGAGCTATGTTGTAAAATTAACAATTTCTTTAGGCCAAAGATGAGTATGAAATTATTTTGAAACAAACTCAAAATTTTCAGTAAGGACTGACAGGGTACCTCACTTCTACATGAAATCTGCATAATAATATATGCATGTATGTTTGTAGTTAATCATATAAAAACCATAAAAAAACATAAAAAACCATTAAAGTTCCGAAGATTTATTTAATTTATTTTTCATATGTACTGTACATATCAATTATCTACAAAAATTATATTTTAATTTAAGAATAATTGCCTGATTGTTTGATCCTTAATTTAAAAAGTAATAAAATAAGAGAATTTCCTTTATTATTTATAAAATAAATGCAGCCTGAATTTTCCAGTTGTTTTTCCAAAGCTGGTAACTGCACAAAAATAACTTATTTACTTTTCCTCTTTAATATGATAAAACATGATTCAACATGGAATTTCTCACAGTTGCTGGAAGGAATCATATTTTGACAAGAATAGAGTTTAAATACTTTTTGTATTCCCAGGAGAGCATTTGTCTGAATCTTTAAAATGTCAAATTTAAATCATATCATGGCTGCTTCCTGCTTTCATGAGCTACTGTCAGCTCTTTAATCCACCACACTTTCCTTTATCCACTCGATCAGAGTGTTTAATTCACACATCCAAGAGAAGCTCAGTGTGAACAACAGGGGAATAACAGATAAAAGATACAAGAAGGAAGAGATGTAGCAAAGAGACAAAGGGAAAAACAAATAGAAAATCAGAGAGTGAGAGAGAGAGAGAGGTGAAATGAGATGAAGCAGATGGGCAATGGGACATTGCCAAAATAAACATTGTGGAAGGAAGAGTTGTTCGCATTCATTACCACTCTCATTCCTAGAAATAGACTGATGATTCGTCCCTCAGGGTTAAGACTCTTGTGTATTGGCGGAACTAAAAAGACATTCTACAACTACAGCAGATTTGCTGCACCTTCTTCTAAATGCCAAACAAAAGAGCATCTCCATTGTGCTTTGGTGATACTGAGCTGACCTATAGTCTGAACAAAGCCATGCTTCATTAAATTGTCTTTGTTTGTACTGGACTTAACATTTGGTAGCTGCTTTTAGAGATGTACAGAAATGTAGCTAATTTGATTTAAACAATGAATGAAAATCATTTACCTTTACTCAAAGATAAATTATAATATTAACTTTACAGTACATAGAATTGTAAACTGATAAGAAGTGCTATATAATAAATATTATATAAAGTCAAGAGTAAAATACAGATATAGAGAGCTACAGTATAGAGAGTAAATAAACGAAAAAAGATTCTAACTAAAAGAAACTAAAAGAAAAAGATTCATAAAAGAAGATGTCTGATTCATTCAGTTATTGTTATGCTGTTACTTCAATGTCCTAAAAGTTCAAAAGTATGGATATCTTCTAATAAACAGGTTTGGCTGTTTCAGCTTCACTCATTGAACTTGCACAAAATAGACCTGTGCTAAAAGGAGGCCCATAAAGACATGGTTTATGGTCTGAGTTTTCAGTAGAAGAACCTGACTGGTCTGACTGGTCAAGGACCAGGCATGAACTCCATTGAACACTTCAAAATAAAGATACATATGTAACTATACTGTATGTAAAGCACATGTATATGTTTATGTATGGCCATATATGGTATCAGATATCTGTATGGGATGGAATGGCAACTCCAAGCATACCTGACCTCATTCAAGCTCTTGTGTTTGAATAGGTACAAATCCTTGAAGCTATGTTCAAACATCTATTGGAAAGCCTTCCCAGAAGACTGGAAGCTGTTATAGCAGCTAAGGTTTGATTGACTCCCTTTGACTACCCATTGTTTTGAAATGAAATGTTCAGCGGAAACACATGGACATGGTGTTCAGAATCAGGATCAAAATCAGACCAGCCTATGTGTGCGAGATGGAGTGTGTGTGTGCCATGATGCTAATAGGACGATAATACTTTGCCTATTATTTGTGCACAAATGGAAACAAATGTGGCTCAGACACAAAAACAAATCCAGAAACCAGATAACGGCTGGTCTCAGATGGAAGGCAAGATAATTCTCTGTTAATACTCACTGGTCATTCATATGGTCATTTATGTAGTAAAACCAGACCACCCTCTTTAATGGGAAAGTAGGTTAAGCAGCAGATTTGCAGTGCTGGTGATATTTACAACAGAAGCTTTATAAGTTCTAGGAAATTTGTACAACTGACCCAGTAAGTTCAGCTTTGACTAACATTTTTGTTTCTTATTTAATTAAACACTTAAAATAATACTAGTTCAAAATATAACACCTTTCCTTAATGCATATCATTTAAAATAGTTTTATACCAAGTCAAAATATAAGCTTGTGATTGTAGCTTGTAGAAAGGATTATTCTTGGATTATTCTTGGTCTTAAGGCACTCAGCCTGCTGACTTGATATGAGCTGGTGTGGCTCAGCTGAATGTTTGTTTTATATTCTTATTATAAAGTATTATATTTTATTCTGTTCCTGTGTTCCTGTAGCTTAGTTGGTAGAGCATTGCGTTTAAGATTGTGGCTTTGATTCTCAGTGAGCACACATACTGACAAATCGTGTAACTTGAATGTACTGTAAGTCGCTTTGGATAAAAGCGCAAATGTAAAACATTTTCTTTATCAATGAAATGGAAATTATTGTGATAGCTATGTGTGGGGCACATTTCCCCTGGATATGTGCCCAATTATAATGAATCATTTGATCATCAATGAATCCCTGCCATGATTGCTGGTAATTGCACCTATAAGAACCATGATGACTTTATTGATATGCACGGTGCAATGCTATACTAGTGCAGATAGCACATTGTTCAGCATAGCTGCAAGACACTTCCTGTATCCAAATACGCCGACTTCCCTGCTGTATAGTAGGCCTATGCGAAAATCAGTATATGAAATAAGCAGTATGTGTGAATCTTCATTATTCCAATGCAAGAAATACTCTTTTTTGTATGCTAGGCTAGATTTTTTTATCCCACAAGGCCACAGAGGCTAACTGTGGTAATATAAGCTGTGAGCTCAACTGTAAATTATATATGTACCAATATTTTTGTTTGTTTGTTTTATGGTTAAACAAATACTTTGTTGTTTGTAGCAACATCAAGTGTTTGTTTTTGCGTTGTTAGTAAGTCATAGGTTAACGAACACACATGACATGGGGATTGTATTCATAGTGCTCCTATGCATACTATACAGGATGTACAGATTCCAAAGTCAATAAGTATATCTAATGCAGTATCTACTGTCACAGTGCATGTTTTTTTCACAGTGCATGCTAGTTCTCATTTTGTTCAAGCAAGATCTTCGCTGTTTTGTGTGGATTTGCATGTGTGTGCATGTTGTAGTCCAGCATTTTGAAAACTGACCATTCCAATAACGATGATCAAACAGGCACTGCAGCACCTAAAGCGCCAGAGTAGAGTGTAATTACATTAAGCCCTGTGCTGAACCATAATGAGCAGCCTGCTGTCCTGCAGCAAGATCCAGCCACAAAAAGAACACAGATCAAGGATAAACCAGGAAAAACGGCCTGTCCTTTGTTCTGCCAGATACTCATTTACTAACCTCTGTAACTGCATGCAGAAACAACAAACATCATCTCAAAAGCAGATGACAGCCAGTGAAGTCACACATTTATTTTGGATAAATGATAACAGGCCCGTTTTTGTTTTTGTAGATTATTAAAAAAAGTTTTTATATACGTGCAGGTTTCTATAGGGCATATATCTACACTACAAAATGTTAATTACCATATTGCGAAAATGATTTAGCTCTGTGTGATATATATACAGTAATATAATAATCAAATTTTCATTCGAAATGTGTTGCACATCTTTGAAGAATCACATCAGTTGCTCTTGCTCAGAGTTTCTCTGCTTCCCTCTTCAAATCGGAAGCACATACGGTTTCAGAACTTAATGTTCCTATCCTGCAGTTTTCTGTCAAGCACACACTCCATACAGCGTTGCTTCTTTGGCACTTCGATTGGGCATAAATCTCTTATTGCGTCCATTAAGAAGCAAGAAGAGAGAGGGAAAACGGATGGAAAGTGAATGTCTGTACGTTTCATCAACATCTAAACAACACTCGTAATTACAAGCATGTGTTTGCATGTGCGCTAAGGCACGTCGTCAGGTTATGGCATGAAAAGAAAAGGTACTTCTGTGCAATTGTTAAACCAGCCTTAAATGATTTATTATTATACAGCAGAACGAAATGAATACATTGTTGCTGTTGATAGCCCCAAACCAAGGAAATTATTTAATAAATGTTTTCAAAATAAATTAATAAAGACAACATTAACCAGTTCAATAAAAAATAATGTTTTCATCATTGCAATATATAAGTTAATGAATTACATGATCTTTCTGCATAGTTTTCAAATATATGGTCAAAATTCTCCTAAAAAAAACCCATGAGTAAACCTAAGAGATATCACGACTTCCTGTTCTCTTTGCTTAATATCATAAACATCTGCATACAGTACAATGTATTGCATTCCATCATTACGTCATGCTCTTGTCACTTTGACGCTCATTTTAATATGTTTGGACACATAAAATGGTAATTGACATGAGACAATGTTATCAACATAATTTGAATGCTTTCAGCATTCCCCTGTCAATATTTTGTTATCCAAAAACACTTTACGTTAATAATTTATATTATTATTCATAATATGCTGTCTTTGGATTACAATTAATTTAAATTATTTGTTTTATTTTATTTGTTTATGTTATGTATGTAAATTATGTAAGTATTTCAGAGACCATGTGAATTTTGTGATGTTATTTTATTCATAAATATGACAAAATAAATATGGCACCATTAAACAACTATGTAAACAACTCACATCTGGCCATTTATTCTTGTAGACACATATGTGATTTAATATGTGAAATATTCTATACAGTCAAGACATTGTTTACTACAGAACAAAATGTAAATCATTTTGTAATATCATAATATAATATACATTACATGTGTAAATTTATCACATTCACTTGTCTTTTGTATGCCATAGCTTTTTGTATATCTGGAGTATAATGAGTGGCCAACAAAAAAAATATTTCTGAACGTTCACAGTTAAAGAAGAAAAATTGACATCACCTGTAAGAATGAGAGAGCTTATACTCAAACATACACAGATATACATTTACATTTTTCATTTAACAGACCGTCATATACGTATTGGCTCTTATTTATGATCTTATTAGTCATATTCTCACTATAGCTCAAATAAATACTACGCTTTTTTTGTTAGCTTTTATTTTCTTTTGTAACAGTCATTTAGTTGTAAACTACGTCACTGGTGTGCTGTTTTCCAGAAGCCAATTTAATGGAATGTTAGGGTTGAATAACTGTGGGTTTTCCTTGAATAAAAACATTCGAAAGGCTTGTGTGCTGGCAAAGATGACTGTCATGCTTGCAGTGATTGGCTACAAACTTCTATAACATTTCAGCAAAGCTACAAGTACTGTAGGAATAGCTTTTGTGTGACAAGTGCTGAACCTTTGTGTAGAGAAAAATGTTTCACAATTCACAATTGCCGAACAGCAGTGTTTTTATCATTGCTATGAAAGTTATTTTATCTCTGACTGAAAACTCCATCTTTTAGCTGTTAGACATGAACAAGCTTTACAGACCAAAGCCAATGGAAGTCAGATTACAGCAAAGTTTATCATCGTAGTTTGTTCATCTAGCAGAAGATGGGTTAGATTAAGCATAACTAGGCAGACACTGACTGTGGTCAGAAATGTGTCGCTTTCCTTTCTTCTCTAAGCTACAAGGTTTAACGTCCAATGGTGGTTGAGACATTTCCTGGAATAATTTGGATTTCAAGAAACGTCGGTAGGAGTCTTTTTCCATGAGGGTGAAGATCTTACTTTGAGCTTCATCGAAACAGGAAGCGTCACAGTTTTCCAGATTTTTTCTAGTGTTCTCCCTAGTGGCAGAATCCAAATTCACCTAAAAAACATGAGCTTTATGAGTATGTTTTATATGTAGGTCCCTCATTCACATATTGCAGCGAATCAGCACCTCACCTCATTTGGAGAATCAGCTTCAACATATTGCTCAAATATCTTTCTTGCTTTCGCATTCATTTCATCCACCGACGTCTGTTTAAACTCCTCACAAGCCTCCCAGAATTCCATGTTCTCCTGGCTGTACTCTGACTGTAAGTATGTAGCAAAAGCCTTTCGACCAACTGAAAAAAAACCCCACTCTTTTTAGTTATATAAAAATGCAACACAATATTAACACAATGAATAAATATTTAAAACCTGTTTTGCTGTACAATATCCTGTATCTGCATACAACATCCCTATTCTCACATAATTTATCTAGATTCATAATTTGGGCAAAGGGGAGGAAGGGCTTGTTGCAGATGCTAAGGACGTTTTGGAAAGAAGAGGTCAAGATTTTTAGTCTGAAGGGATATTCACTGAGGACCGCTCTTATGGTTGATGACCCCCTATAGCCCACCACAGAAGAAATCTCTGGCTCAGAAATATCTCTACGTGTCTGCAAAGCATCCAGTGCAGTTTGCAGACACATAGCACAAGCTTGGGAGCGTGAGAAAACATGATCATGGTTTGTCAGAGTGACAAAAACCTAGTCTACCATGACAGAGAAGTTGATGGAACCAAGGACGGGGTCAGTTTAGAAGTCTGAAGCTTATTAATGATTAGTGTGTCACGTGTTTTCCAGACTGTTCACCACGAACTCACTCATATGCTGGTAATTATTAAAGAAAAAATTCATCAGAAAGGTTAGTTTTATTTTAGAACCAGATAATCTTGGCACTGACCTTCATTTTGGATCAGGTTGTTAAATGATGTTTTCCATTTCTCAGTTTCAACAGAAGAAATTCTGAAATCAGAGAAAAACAATAATCAAACAACTTATAAAAAACTAACCAAATAAGAATGTAGGTTAAAGAATGTTAAATATACATCTACAGTACACTTAGACCTATTTTCATCAGATTAACTTAAAAGCTTAAATATGCCAGTTTTAAAACCGTAATGAATGTAAGTAATAAAAACATGTTTTAAAATGTTCTGAATGTAAGTCATATTTGTCCACTGTTACCTGTTTTCTGATGTCTTTGGCTTCTCCTTCAAAGGTTTCTGTTCTTGGGATGGATCTGGTTTTTGATCTGGTTTCTGAAGCAGGAATCCAATCTTATGCTTTATGTCTTTGGCACTGTTAAAAAAAAACAATTCCATTATTATGACTTATATTATGACTTATGTATTAGTGAATGAATTATGGAAACAAATATTTGAAAAATGTAATTCCTTTTAAATATCTCTCATATGACTGCTCCTAATTAATCACAAGCACATGACAGAAAACATATTTTTGCCATTTCTCCAGGTTATTTTTCAATATATCATACCCACGGGGCAGAATTAGCACTTAGTCTGTTCCACAGTATACAGAGTATCAAAACATATGAACATTAAACCAATAATGATTACCTAAGAACATATTCAATAAAGTGCAGTTCATACCTTTTTAAGCATGTTGCAGGAAGGGCAGCAAGCCCTTTACACATTGTGCTGGTGTGTAATACAGATCCAACAGTAAGAGAAACAGTAAGAGTTTGAGTGCCACAAACAGATCCTCACAATGTCAATGCAGTCTCCTCCTCCACTCCCCCTTTTATACTGCCCCAGCCCACACAACAGAAGGAGCCAGCCAATCACAACAGAGATAAAAGCAAAGGAAATGGAAAAACAAGGTAATTGTCATATTTTATCCAGCAAAATACTGAATGCATGCATTTATTTTAGAAAGAAGTAGTCTACTTTAACTGCAAATTTGATATTTGCTTGTGAAATATTGAGTCCAAATGTACTTTTGTCACATATCATTTACCTATTTTTTATCCAGAAACATCATGAACCAAACATTACAATTACAGTGTATTAATAGCCTATGACTTATTAGCATAATATGGCACTACACACAATGCATGTTCTTCAGGTGTGTTATTGTACTTTTTTAAAGGAAATTGTTAGGTTTGATTTCTTGCAATTCACATATTGAAATATGGAATTAGGGTGCTTGCAACAGTAAAGTTGTGGGTTTGAATCCTGGTAAACACATGACTTGATCAAATGTGCATTACCTTTAATGAATTGTGAATGAATTGTAAGTAGCTTTGGATAAAAATTCATACATTTATAGTGTTTAGAAAACGCTCCACACAACTTTTTTCTGTTATGCAAACTGTTATGCAGAATGTTTTCTGTTTATTTTGCTAGCAGGATTAAACCACTTAGGAGGTTTTTCTATTGCAAATCTTTTAGTCGGCAAATCGCCTCATGTTTATCATGAAAATGTCATAATATTGCTATGATTATTCACCAGAGTGCCCAGGACAAAATATTTACCTCCAAGACAACATGTAGCCTCTAAGGTCACATGAAGCAATATTTATTAAGATGTCTAATAGTGTATTTGTTGCCTCTCTGTTCAATTTAATTTGTATGTCACCCCAATGCCCTCAGGAAATGAACCTGTGCCATGGCATAAATTTGAAACATTAGAGCTGCTACAAATGAAAAGATATCTGTGCCCATGGCAAATTAATGTTTGTTCTGATCAAGTCATAAGTCTCTGTTCTTTAAAGATGTGCTTCCATTTAATTTAAGGCCCAAAATTATTTTAAATGATCCACTAATGGAACAATATCATCAATAAACATAAAAATGAAACTTTTTATAGGCAAAGGTCAAATTCATCATTAATCTGGACATAGGAAGAGACTCACAAACGCAGAATGCAACGCAACTTGAAAATAATATGATAATATTGGATCATATCAGGTCGATGTTAAAATAAGTACTGCTAAAATGTTTTTAACAACCAGCCTTCCCAAAGAAAATGGACTTTATTTTAACTTAATAACATTAACTTAGTTAATTACATAAGAGCATTGAAATTCAATAATTTCACACATATATATATTAACTATAACTCTACTTTAGATTAACAAAGTTGTTTTAAATCTATAGCATAAAGGTAACATGTCATTTTGCTCCTTATATAAGGATATACAAACTGAACTTTAAAAATATCTCCAGTTTAGACTGTTGACACATCTTTGTAAAATATTGAACCACCACTATCAAAAGCTCTAGTAATTCAGCGGCTTGCAGAGATTTAACCACCATCATCACCCATATGACATCAGACCCAGAAAGCCAGAACTCAGCCAATCAGTTCCAGATCATTCAACTGCAAGAACCTAGACCATATAAGAGGCCATAGTAAGGTATGCATGAATGGCCAGAAGTTTAGACAAGGACAGAGTACGGTTATGATAACCAAGTTAATATTAGGTCATATTAAGGGAAGAAGTAACCTCCCACGGTTTTCTTCTTATCAGGAGTTACCTGGTCTTAGATGAGGGAATGTGACTCTAGGCATGTGGGTCTGTTAACATTTAACTTGCTATCTGAAATATTTCCTCAGCTATTGAAGTTTCTGTTATTTCTGGTGATTTCGGTTGGATGTTCTCAATGCAGTTTATTTCTTTAATCCAATTGCTGTTCATGTTCTTATTAGAATTGTCTGCAAGTTTCATTAGCTGTTTATCTAAATGAATAGGCTGGATTAATCTGTAAAATGAAACAGACACTTAGTTTTACAGTTAAACCACACACACATGTTTACTTATCTATCTAAATGAGAACATTCCATAGACTTTTGTTGTTGTTTTTATGCACTGCTAGTTACAAACAATATAACCTAATCCTAAACCACACTTTTACCCTAACACAAACAGAAAACTTTCTGCATTTTTACAGCTTAAAAAAGCTTATTTACTATATTTTATAGCATTTTTACAAATGAGGTTTTGCTCAGATTTGTCATGTTTTGCTGACTTTTGGGTACAAATTTGTCCCCAATATATATAAGTAAACACGCGCACACACTTCATTCACACAGTCTAACTATTATTTATTCATATTACATGATGTTTTGACGTTTCCTTTTAACTGTCTGCCAAAAAAAATCAGACTGCAGTATTCTGCCTTTGATTAGCATGTTGGAAAATAACAGCTGTTACATACCATTGCGTGTTTTAGCATGCACCTGTAGACATTTAAGAACTGGATTAATGCCTAGTACAAAATGTACAAGAAGGAAAATAGGGCAATTTCTTAAGATTGTTGCCTGATGGTGATGATGTTCACGCCTGGTTGTGGTAGCCCAGGCTTATTAAATGCAAACAGCCAACTTATCTTAAAAACAGACATTGACCTTTATTGATTGTTTCTCCTGAGATCCTTGGCTGTGCAGGCTTGTCTAGGTCTTGAAGAACTATAAAAACCTCAAAGAACCGTCAAACACTTATTGTGTGCAGTGCTTACACTCAATTTAAAAGGAGACTCCAGGTCATAGCAAGTGGTCTGGACAGGATCAAAACTGTGGTTCATTTCACATGAAGGAACCCAACTTCTTCAAGCTCAATATGTTTTACCTGACCTCACAAACCCTCCCGAGTTCACCCTTCATTTGAAGGCGTATTGATCAAAGGACCAGACTCCTGATGAGAAGCAAGCCAGTGAGGTGAGATCACCACTTTGGGCTCCACAGTGTGTAATGTCTCTCCATATCTCTATCAAATCAAGGTGGGGGAAAAAACACAAGAATGGTTCACACAGAGTAAAGTCATATCAAATCAAATCTAGCTACTTACACAGGAAATAGTGTCATGCTGACCTCGGCCTGTCCAGGTTTTTTCAGCAGGAAATGGTTCATAAATTGAGAATTATGGCTCAGTGGGGAAGAAGTGCTCAAAAGTTGTTTATGACGGTACAGTATTTCATAAATCAACCTGATTCTAATCTTGCAATATTTATACAACACACTGCGCTCACTAAACACTAACCATCTGTGCCACTGTTGCACACTGTATTTGTTGCAAAAATCTTTATTTTATTCATTAACCACCCACCATCCAATCTATCAAGCGTCTATATGGTCTGACATGCATATTTAAATAATCGTTTCCAACTTTTTCCAATTTTAAAATTGTGTTTTAGAAAAGTCAGAGGTGGTATTTTGTTCTCCACAATCATACTTGATTGAATTGACTTGCAAGACGTGGTATTGCAATTGAGCAATTTTTTTGCGCTGCCAGGATTGCTTTAGAGAATTGAATGCTTTAACAAGCAAGCACAATTTATTCCTGTATCCCTGTAATACACAGATACCTACAATAAATCACATCCTATTTTGTTATGTCAGAGTTAGCCATCAACGCTGCTTTTATGAGCTTCCTTGTGTACATTTCTGCTTTAATAAGAGACAGGTGTTATTCGGGGGTTAAGCCTTATCAGTGTCCAGATAAACTGTCTGTTCTTGAGGGAGAAAAACACAGTGTTCAACAGTCAATCAGCATCTGACTGAAAGAGTTCAATAAAATGCTGCTACGGCCAGACAAGTTAATAACAGACTTCAGTTGTCAGTCTACAGGCTAAATGCACCGGTCTGTGAAGCATTGCAATGAGGCAACATGTTGTCTTAAACGGATAAGAATGTTCTGGCTTTTCTGATTGTTCTGTATTTATGCTCTTTGTGAGTTACGTGTTTGGCTCGTGATTGATTGGAACTAGCTGTTCCAAAAGCAACTTCAGAATGATGTTCCATGATATTACAAGACATTTTTACTCATGCTTGTCAGATGTTAATATCCTATTGTGTGATCACACACCCACAAACTGAAAAAGAAGGGACAGCATCTATTGTGGCACTGTAAGCTCAGTTACATGTAATGGAAAAAACCCAGCTAAGAATATTAGGTTGTAAAAACATTTCCATAATGTTTCCATAAAGTAACAAAAAATGTTACAAAATGTTATTTTGAAAGTTCTAGTAACATGGGAAACATCCCGTTTTTAGATCTTTTAGTAACATTATGGCTTGGTTATTTATTCTGTAACATTTTTAAAATGTTCCATGGCATATGAGATGTGACATATATAACATTAAAATGTTCTACTACTGTTACTACAAGAACATTTTTGATAACTTTGAGAGGACTTTCAGAAAGTGTTAGCCAACGTTCTGAGAATGTTCCCTGTTAGCTGTGATTCTTCATTGCTTTGATGAAAATAGTAACTGTTAATACTACAGCACATTTGAAGAATTTTATATCATGTTATTTCATCATGACAGAAATATTTCTTCATTTAACACACAATCGCCTGGAGCCCCATATAACTGATAAAACTTCTTAAGATCCCATTTAAAGTTTACTGGAGTCTAAAGTTCAACCTCTGTTTATCTGTTATATCTTAGAGGTCTATACTGTAACTCAGAAGAGAAGATAAACCTATTGTAAAGCAGACAGGTGCCAAGTGAACTAAGTTTACTCACGCCTATAAGGTTGTGTAATGCCACCATTTGCAACCCTCTTTCTGCCTGGAAAATAACAAAATGACTGTAATATCAAAGTTGGCAGGGAGGTGACCTTTATTTAGTTTTGCTTTGTCTGAAACGTAGATCAAATAAAACTGTCATCTTTTGGCTTTTATAATTTGTTTAGGATAAAGAGATTAAGAAAATAGGATAAAGAAAATTTTGAAGCAAACTGTTTTCACAGTTCCTATGCTGTGAAATGGTGTGAATGGATGATGTAGAGTGGTTTACTGTTCCTGTGAGCACTAAGCAGCGTTAGTCGCTTCCATGAGCTATTTAAATAATGACAACTAAACAAACCCTTTTGTCCCCCGACTGTCCAAGAGAGTGAGAGGGTCTCTGACCCATATGAAGGAGCATGTGTGAGGAATTAATGCGGCCATGTCTGTTAGCAGTAACATAAATAAACGTTTTGCTACGTGCCAGGCAGCACACAGAGTGATGTACATATTTGGCCAGATGGTGCTTAAGAGCCCATTGCCTCTTTTCATCTCAGACCTGAACTGTGCATGTGTGTGTTTGTTTGTAAGCCATGCTTTCCTCTTTAACCTGTGCAAAATGTACTGAAAGATCGAGACGTTCCAGTAAGATGCAGTTTGTTCCCTAAAATGAGAACATCTTCAGAGATGTTGAAGTTACAACAAGGGCTGTACTTGGCTAGCGTGACTGTGGGGAGTGGGGGGTGAGGTAAGACATTTCACTGTCCCCTAAATAACCTTGACACTGGAAATCATGTTCATTGTTTTACGTTACATTGTCATTGTTTTGATTCTTTTTTCACTTCAGTACAGTCAGCACATGAATTGATGACACAACAATTCTTGAAATGAAAGTAAGCCTAAAACAGCTAAAACCTGCTAAAGAAACACCCCTCAATAACTACATTTAAGTTATCTATTTATTTGGTTTTGTTCTTTTAAATAAGCATTATTTCAAAAGATTATTTCATAATTAACCTGTGTGCTCATTTTAATGTTTTTCTGTGACCAAATTAGACCTTTAAAATCTATTAAATAATATTTATTAATAATTAATATTTATTTAATAATAATAATAATAATAATAATAATAATAGGTATTTATAATAAAACAAAAACATACAAATTCTATTTTGCTGTAATGCTTTTTTATGATTGGCTTTACATTTATGAGAGGGGTAATGCCCAACCCCAGGTCTTTGTTACATCCAGCTATACAAATCATCACTGGTCAATACAGAGGCTGATTAGTGCTGCTGACAGATCGAATTTTAACCTCAGTGTTATGTTATGGCTCAATAGTTTAAAAGTCTACATTGTATTTCTCAGCCCCCACACAGCCCACCACACTGTTTCATCAGCAGATTGCATTGTATGACGAAAAGTGTAATTGGATTTAAACGTCCATAATTAATGATGTTTATATTGAAAAAACAAATCTGTTTTTCAGTTCTAAACTGACAAGATAATTTTTTAACAAGGGGACATTGAATCCAGTCTATTTCTAAAGGTTATAAATGTGCAAATTAATTTATTGATTTGATAGGATCAGAGAGGCTTTCTTTTTGTGCTATGTAATTTAGGGCATCATCTTTCAGCCCCATGGCAACAGCTGTCTCCATCTGATGGTAATATGGTCCTTTCATGCTGGTTCTTATCTGTTCTATTATTACAGAGAATTGAAATGGCTACAAATGCATTAAATAATGTCTAATGTTAATATTGACAAGGATCCCACATCTAAACAGGTCTGTTTATATTCTGTGCCTACAAGAGGTGAGACAACTTGGTCTTGATTTGCCCATAATTAAAAAAAATCTGTTTTTCATTAGACTTTGTGTTTAACCTGCTCATGAGACCATGTTAGACCAGCATAAATTTCCGTGATGGTCCAAGTTCATGGTGTTGGTTCATGGTGGCTTGGTGTGAAACTAGCTGGTAGAAATAATTGGTGAAGCATGATTCTTTCTGTGAAACTGGTTCAACAAATTCTTGCAGATTAAGCACCCTGGTGGGGACACAGCCAACAGGACCCAGCATCCAAAATACAGCATATGCTGATGTTTTCAGAAGGGTGGCAGGGCAGACATACTGATCCCTAGTGATTTCATAGTCCAAACAGACCAGTTCCCCAGAGAAAAACTAAAGTGACTGTGCATTTGGTTTTCAGACCTTATAGGCCACTTGTGGCATCTAAGCATTCCTACAGACATTATTATGTCCCCCATGGTAAGACAAACAAGCAAATAAACAAATAAATGAAATGCATATAAGCAGATTTCTGATAGTCTTGTAATTATTGTTGTATTTATCTCTTATTAAAATGTCTCTATAAGCCCAAATTTCAACTACTGACATACAATCATAGCTGCTGTGTCATATTTTCCACAAGGAACTGGAGAATTTGACATTGAGATCCCTAGATCCCTGACCCACAGTGGAGGTCTTTGAGTTCCAGTCCACCAATCATGTCCTGGCTGTGGAGGATGGGAAAACTCTCTGTGTGCAAAAAGAGGCGCCGGGCTGGAGCAAGCTTACTCACATCATGAATCTTCTAGATGATTCCAAGATGAACATCCGCTTGTAAATGTCAAACAGACAGTAGCCCCAGGATACTAGCCAGTGTATTTTCAGTAATCCAGGTTTATGGCACAGATATGTTGTGGAGTATTTAAAAATGTGATGTGGGTGCATTGGTTTTGTCTAGCTGTGGGTTTGCCATTAGGTAATGGTGTTGTGATTTGTAATGATTGTTTTGTGTTTCTTTAGTCAATTGAGGCCCCCATCTTGGGGTGAAACAGTGCTGAATGAAACACATATGGGTCACCTCACCTGGGTTATGATTCATGCAATTTTATTAACTCGCAAGCTACATGTATAGTTTGATAATACATGTGGTATAAATACAAATGAATTGCAGATACAAGGACTATTATGTAGGCAGAGAGACAGCACAGCTTGTCACAATGCTGAATGACTGACCTGGTCACGACTCAAATAGATTATGCACCATCTGTATACATGTAAATAGATGTGAGCCACTAGCATTCCAAAAAACACATTCAACCAATAAGGGCATCATTCTAAGAAATGTTAACACAGTATATTGTGGAAATGACGTCATTATTGAACATGGCTTTTATTGCTTGACCTTAATATTACCGTTTCTGCCAAGGATGTTTTCAATTCATCTATTCATTGGTAATATTACCTATGAAAAGTTCAACTGAGTCTTTAGAATGCATTTTTCCTAAATGCACTAAATAAGCCTTTCAAAAGATGTTCTTATTGTACATTAGTGACACCTTGTGGCAAAGCAGACAAATGCAGCTTTTCTGTACCGATATATATATATATAATGTTTTTTTAATGTCATACATATCAAAAACGCTGTTCTTAAGTTGTTAGTTTTTAGTAGTAGTTAGATCTTTTTTAAAAAACGTTACAGACCACATTCTAATAACCAAGCAATAACGTTAATATAATGTCTAAAAACTGGATGAACTTTCAGAATAACACTTTTGTTACTTAATGTTTGGAATGGACATGTGGAAATGTTAGGTAAATGCTCTTCTAACCTAAAATTGTTGTAAACTTATCAGTGAAGGCACACGTGTGACACTTTTAATGTGTTGAGGTGTTGTAGTGCCCCTCTGTGGCTTACTGTAATAAACTGACTCTTGTTAAACATGTTGTAATATCAGAGAATAATATTATTACAGATTTTAATGCATCACAGTCATTAGCATTGCTTTTACATTGATGTTGATATCTCATTGGTGACTTCTACCACTGATCTAGAAACAATTAAGCACGTAACAGTTAAAGTTCTGAGTTTTAGTTGCTGTACTGTTACTTCGTTTATATTACTATTTTGTCTCAAAATTTTGTTTCAATGCATAAATAATATACCAAAGGCCTACACAACAATGTTGAAACAACCCCCTGAGGAGCCAAACAAATAGATGAGATGCACAAACAAACATGTTTTTCTCTTCTTCTGTTGTTGTACAAGAGTTTACATGAAGTCCAGGAAATAAATACATCCGCTTTCAGCAGCTCCTGTGCATTGTGTTTCTGAATAACCTTCATAATTTCAGGTTAAACAGTTATTCTGTTGAGGGAGTTCACGTTGAGACTTTAAAGGACTTGTACACCCAGGTTTATAGGCAGCATGTCTCACTGCTTGAGTGGTTACAACATAAAACGAGGTTGAACATCGGGGCATTTTTGTAAGTCAGTTTTTATGTAATTGTTGTACATATGGTAGATCTGATCTTTACATCATTTACATAATTGTATATATACTATAGACAATATTAATAATATAAACCAATTGCTATCACCTTTGTCTAATGTACCATAATGTACCTGTCCTTTGCATTGCTGGTGACATGCTCTAAAAGTGTGTCCCCTTGATGAGACATGCTATGAAATACTATCATTAATTTAATGTGCACGATATTTATCTATTTGTGAATATATATTCACATCTACACATTTATATCAGCTTTTAAAAAATTCAGCATGAAGCTCCATAAATGTTTTTAAAGGTCACATCACTTTTTTATACAGTAGGCCTATGAGAATTTGATAGAGTGGATAAAGAGACGTGGGGGCTGGTTTTCTCTACTTTCAGCGATACATATCCTAAGATTAGACTCCCAATGCTTGTATTGGCTGAGGACAGAAGTGGTTCCTGGAAAAGTAGTGCAGAACTAGAATTGAGCAACCACATCACAATTCTTCCCAGATAAGAACTGACAAATTAATAAAGAACTACCAGAGAACATTAAACTAAGAAAGAGAACATAAAACAGAGAAAACCATGTAAATGGTTTAGTGTCTTTTAATATTATGAAATATTGCTTTTTTATTCAACATTTAGACTCCTTTATCTTTATTTTAAGTTTTTTCAAGTTAGTACTGTATGTATTCACTCTGTTTTAACTAATTGAATTAGGGCAGCTGTATAAAGTTATTTTCTCAGAGTCTGATAGTTACTTTGATAGCACTACACAAATATGAGAACAGCAGCCGAGCAGCAGAGTCCTTCAGAAGTAATAGATGGGCTTTGTAAAATGGATGGCATCTGGAGCTGGGTGGAAACACTAACATGATTTACACTTCGCTTGACCGCATCTTCCCATCTGTTTGCAGTTTTTCAGTGCTCAGAGCTGATGCAGGGTTACCGTCCAAAGGGAAACTTCCACCTGCCAGCCTGCTGATCTTCCTGTGGATGGAATGACTTGCAACCAGACTGTGAAAGTTAAAAAGCTCTTTTTTTTTTCTTAGCAAGAACACTTTGAAATGTATTTTATTGACAGTTCTGCTCTATGCTATTTGCAGTCCATCACAGTAAATTAGAACCTGTGGGTGGATGTTAGAAAGAGGAAACGTGAAGTGATGGTTAACTCCATGACAGGAGATACAGGGGACTAGAAAATGAATGTGTGTGTATTTTAGTGAGCTCCCCCATAAACTTTTACACATTTCATTTCAAAACTTTAAATATAATAAAAATATTTTGTAATTTTACCTTGAATGTTATCAAATAGAAAACAAAATGCTGGTCATTTATCACCAATTAATCAAAAACTAAAAAAAAATGTTGCTATAGGACAATATGCGATATGCACATAACAATTACATATGCTATGAATAATCTAATAAATAAATAAACAAACAAATAAATAAATGGTAACATTTTAATATAATAAGGGAAATACACCACTATAACATACTACACAAAATAACTAAAGAAATATAATGCAGACAAACATTATTCACCTTTTTGGTAGCTTAAATAAGGGTGCTGTAGTTATCTGTACTATTTACCTATGTCACACTACAGTGCTTTAATACTCTTTAATAATAAAATATTATTACAGTACTTTAATAATAAAATATTATTACAGTACTTTAATAATAAAATATTATTACAGTTTACTAGTGTACTGTAACTAGGAGTGATCGAGTTGCAGCTACCAGCTTTTTCAAACAGGCAAAAAAAGTGGCGTGCAATGTGTGTATTACAGCATTATTATTAGTTATGGCATTGCAACGTAAAACTGGGTGAGCTTCTGTGTTTATTTCAGTCTAAACATTCCCAAAAAAGTTAAAGTGACTCTCGAAAGTTATGGAATAATATTTGCCCATAACAAACAGAAGAACGTAAGATACTACTGTATAGACGAGTCAACTATCTTGCCACTAGGTGCCGCCCTACTCCATTCCCACCACCTTTTGGAGTTGAATGGGAATCGAGGTGTTTTCTCCTCCTCCCAAACCTGCGATAACGCCGTTTTCCAATGAGAGCAGGTGGAATTCCCCCATTCAACCAATGGCGCAGCGATCCTTTCCAAAAGGATGTGCGGTCGGGATATGGCGCTGCCGTGAAGTTGTTGGAAACGGGCAAGCCCAGGAAGCAGGAATTGAACGCTACTATACGAGCTAAAGCGGAGGGCTACCAGCTTGAGTGGGAACAAGTCGTGCACCTTTACGACGGGGAAATAAAGAGGCTTTGAGATGGTGAATTTTTTACAGAAGTTGCTCCGACACGGATGGGAAATAAGAGTGACCTCGGGCTAGAGACAGACATGGATTGCAAGAGTTAGACCGAGTCCTGACAGCCCTCGATCTGTTGATTTCAGCTGGAGAGAAAGGCGCATTGAAAACAGTCACCATGCCTGCCAAAACAAAGTATAATTTAGTCGATGATGGCAACGATTTGCGGATTCCTTTACATAACGAGGAAGCATTCCAACATGGGATTAATTTTGAGGCAAAGGTAAGTTTCCTTTATATCGTTGTATGGCTTTTAACCATTAGATCACTTACAAGACTGCTTGCCTTGTTAAAATCCTGTTGCTGCGTCTATTGCGGTCCATTTAAAGTTGTTTTGACACTTTGTTGCCATCGAGCGAGTGTGTGCATTGCGATACCAAATCTTGTTGCATTAACTTATCGATATATGCATGTGATCTTGTTGATTTTGATTTGCAGTATATCGGTAGTCTGGACGTGGCTCGACCCAACAGCCGTGTGGAGATTGTTGCGGCCATGAGGCGGATCAGGGTGAGTTTTACAGTACCTGCTTACTTTAGTGCTTCCTTAAGTTTTATATATATATATATATATATATATATATATATATATATATATATATATATATATATATATATATATATATTATTCGAAATGTTTCACAAATCTCGATTTTATGAGACGTTGCGACGCGGCTGAGGGTTCAATATTGCGCACGGATGGTTTGTAAACCTTGAGCAACAATCGAAACAAGCGGGACGGATCAAGCAGCAAATTGCTTACAAAGTAAGAGGTTGTATGTCGATAGCCCTGTGAAAGTGTAATGAATGCGTTTCTGTCGCCTTTGGCATACCGAGGCGTTTGTAGATCATCATGTGGGTAAATAAAGAGGGGCTGTTTGAAGTCAGGGTCCCGTGTGTAAAGCACTTAAAGGGCCTGTTTTGGCCCTCGCCAGTCATGAGGGATGTGAGAGCATTAGCTTTTTATATGGCTTCACCCCCCTGACAACAGATGTGAAAGTGTTTATCGGCGTTGTTTCTTTGAATATAAATATAAAATATAAACATAAAATGTTTACAGCATTGTAAATGAGCTGACCAAAAGTCTTGAGTTCACTTTTTTGATGGTTGTTTTGATTGGATGTCAGTATTTTTTTATGTTATGTAGTTCTTCTGTTTCATGTTATGACAGTCATGTGCTCTGTATTGATATCCAACTGCATTTTCAAAACTGGATTATATGCTCCCTGATCACTTTAATCTCAAAAACTCTTTTCCCTAAAAAAGGCGCATCTTAATTTCCATCCTTGAACTGGTTCTACAAGTCGGCTCTTTTAATGACTATCCATTCATCCATCCATCCATCCATCCATCCATTCATTCATTCACTCTCTCACTCACACACACACACACACACACACACAAACATACAAACAACCTTTATCGTTTCCAGGGAGGTGTGTTTTACTGGTGTGTTTAATCTAAGTGTCTACTTCCTTTGGCTGTTGTCTTTTTTTAATGTTTAATTGTTCGACCTGGTTATAGCAATTAAATACATTTCGGAAAGTGAGGCTGTTTAAATGTAGAAATTAAAAGTCTTTGTTTTTGCAGCATCCTGGTTTTGATTGAGACAGCATGCACCAAGCGCAAATCAACATATTAACCTTTTCTGTTTGGTGGACCCCCTGCAGTTGTTTGGCAGCTGCTTCAAGGAATCAGACCCATGACTCTGATGTTGTTATATATTGAGGGAAATCGTGCCACAGAAGTACTTAAATTTAAGTCAATAGTTTTACAAAGCTAAGAGCTTTGTAGTACACTGCTGTGCAGGAAGTGTGATTTAGAGTCCGTTGGGGCATTAAAAGCTTGAAGCCAACAATTACTGGCAATTTTCACCACACCCATATTCCATTTACCAGTATAATAATCCAGGGCTGCAGGCATTTATTGCATGTTTTATGTGGTTTGGTAATTGTTAATAAACCATCTGTAATAAAGATTAGCATAAATTAGGATTTCCTATAACAGCTAACCGTGCATCTCAATATTTATGAACAATTTAGTCACACGTTTTATAGTGGTTAATCATGCAGGCTGCCAAATGTGTGACCTTTCTTAGCTGCCCTTATTTTTCACATGGATCTGATGGCATCAAATCTGTCCAGCCCCAAGCTCTCCATGACTTTTTAAGATGTTACTTGTAATCTTTTAGAAAAAAGATGGGCTTGCAGCTCCTTCAGTAAAAGCTTTTAAACTCGTTTGCATAGCGGCTGTGCACTTTGCTCTTATTGCCTTGCCACAAATTTATTGCAACATATATTGTTAGCCTTAAGATGGTCGAAAGCGCACTCCTTGCAAAAACGATGACTTATTGCACTTAGAAATTGACCTTAATTAATTGACTGGTTAAGTGATGTTATAAATGAATTGTTTATGGCTGAAATCCTTCCTCAGTCAACATTGTGGAAGCGAGAATGGATACTTGTTCCTGGATGGTTACAAATCTTTGATGTTTTGCCCTTTATAGATTCTTGTTAGAATAATGTTGCATCCATCAATTTTAAAAACGTATTTCTTTTTGGTCACTGTTGTTCATGATACTTGTTGGTGATTTGTCACTATTAATGCTGAGGTTAGGATTCAGTGCTGTTACATATGGTGGGTGCTGCAGAATTAACAAACATGTAGTAGCAGGACAGCCTGCTTAGAGAGAGTTTTTTTATGACCTTCTTTGGTAATAAATAATTTATTGCACCAAACCTCAAAAATTCACCTAAAATCATGTTAGTGTTAATTTAAATTAATGAGTGGAATTGGAAAAAAATCTTTCACCCCTAACCTTACATTCATAACAAAACCTTGTTAAAAGCAATACAACCAACAGAAACAGTGGTTTTGCTGTTTACTCTGTAAAGCAGGTGAAAGAAGGAAGTCAAGAGGAGCATGTTAATGACCCCTATTTACTTTCTCTATGCCCCTGTTTAGTTTATTTTAACTGTACCCGCCGGTAGATGTATAACTTTGGGACTGTTTGCCTCAGGCTGACATTGACAGCAAAGTTTTTTGTTACCAGACTAGAGTTGAAATGTTTTGTTATAGAAGGCAAATATTTACCCCTTACCCTTGCTGCCATGATAACAGAACTAGTAAAAATTGATGTCTTAAATAATATTTGCTGTTGTTTGTCTGGCTTGTTTGTCACGTCACAGACTGGATGACTTTTGGCTGTAATGTATGAGAGCAGGGCCCCTTGAGATTAACCCTTAGAATGAGTATTGGCCAAGATCCATTCTGCGGGCATGCCTCGTTTGGCGTGCCTTGTTTTCTCTTCCAAAAGGTCTCTCCGTCCTCCCCTCCCCTCTAGTACTAGTACCGAATGTCTCCTGTGTTACACTGACCAGCAGCTGAACAACAATGTCTGAGGATACTCGAGCCGTCCCATTCTTTACCATAGTAACAGAGAACAGTAAATTGCCTCATAACTCTCCTTTCTCCTTGAGTGTCTTTGCCTTTGCAATCACACATCCAAATTTCACTTCGAAGCACAATGTTCCCCTTTTAAACATGTCCGCCTTGGTGAACCTTTCACTCTAACAAATGAAGATTCTGGCCTAATTCGAGCCTCTTTTTTAATTAACGTCCGAGGTGGCACAAAGATATAACTCATTTCTCTCATTTCTCCTTTCTGTGAGGGTGAAAAGACTTATTAAACATCTCTAGATGGATAAATCTGGAAAGCAGGCTCTGTTGCACATTGAATGTGCCAAGGACGGTCATACTTAATAATGCATTTGAAGCTAAGAAATTACTTGATGAATTAAAATCAAATTAATTAAAAGGGTACAAGACAGTTTATTGGTTACAGTTCGGTGCTCTCTAACTGTCAGTAAATTTTACACCTGTCGATTGATTTATGCCACTTTTAGAGTTTAATGGTTTTTTTAACTAACCAACCTGAGGTCATATATAGGTTTGGAATGACATGAGGGTGAGTGAATGATGGAAGAATTTTCGTTTTTGGTGAACTATCCCTTTAAAGGTTTTGTATGTGGATTGTTCTTCATTGTGCAGTAGATTCTGTATAATGAAGACTTTTCCTCTTGAGTGCTAGAGTCAATAGAAATGTCTTTGGACTGTGATTTAGTGTTGTGACATGGTCTTTTTTTCTCACCCTCTCTCTCTTTAGAGCTCTGTTTCTAGTGTTAGCGCGTAGCCCACTTCACGGGGTGATTCACTGTCTTGTACTCATTCAGACCTTTATTAGTTCTGCTCCAGGCTTTGTTTTCTCAGTAAAGAAATGGGATTGGTCATCAGGGCACCCACAAAACTGTCATTTTTAGATGTGTAGTAAGAAATATCAGCAGAAATATACCAGTGTTTTTAGTGTAAAATAATGTTTGGTAACATTTTACAGTTTCAGTTTATTTTACAGTGTCTTTATTACATGTACTTACTATAGTAATAACAGTTAATTATGCATTATTACATGCAACTAAACTTGATCTTAACCCTAACCCTATAGTAAGTACAGTACTTGTTAATTAACATTACTCTGCACCTAAATGTATAATTACACTGCAACAAGGACACCTTAACATAAAGTTACCTAATTGTATTTTTAAATTTATGTATGATGTTATTATATCCAGGAACGCTTTACAACTCTTTATTAATTCTAATGTTGTTTTGTATAATTTATTAAACAGTTTATTTTGCTATTTTTAACACATTTCATTTTTCTTCACGCTTGATAATGCGATAAGAGACAAATTCTTAAAATTGTCTTTATTTTCTGACTTAAAGTTATCATCTGGGACTTAGCAATAAGCACTAAGCATAGTTATTTCTTATGTAATATTTTAGTGACATTTTAGTATTCTACTGTATAAATACGTTATTCTTGTCATAATGGCCTGTGAATGCTGTTGGAGTCTATTTGCTGCTGTTGGATTAGGTTGGATTGTGGTTGGAATCTCACATTGGTGTGCAAAATCATTCTGCCAGGCTGTTTTGCTATGTGAATTGAGCGAATAGGCAATTGTGTCATATTCCAGCTTATGCCAGTAAATGATCAGTGGGCCTGCAGTCACAAATTTATGTACTTACAATGACATTTATTTTCTCAGTTCATCAGAGCTGCTTTTCATAAAGAAATATTTAGGGGACTTAAAATTATCTTCTTCAAAAGACCATCTGCTGTTTTGGCCATTTTTGTAGCATGAAATACTATTGTTGATTTTGGCTGTAATCATGATATACTTGTTAAAGTATAAAGAATTCCATACGGTTTTGAATATGGTACTTATAGATGTTAATGAAACATAATCAGACATTACCCAAATAGCTTAAGTATTTATTGGTGTCATTTATTCTGTCCTAAGAACAGTATTGCCATGGGAAAACCTATTTTATGCTATTACAGTAATGAGTTACAAGGGAATACAATACATAACCATAATCACAACCACAGAGCACAGAGAAATTCTTTCCAGGCCTGTCATATCAAAGTGTTCCTACACCTTAAAGCTTGTAAATGTTTTACATTCCTTTAAAGCTTGTCAAAGGCTGTAGAAGTACCCGTAATGGATAAATATATTTCTTGCCCTGTTCTTTAAGTGGATTTTTAAAGGTTCAGCTGATGCGTTCTGTCTTCCACATTCACAGCTTGAGTCATTACTACAGATCACATCTTACCTTTAAAGTATTTTCCTAACAAGCTTCCATCTCCCAGTGATTTACAGACAGTATCAAATAACATCTCATCAGCATCAACAATCATTGTCCATTTTTCTTTCTTGAAACCTTCTTGGCCCACAAAGTACCTGCTAGCCAGTCCAAGTGAGAGAAAAGATCAGCTCTTTATACCATAGATTCATGTTATCATTGTGCTAGGTTTAAGTGAGGAGAATGTAGCTTTTAATATGCAATGGTTAAACTGAGGCGATAGATTTGATCAGCAGCTGAGTTACAATAGTTCTTATGGTTTAATGGGCAGTTACGCAGTGCTGTAATTAGCTTGCAGCTTATCCTGGTGTAGAGTTATGGACTTAAACGCTAGCTGCTGGTTTGCATTATTCGTGCCAGTTTTGCTTTGGGCAGATTTGCTTAGTGCTTAATTTCACCTTGAAAGGAGTCGGCTGGCATCTGTTAAAGTAGGGCTGCACAATTAATCTAAAAAAACATCAAGATTATGGCTGCTGTGATTAACTATTCATGAAAAGTGTTAATTACAGCATATTAATTAGATCTACTCCCATTGTGTCAAAGGTCACAGCGGTCAGGCGATTTAACCAATCACAGAAATGTCCGTTGTGCACATTAAAGTTATGGCGAATCTGAGATGTTTAATTTGGTTTACTGCAGCGGTTCTCGTTTGACACCCAGTTCAGTTCTTGCAGCTGATGATTTGAATTAGATGTGTTAAATAACTAAGACATCTGAAATGTCCTGTGCTTACATAAAACATGCTTAACTGGTAGAGCATTGCATTAGCAGCGCATAGGTTGTGGGTTCAATTCCCAGGGCATTCACAAGCTGATAAATAAAGTATAACTTAAATGCACTGTAAGTCACCTGGATAAAAGTATCTGCAAAATGTAAATATAATGTTTGTGGAGACACTGTAATGTGCTGAAGAAACATCACATTACACTGAACCAGAGATGCTTTAGGATCAAAGCAAAAAGCCCCTTCTTGCTCGTAACACACCTTCTCATACATTTCCATTTTAATCAGCAAGTGTAATTCTGTGTAAATACTATTTACATATATTTACACTTATGCATCTGGCAGAAGCTTTTATCCAAAGTGACTTGCAGTGCATTTTTATACACTTTATTAGTTTGTGCATTTCCTAGGAATCAAACCCATAATTTTTAAGTTATTAACTGGTTGTTCTGCCAGTTTAGGTACAGACTTATTGTGCAGTGTTAAAAGCTTTTAATAATCGAACATTGCATCGCATGGGTTGGACCTCAGGGCTCAGACAGTTGTTCATTGAATAAACTCGCAGTGAATGCTCGAATGATTATAATATGGACCTGCTTGTATTATTATTGTATTAATTCAAAATTGAATAATAGTTCAATCAAGCTAATGTGAAGTTGGCCCTGTAGACACTCTTGATTATACTGGTGAGTGAAGTAGAAATGAATAAATTCTCTTGTTTTGGATGTCGCATTCATAATAAATATGGCATGACTTGAAGTTGCTCAACACAAAATCAATTTTTTATATACATTTTGTTATTCAAAATTAATAATGGATCATAGTAAGTATCAAAGGAAACAAATGAAAATATTTGTAAAAATCATGTAGCCTTTTTTCCAGTTTTAAAGGCGCAGTATTACACACTACAGAGTTCAAAAGTTTTTAGGTCAAACTCTTAGCCTAACTGTTAGTTATTGTTTTCATTATAGGGCAACATTTGTGTTTTTGCATCGTTTGGCAGATTCATTAGTGTTAACTGCAGGCACAAAGGCCAGCAGAATGACATTTATTTCCTTGTTTAACTTGTACAGAAACTGTGTTGATGAATAGACAGCACTCTCATTTATTGTATATATGTGTGTATGTGTGCATATATATGTATGTATGTATGTGTGTATGTGTTTGTATACACTGTATTTTTTTTAACTGTTGTAGTTGTCTGAAGAATGTAATGGAGGTGCTGTGTCTATCACTGTAATTAGCCATTAATAATAACGTTGTTTAAAGCCAGTTGCATGAACACCCTCTGTGTAATGATAAGTAATGATATTGGCAGTATGATTTACCACATACTGGGGGCATGAAACAGTAACCAGTCTCCAGTCGCACCACCCAGCCCCCAAACCATATGCTCATGCTGCACTGTTTAATGGCCGGGTATATGAGCCAAACCAGGAAAGCTTGACGGGGGAAAGGAAGCTGAAGAACAATGAGACAAACCGCACTTATCCTGAGGGATGGTGTGTACATGTATGTACAGTGGTGGCCTGGGACGGTTATCAGCAATTCGGCTGAAACTTCAGGCCTGCCAGGAAGGAAGGAAGTGGATAGAGGACTTCGCAAAACTTTTCCTGGTCCACGCTTTGCTTGGATACTAACAATGATTATATCTGCTGGTTTGAATTGAGTTGAAAATGAATTTGCACCACAAACTGTAGTGAGCACCACACCTATGCCATGCTAGGGCCAAAGAAGTGGTTTGTTTAGTATTTAATGATTTACATGTGGTTTGTTATCATATGTAATTATTGCATTGAATTATATCACAGATATTACTTAGGCTTATATAACACACCTATTTCTTTATCTGTTTCCATAGCTTACATCCCAGTAATGTCTAGATGTATTTTTTGTTCTGTTATGACCTGACACTGTAGCACGTGGTACAGCATTCACTGAGCTTGAAACAGTTTGCCCTCTCTTAGTAATTGGTTGAAATGAGGGATTACTTCCCTGCCAGAACTTATTCCATGTCATATAGGATGGTGGGCAGCCTGGCTGACCCCTCAGGGCATGTGTGCCGGCATTTCAACATCTCAGCAGCCAGGAACATTACAGGGCTCCTGTGCTAGATATTCCTCTGCTGGAAATATCACAACCTGTACATTTTAATGATTTGGAAACTACTCAATTCGGTCACATTGGTCCACTGGTTAGGCAGTTGGTGTCATTTGCAAAACTTTTTTAAGAGAGTAATTCACCAAAAACAAATTAAAAATTGGGTTGTTTCAACACCTTATTATTTCTGTATTCTGTGAAACATAAAAGTAGGTGTTAAGCAGAACATTCAATCTGTTTTTATACATTGAAAGTGGATTGTGATTTTTGCTGCTGAGTGTCAAAGGTTAAAAAGCAAAATAAATACAAAATCTTCTAAACAGCCATACAATAGCTTTGTGTGAGAAACAGTTCTATTTCTTTGCCATTTTTGCTCATTTATTTAGACATTGTTTTCAGTAATAAAAAATAGGCCCATTTATCTGTTATTTGGCTTCTGTCATTACCGCAGGTTTACAGCTACATTTATTCATTTATTCAGCTAGATCACATCCCTCTCATTTTCAAATTGGTGAGTGGAAAAGGCAGTTTTTGCAAGCAATGTAACTAAATGAGCACACGCCTCATAGACTCGTTTATGGACATGGCAGATGCAGCCCTACACATTGCCTTCTGGTATGCCTCAAATGCTAATTTATTGGATGCGCCAGTAAATGTCTCTTAGCCACAATAGCTTTTGAGTGTAATTTCCTGGTGAGGCCACAATTATTACAGTACTCGGCAGTTAACATTGATCCTAAGTTAAGTTAACAGGGTGGAGAATAGGAATGTGACCTATGGCTCTCACTATTGCTTTAATTAATGCCTCTATATTCCCCTACTGGCGTATGATTTCTACCCCAATAGCCCCATTCAATTACAATTATTTAGAGTCCCAACATGCTGGAACTGGGAATGATCTAAATGAACTACAGCTTGAAACAAATTCTTGAAACTATTTTTTTCTTTATGAGACATTTACTTCTCTCAGAGATCTTCCACCAGATCTTCAAGCTATGTAACCAGAGCTAATAAAATGGAAACCATTTGTTGATGAAAATGACAATATTTCTGTTCTGTAAAGACAGATATATTCTGTATGCTTTGTATAAAGATGTTTCTCTTGTGTACAAGGTTAATTAAAACATTTTCTTGATGGCATAATAATTCTCCTGGGTGAAGCTGAAGGAACTATAGCTGTCTAGTTAGGCTAAGAGTTAAGCTTTACAAAGCCAAGATTGCAGGGCTCTTAGCACAGACCTGTTTAGATCAGACTATCAAATCTCTTTGTTGTTGCTTCAGTGTCTCTGATTCTGACTTTTCTTTAGTGTGGATTACATTGAATAGTTACTTTGTTGCAAAATTCCAAAATATGAAACTTAACTGAATCAGAATGTAGCAAATTCTGTACGAAAGTAATGAGTTTTGTGTTTCTGACAAGGCTATAAAGTGTCATATAGTTTAACCCTGCCATTGTTTCAGTTATGATTCTGTCCCTCTGTTCTTTGTCAAGTTATTTTAAATACAATGTTGCTTAGAAATCAGAGACCAGCTCCTGTTGAGCCTCTGTATAATTTCTGATCAAATTTGCTGTCTAAAGTGTTCACTTGTCTGTCTAATTCACTTTTCTGCTTAAACTGTGAACAGTGAAACAATTATAGAACAAAAAGAATCAGTGCTGCTTTAGAAAACAGATTTTCCACCATCATCTCAGTGGTCCATGTTCTTAGATGGTGGAGTATCCTATGTGTTACTGTCCATTTAAACAGATGTAATTTGTCAAAAAATAGCAATGTTTTTCACTCAAATTACATAACATGCTGAATTATTTATTTGGAAGTTCAGACACTCAGCAGTTTGCATCACAGCTATTGTTCTCTTTTGCCTCTTGTAAATGTGCTGTAAATCACCCAAAGGAAGGGATGTTTTACATTTTAAGTTGGAATTAAACATTGTGAGTGCTAGTAGTGTTCATCAGTTGCCCAAAGGAAAAAATTACATACTCGGTACGAAATAATATCATGGTATTTTACTTCACTATCGCAGTATTCAGAAGGTATTGAAATCTAGATGATTATAATAGGAATATGGGGAGTAACCATGGAAACCTTACAAAAGTCTGTAAAATAACAGTAGGAGTTATGAGAACTGTGTTGATTGGCTCAATCCTCTTTTCATTCACTCTCATCTCATGCCTCTAGAGTCGAGCATTTATTCAGTAAAACTGTAGGGTTTGCCTACAGTTAATTAATTCAACCACACTTACAGTAATATAATCTCACACTTCAGAATCACTACAAAGTCTTTAGGAATGCCAAAAACTTTTTCAAAAACTATGAACGAAAATAAACAAATAAATAACAGCTCTGTTATAAACAGAATTATATAAAAATATAAACAAAAAAAATCTAGATTAAACTAGTCAACCTCACTAATCAATTAGATAAGCATTGCAACCCATTCCTATTAGGTGGGTAATTAACCAGCCACTGTAATAACACTACCGGTTTAGCATTTAAATCACTTAAATGTAATGATCACTTTCTATTTTATTAATAGAACATCTCTGCTCTTTTTTACATGTTTCACTTACTGACTTGCAATTGAAAATTTAAAGTGAGGCTTATAGAAAATTTACTTTTATTAAACATGTATGGGTGCCTCTCAACACTGGTTCCATGTCATGGGCTGCCTCATCTGTTCACAACAGTGTAAATCCTGCCTGCTGACTTTGATGCATTTCTCGCTCACAGTGACGGAGGCTTTGAAAAGCACTCCAATTACACGGCTTCCATTCAAAGGCTTGTGTAGCTATCTTCATCCTTCGTCTGTTGTGCAGCGTATGAACTGCACAACAAAAGCAGGAAGAGAAAGATGAGGAGAACTGGATGAAGGCATCAGCTAGTAGTCTGTCAAAAGAGCTAACAGCTTCTAATGGCCTGCCAACAAAAGCTTGCTGTTTAAAGTCAATTATGATACTTCATTACAAGTTGGACCTCAAATTTATGCATTTGGCAGACACTTTAATCCAAAGCAACCGTGCTTTAGGCTTTGCATTTTATTGGTACATGCATTCCCTGGGAATCGAACCTGTGACCTTGATTTTCCAAGATTGATCTCAGATTGACCACATGGCTTCAGGCATAATAGTAATATAGAGTTTGTCTATAATTAGTAAATCTGATTTGCTGATTACCTCAGTGTTTAGGTGTTATAGCTGCTGCAAATGGTTTGGGGCAATAAACTTGCAAACAGCTATAAAAATAAACAGAAGAATAATGTTTAAAGCTGCTCATAGGTAAAAGCCTCTTAACATTATGTAATTTGGCGCCAATAATAAGCAGTTTAGATTCAGTCCCCTTTACTCTCTCTGAACTGAGTTTACAGTTCTCTGTTTCAAATGAAAAGCAAGTTGAGCTGATTTTATTAGTCATTAGCCTGCATTTTACAATCATAACAAGGTTTTATTGCGCAAATAACAATAAAAGGTTTATTTTTCTCATTTCTAATACTTGCAACAAAAATGCAGATTAAAAGGGTGTTAGAGAACTTTTGTACTATTTCTATTTTGTAATGGATATTTAGCTGTTTTGCCTAATGTTACAAAATGTAAATGGCAATAGAAAATATTAGAATCAATTCAGAGTGAGTATTATTGCTTAATTTTCCTTTATTGGTAGTTCACGTGTTTAAAAATTATCTTGAGCTGACAGTGTGTCATAGCTTTGCTCTTTTTTTCACACCAACTGTGAAATATCTTAGCAGTGTGAAATTTCATTTGCAAAGCATTACCTGTCATAATTTTACAGGCTACCAGGTGCATTGTCATAGCACTATAATAGCATTTGAATACGAGACGTTCTTTATTCCAATGTTTGTTTACCTTTTCATATAAAAGCAAAACCTCTAATTTTCTCTTCTTGACAGATGACTGATGACAGATGAATAAGATCGGAGCTAAAATATTAATAAGGTGCTTTATCAGAAATCGCTCTCCACCTTTTCTAAATAACACTTTTTGATGTCAACTCAAAGAGCCAGGAGAGCTCTCTGCTTTTCTGTCCCCTATCATGAAAAAAATCTCTTCAAAAAAGTCCCTTCAATAGAAAGTTTAATAACGTTTGAATTGTATATATTGGTCCCGGGAGAATGTTTTTCAAAGAGGAAAGTTTTAAAAAAGCAATTTATACCATTATTGATTAAAATTTAATTAAAAAGTTTTTACGACAGTCTTTAGTCTTTAAAACCACGTTTCTGTTCCTGTTATATTCCTGATTTTGAACTGAATTTGAACAGACTTTTGTCAAATAAACTCAGTGTCACTTAGTTCCCACGCTTTAGAAAAGTAGGAAGGGTTTCTAATCAGTCATCTTTGACAGCTGGTGATAGTAAATCATAGAAGTTTCTTTGCATTCAGTAATCTTTCTATGTATTATGGTTTGTTGCTTGTTTTCGATGTATGTTTGATCCAGGCATTATTAAGACGTTTAGCTGCAAACCCAAAACACAAGAAAAAAGAATTCAGTTGGGATTTTGGCTCGCTTTCATTCTGTTTTCTCTGAGGCACTTTTTCTATATCACTGACAGATAAGCTCACCAGCAACCTCGGTAATATAAACGACAGTTTCTCTGATCCCAGAGGGACGGGAAACACTGTGGTCATCATTTTAATTCCCACAGCAGATCCTCATGGTTTTAAGTGTTGGATTTCATTTCACAGCAGAAATGCGAAGCTGTAGAGTCGGAGAATCCTTGCTAATGCTATGATTTTAAGTTAGCAGATTGCCAACAGTCATCCAGACTCCAAACTAATAATGGCTGCACATTACAGTCTTTGTGCTGAAGGACAGATTTGTTTATCTTGTTGCCTTTTATGTTCAGTGGACGTGGGCAGTTTGAATAGAAAATCCTATGCAAGGACAGGCTTATTTGAAGATTTATTTGACTCGCATTTGTATTCATTGTTTTAAATTAAATTTACGGTAGGATGCAGAACAAATAAATACATTTGTAGCTTGGTCATGTTAGCCGGCGTCTACGTGCTTAAGCTTTTAACACAATGACTGAGCTCTGGAAACTTTATCATTTGATCAATAAAATATACATTTTGATCATAAAACACATATGAAAAAAGAAGAAAATAACATTTTGCGGGAAATATGTAAAGGATGATAGATGTGCCATATAAAGCTGGATGTGGGCACCTCACGTGAGTAATGTTATCTTCAGCATTAAATATATATTTTAAAATATTGGATTATTATACACAACCTTATGTGTTCTGTCTAACAAAGTACTCTTCATCTGCCATACAGGAGAAATGAAGGATGCCATATATTCATAGTGGCTCAAAATGAGAACTCATTCATATGAGAGGCCTATCATCTGGAAAGATGGCGGCCATTATGTTTATATAAATAGCAGATATATAGGAGCAAGGTCAAAGGAAAATTGTAAGCTTTTATTTCCTTAAAATCAAAATCATTAGCAAATATTAGGCAAAATTGTACTATTTCTGCATTTAACCCCAGTTAGATGCAAGAAGAAATCCCTCTAGCTCACAAGCATTTAATTATATGTGTAGTGAAGGGATGATATACTGATCCAGGGCCTATGTAAAGAATATTTACATTTTGCATTAGGTTCACTGCCTGCCACACACTAACATAATGGTGAGTTTTGCATGGTTGAGCAGTAGTCATGTTTCTTTAAGAATATGTGAAAATCTAGTTTATAGTGCTGTTAGCTAAAGGCTTTGCTGTTGTTCATTCTTGGGCTTAGGATTTCTTGAGAAGATATGTGGTGTTACATTTCTAAGCTATGGGGTGTGCAGTTTTCTCCTTGCAGGAAAGGAATATTATAGGCAACCACTCAGAATACAGTAGAAACCTCATAAAAATATACTTAAAACTCCCTGCGTATGTCTTAAAAAATCATGGCCAGACCCTAATAACCACCCACAAACCTCTAGTTTGATGGCAAGTTTTTGTGTGGGCAAGGACCACAAAATCTTAATATATTTTCTTGGTATGTTCACATTGCTTTCCAAAATAATTGTCCTATTGCATACTTTTATTTTGTAATGACCTAAATGTTTATCCATTTTAAGACCCTCTCTTGTGTCTTTGAGGTTTGTCATATTGGGACTCATGCATTCATGAGGAATTTGACTCAGTTATACCTAATTATACTGTTATTCAGTTTCCTGTGGGTTTGGGCTATTCATCTTGATCTTTCTCACAGAAGCGATTTACAGTACTGCAGCTAAATATCATCCCTGCATAACTGTCTGGAGCCGTCTTAATTCTCTCTTTAAAAAAGGAAAAGATGTGAGACCCAGGGTCTCTCGCTCTGGGTTTTAAGCTACAAATATTTGACTTGAAATTTTTTACACAGGTGTAGGTTTGCTTGCGTCATGTAAGCCTTTTTGAAACTAAGCTTTGAGAGGCGAGAAGTTTGCGATGATCACTGTTACCATTCTAGTGCTGTAATTATACTGATAGATTTAGCTGTGTACTTCAAATTACACATGCAAGCTAGTGGTTTTTGTTAAAAAAAGTTAGCAAAAATGACAGCACAGAAGTTTAGAGCAACATGAGCAAATGCGTCATGACAGAACTGTAATTTTTAGGCACCTTTTCCTTTAAATCATAGCATTCAGGTTTAGATTGTTTGCACATGCTTTCGGATAGTGTAAAATGGATGCTTCTGTGCATTTTCTGCTTGTTAAAGTAATTGCAGAACCCTCATTATGACAAAATATTTGTGTTTGTGAAACAGACCGACAGTGTTTGTTTTCAACCCCAGTTAATTAAGAGACTTGTTTACTCGCAATAATAACAACCCCACCACGCAAACATGTGCTCACTGTGTGTGTTGCACTTTTTCCCATGTAAACGAGCTGTACAAGGGCCAAGTAAACAAGCTGTATGTCACAATGCTATATGGAGAAGGTGCATAAACATTTTCTATGACATTACCACTGACATGACATTTAGTCAATTTTAAAATAAGCAATTTGATATCAGGTTAGATGGATTTGTTGGATTGCTTTTGCCATCTCATCTTTAATCTTAAATTTGTTTATCTTAAATAGCATGTGATCAGAGTTGATGAGCTGATGTAGACATCTCAGAAGAAAGTAGAGTGAAGCAGTGTTAAGTTTGTAGGTCAGCCTGGAAGTGATTCTGTGCTGAAACAAGCTTTACCTGTAACTCACAACTACAGAGCAAGAACACACCTTAAGGAGCTGCTGGATTTCCCTCAGGCTGTCATCATCTCGTCTCCCTAACAGTGCAGGACCGAGAGAGAGGAAAAGATGAAGGATGAATGCAAAGAGGCTGCAGTCCCCAACGTGCTTTGATGCTGAAGGACTCTTCCCAGGCCAGCGTAATTATAATGTTCAGAGTTATTGTGCTTTTGGAGTATTTCTGCCCTTTTGTCAGGAAAAAGCAGATACAGTATAAGCTAGAAGCCAGTATTTTTGTTTTTAAAGGTATGCAGTTCATGGTTTAATAATTCTTGGAGGGACATTGAACTGGAGACTCCCCCAATGCACATTCCAGTGAGGTTTATTATATGTTGTATCATATAGTGTATCATACCTATAGGTTAAACTACAAACACTCATGATCAGACTGGGTTGTAAACATTCTGTCATGTTCTGTTTATTATTAAGTTTTGATTAATAACATTAATAAGTTACTACAATTCATAGTCTAGAAAAAGTTCTTTGGTTGGCTCTTATGCCTTTGGCCAGTTAGCAGACACCTAGGAACTGCCAGAACACTGAAGAAACCACCTACTGTCCTAGTAACCACCTAGAGAAAAACAGCAAATAGCATAGCAACAGAGTGAAAACATTTAAAAAAACAGATCAAGTATATAGACAACTTCTCATGGCCAAAAACTACTCACCGTTCTTCCTCAAAATGTGTGTAAAGCTAATATTTTGAAAAAGCCAATAGCTTCAATTTTGAGGCTTTGTTCTGTTGCTTTATTTGTTCACTTTCTTGTTTTCATTTCATAGATATAACTGACTTTACTGTTTTATGATGTTTAAAATCATAGGCAGTCTGATCTTATTTAAACTCTCTCGGCAGATCTTCTGTATTGTTTGTTAAACTTAGTTTGCTCAAAAGAGATTAAATAAACACTAATTTGTTTCTCATATCTTAACTGCTGGACTAAAGGTTGGCAACACTGCAGTAACATTTTAAGGATTATTTGCCAGTTGTTTTAGAAGGTGAGATGAACTCATCAGCTCATCAATTTATTTTCAACAATTTGCTGTGCTTCTGGACACCTTGAAAATGGCTTTATTGGTTGCCATGGGAATGCCAGCTTTGATTGTATCTTTTGTAGCCATGTACACAGAGCGAATCTAAATGTTGTTTCAGAGTGTGACTTGTTTTTTTTTTTTTGCCATTGTTGGAATATTTGAGATCAAGCCTCGTACACGAAACTCGAACGTTTTTTCAGCTTTGACAGTGAATTGTAACATCATATGTCATCTGGATATTGATTGGATATCCATATTCTGTTTGCTACATGCACATGTAGGACAGATGTGCTTTTCTGCAGCTAGATGCTCTGTTGGTTGGAGACCATCTTTTTTTAGTAGCTGCAACTTTTTGATAAGCAACACCATTTGTCACTTTAATAGCCGCAACTTTTTGATAAGCAACAGCAGTTGTCACCGAGATCCAGCATGTTTGATGATTAATACTGACACATTGTCTGTCCCATTGTGCTGCTCAAGAGCTGTAGATATAACCAGACCTGTGACTCACTTGCTGCCTTGAATGCACAACTCTTTCAAAAGAGACGTGCTGAAAGATTATGAGACAGAACATTGCCAATTCTGGTACCTTGGAAAATATGGAACACTTTGATTTCTGTTCCTTCTTGCCGACAGCTGTCAATTAAAAAAACCTGGAAATTCTGAAAGTGTCTGGAGTAACGTCTACCTCACACGATAGCTCAGTTTTCAGAGTGTGTGTTTTAAAAGAATGTAAAGTAAATCACATGCCACAGACAGCACAGGAATTGCACAGGGGAATGCGTCATTCTGAAAGTGACATATTTGTCAGATATGGTAACCCATACCTGAAATGTGACCTCTGCATTTAACCCATCACTGGTGAGGAGTGAACACACAATGTGAACATACACACACCCAGGGCAGCACACTACTGCGCCCGGGGAGCAATTGGGGGTTAGGTGCCTTGCTCAAGGGCACTTCAGTTGCTACCTGCCCATGCTGGAATCGAACCAGCACCCTTCTAATTATAAGCCCAACTCACTTACCAGTAGGCCACAACTGCCCCATTCTGGGGAAGGGAAGGAAGATTACTGGAAAATTGCCTGAAAATAAATGTACTAAAATATTGCCTAGCTTAGAGTAAAGTCAGTACGATTACGTTTTGGGACAAAATATAATAGATTATAATGGAAAACAATGTGAGTGAGGCTCAGTGGCATGGCAGAATTGTAGACAGCCTCCAAAGTCATAGCTGGACTTCATTGTGTTCATGCATTCGTACATTTTTGAAAGCTCTTCTCTGTGTTGTCTGGAGGTGTGCAGTATACATCACTGGTTTCCTAACTCAATCCAATCTTTTCTTATCTATTCAAATGTATTTATTAAATATAGTGACATAGAAGACATAGTGACAATGCAGCACTGGCCCAATAAGGCAAGTGTCAACTGGCCTCAAGACACTCACAGTTGCCCCAAGCCCACATGTGGTAGATGTCAAAGATCTAAAGAAAAAATGCTTCTCTTGGACTTTCAGTCTTACCCACATGCATGATCAGACTATCAAGTCTGCTGTGTAAATCATGTTGTCTAAGGCCGGAGACAAGAAATCTGCTAGCAGTATTGGAGAATGTCAGTATGATTGATTACCTTGCCTGTTAGGGTGGTTCAGTAATCTAGCCCGTACACAATCTTACATGTTAAAACAATCAAGCAAAGTTTAATAGAAGGAAATCATTTCCTTTCCCTGCCATTGTTTATGTAGCTTTCATGAGTAACCCAGGGTTTGATGGCTAAAGATGGCTGGCATAAAGTAGTGTACCCCACTGGAGCTCTTGAACCCAGGAGGGGTGATTTCTAATCTCAGCGTGTGAACGTCACTCTGTTGAAAGATGCCATTTCTCAGAGGTTACCCATGTAGGATATTGTTAGTTCTATTGTAAAGAGCCAAATGAGCTTGACATTTTAGGTAGATAACATGAAAAGTGTCTGTGCTCTTTCTTATATTAGCAGATACATATTAAAATATTCCAATTCCAGTATATATGTGTCTTCGCTGGCTATAAGACATTAAGGTATTATAAGACTAATAAGAGATTACTTTTAGGTTTATAATATATAATGATCTATGTAATGTACATATAATGTACAATATAATCATTTCATTTATGTTGCAGTATATTATTTTTGGGGTGCCCAGTCTCTCATCACATACACAATACATATTTTGTGCTGTATTGTATTTTTTTACACTGTCACCCCTGAATAAGTTATGCTAGAAACAAATCGCATTACCCTACATTTGATATCACCACCATTTTCTGTGCCATGTAAACCAGTTAGTTTCGACTGAATTAATGAAACCACTGCTGCATTTTGTTCTGGGAAGCAGGGAGATGTTTGAACTCAGTCGTGACCTTGCAGGATAAGCTCTGAGAGGAATTCAAGATAAGCTCAATGCTCCTCATTGTTTGACTCAAGAGAGAGTGCAGGTCCCAACTTCGTTCATATTTCATCACCGGTATAAAGTTTGGCCAGGCCTGTAATGATTGATTTACAAATGGAATCTTGAGCTTAAACTGGCCAAGATAAAAACATATCCCGTGATGCTCTCTATCTATACTTTGCAGTACTTCAGATCTTTTTCAAAGAAATATTAATAGAGATTTAAAAACTCCTGCCACATTTCTTATGTTATATTCTCATATAAAAGTATTCTTACATTTCTACCTAATAAAGAGCTACAAAACAGCAGCACAAGTTGTTGTATCAAGGACCTTGTGAAGTGGTTTCTCTTTTGATTTAATCTTTAATCGTATGTCTCTCACAGGCAGCGCTGTCTGTATCTTCTGTGACCTCTGTGAGTCAGTACTAGATGAAATTTCACTCATCACCTGCTGAGAGACAAGAAATGGGGTGCAGGTGGCTGAAAGAAACTCAATTAGAATGCAGGAAAACAGGAAGGCATTACTGCAGGGAGGGGCGGAAATGGAAAGAAGAGTAAACATGAGTCTTCACCTGGTTAGTATCTGAGACTAGGTGCTTAGGTATTGACTTGCCATGCGGGACCTTAGACTATGATGAATATTAACTGGCCATACATTAAATTTTAAAGGTCTTTAAACAGGGGATAGAAAGCTAGGACCGGAAGCAGACAACCTTTACTTGTTCTCATAAACCATTTAATATATATTACACAGACAGGCAATATATTCTGTATTACTTTCTTGGTATCACACATCAAATTCGCAATGGTTACTTTTCCTAAAGATCGTGCAAGTAATGTTGTATGAGAATGCTACCCTCCTTTTAAGATATTTTTAAAGCAAATACATAAATATCAAGATATAAATATTTTAGCTATATTATCTAGTGGAAATCCATATTTTCGTATACATTTGGTCAAAAAGTGCGTTCTGTTTAAGCCATGGTCATTCAAAAAAAGACGAAGAATTGGTACAATTAGCTAGCTAACTATGTAACATTCCTGAAATTATCACATGGGCACGTCAGTTAATCTATATGAACTGGTATACTTGAGTAGGAATGAGAAACGAGAACACACAATTTTCCTGAGGTGACTTGTCTACTTGTGTAAGATTGTTTGCTCACAACCGCTTGTACTGACACCCACATCCATACATTTCTGAACAGACTAATGCCTCTCTGATTGGTGGAAAAGTGCTGCCTATTCTTATTATAGACTAACCTTAGCACTAACCTTAAAATTGTACCCAGTTGTATTTCAAAGGCTTACCTGTTTACCGATCCGTTCGCCACTCTCAGCTTATTTAAAAGTTGCAGTCTTGCATTTCAGTTGTCAAAATGTTAATTGCATATTCAAGCTTGTTCTCTACAAGGGCTGATGTGCCAATAAACATTAAGGGTGAAGGTATTGATGATTGCACAGGGCATACAGCTTGGCTTCTGTTTTAACTGTCTCTCAGACTGAATTTAATTAATAGAAGTATTCTAAGATTGCCTGGAATGTTAAATTAATTAGCTCTATTGATATTTCTCCCCGTATTAATGCTTTTTTCTTCTCTGTATTCTTACAGTATGAGTTTAAAGTGAAAAATATCAAAAAGAAAAAAGTCAACATCATTGTGTCTGTGGATGGGGTAAAAGTATCTCTTCGGAAAAAGAAAAAGGTGAGCTTTTTCTTTCTTTTATTTTAAGTTTTTCCAATATAATTTGCTTGTTTAAAACCACTACAGGTGGTTTTCTGCCTTTTAATGAGATACTTCAAAGTTCCATTAAGAGCTTTTTGGGATAGTTTTGTCCTTAAGCAAGACTCCTGACTCAGATTCAGTGAGGTACAATCAACCCAATTTCTGCATCATTGTTTGCCTCATGCTGTTAATTTTAACATAACATTATTGATTTCCACGCAGGTGCTTTCTCCTAATTTAGAGTGAGAACTAAAATTAGAAAGCAGAGAGAGCAAGCCTCTGCCTCGGTTATATTACCATGCATTAAAGCACAGTGTGCGATATACTGAAATAATCACTTTCATTTCCTGCAGAAAAAAGAATGGACCTGGGATGAAAGCAAGATGATGGTGATGCAGGACCCAATTTACAGGTGTGGAGCTTCATATAATATCTCTGTTGTTTTGGCTTCATCTAGGGCTTGATAAATGTAGCTGTCATTCCAAAGACTAATTGACTAATTGAGTCATGGGGTTCGGGGCCCTCTAGGGGGCCTCAAGATGACTTCAAATGATTAAAAATATGACAAAACAAAAAAAAAAAAACTTAATGTTTGGTGTTGTGCTTAATGTTTGGTTATATTTATAACAAATATACATCTTACTAGATATGCCAAGCTTTAGATTATTTTAATGGGTAGAAATTGTCAGCGGGAGGCTCAAGTATTGTTGTTCAAATCACATTTATTTATATAAAGCTTTTGACAATGTCATTTCAAAGCTGCTTTACAGAAAATGCATGTTGTACATTACCAAGAGTCCGTCATTGTTATTGTGGACAATGGTGAGCTTGAAGTCAGAAAGGATGAGATCTTCTGGCTTAGAAGCTTTTGTCAGTAGGATGAATAAAATGAGCGCATCATCTTTGCTCCAGAAATGTGCATCTGAATTTCTTGTAATAATGCCTGTAACCATAGTAACAAATACCAATAATAAATATCATGATTTTGTAGGTGGCATAGAGCCTTGTAGTAATTGAAGAGCGGTCACTTCAGTAGCAGAATGTGGTTGTTGCTTTCTTTCAAAACTGAACTGAGTGTGAGCAGAACTTTATTTAGCACTTCAAAACGGAGTGACAACTGTATTGTGCCTCTTTGTGTTGCCAGCCAGTGTGATATTGTTGTTCATAAACTTGCTTTGCTGGAGTGCCTAATTCTCCATTGCTGGAGTCCCTAATTCTCAAACCACAGGTTGGTTACCAGCAGCTAATGCCAAATTTTGACCCTAAATACGTCCTTCTCTTGCGCCTGTGGTTACCGTGAATAATGCGACTTGTTGCGACTGGTTGTCAATAATCACCTATGCTTAACCTCTGTTTATGTAGTGCATTTTGCATAATTATAAATGACCACGACACACATAATCAGAACGACATACAGTATTTATAGAATCATGAAAAGAATTAACTGGCCAGAACGATTTATTAAATGAAACAGAGAGATTTAATTAGGCTACATTTTCATTAAAGTAATTAGACAGTGGGAGGCACAATTAATACTGGCATTAGTTCTCTTTTGATTATGTAAATGATGCAATCTGTTGTACAGATTGGAAAGATCAATGCACATCCCACATCAATGAAAATACACAGATTTACACAGATTCTCTAACCTCCAGATTTTCTCAAAGAGAATTATGGTGAAGTGAATCAGCATGTTCTGTTTGTCCGCTATGTACTTTAAAGCCAGATAATATGAGGCTGTGGCTGGAGTTGAAATGTTTGGATTAGTCAGAAGAAAGTAGCAGGCTTCAGTGGTTGCAGACACCAATGTCAAGCTACTGAGACTGCAGGCAAGGTAATTGTTGCATTAGTTTGTTTTCCTGCCCTCAACCCTCATTTTACAGGTACACATACAAGCACGCTCGGGCTGCGTCCTCTATGCTTTGTTGAGGGTGATAAGACACCCAATCTAGTTGCTGCCAGATTTAATGAAAAATAAGATGACTGCCACACTAAGTCATCAGTATTAATCTCTTAAGCCCTGATGGGTGTTGGGTGATCCAAAACTGGCAAGGAACAACTATGTTTTTCAAACCTTCTGTGAGGGCCAGTCACAGGACTGTAAGTTGAGCTTGTGGTTCAAAGATGACAGGCTCAATGTTGCAAAGTCCTAAACTGAATCAAACTCAATTTGTTGGAGCCCATAACCCCTGATGGCTGAGATCCAGTCGTGTATTTGTGTCCACAATGCCGCAGCTCACCTGGAATAAGATTTATTTAGGATTCAGTTGATCTGTGTGTCTCAAGGGCATTCAGTGAGTGAAGTCTTTTTGCTGTTTTGTCACAGGGACACCTGAAGGGCACAGACAGCACCTCAGTGTGCCCTTGTTTATTATGCATTTTTTCCTTGATGTTTAAATCGAAATTATTGATATTTTGATATATGCAAATGAAATTGATAAAAATTCCAGTTAAGTATGTACGGTGTGACTAAAATACTAAATTATGGTACAATTAAGTGTATATCATGGTAACAATATCATAGTATAGTTAATTTAGCATTTTAATCGGACCAAAGTAAACTCAAGAGTTCTGCACACTAAACAAATATCAAAAATCTGCCTCTGATATCAAGGTATGTGATAATATTTGTTCCTCAACACTTCAACTTTCCAGGATCACAGTGTTGGAATCGGTCCAAAGACATAAGCACGGCTACAAAAGCCCCAGAATACTTCATCTCCCAGGCAACATGTGCGCTGAGTGTCGTCATTAGAATATGAAAGCTTTATAGACCGTCCTTGCTCAAGGCTTCTGTGTGTGCGTGATCACGTGTGCATTTGTTTATGTGTGGAGGACACTCAGACCATTACTGGCATTTTATGAATACAGTTCCATTAGAGCAAGAGTATCCAACACAAGCAGGCAATAATACATGATTCATGATTAAACCAACTCGCTCGTCACGGATAAAGAACATCACATGCTGGGCAAGTAAACCAGAGTTGGCAGGAGATGCTGTTAAACTTCCTGCATACTCGCCAAATGAAGATCTAGCTACAGCTTCATACTCTCTTATTGTATAAAAATATGGTTTTAGGAGATAGTTGGCAGTATATTTGTAACAATTGTTTTCGGTTCTCATATCATGAGTATCATCGGTAAAAATACTTCTCCTGGTCATCAATCACAAGAATGCATTACAGAATGCACCCGATGAAAAGCATGTTATCCCAACAGAATAAATAACGAGTGGCCAACAGGCTCTGAGCAATGTGTTTCTATCAACTGCCTTGAAATTCACACCTAATCCATAAAGTGTGTGTGGCTGATTGCCATCCAAGAGACTAGCATATAAATCAGTTCACCCGTCCTGATTGTTAATACGGCTTGAATCTGGCTGAGCAGGAAAATGCATTAAGGGACTACATTCACTGTACTACAAACACTGCAAGCCAATGCGGACAGCTGACAACTCAATGGCGGGTTTTATCAGTCAGTAGTTCTCTGGGGAGTTACACTGAATCAAAGTAGCTTTCAGCTTACCTTAGTGTTGCCTCCCTAATGAATGACAGGAAGGTGTAGTCTGTGACCTCAAGGTTTTGGTTCTGGTGCAGCATGCGTTTCTTGGGAGGGTTTGTCATCCAATGGAAAATGGTGTATTGTAACTGTTTATATATATATACACCTCATATATTCCCTATATACCTCAAATGTCAAGCATAAAACTGCTTTTATATAGCCCATCTAGTTGAAACAGTGATTAAAAGGCTGCTCACAGTGGCTGTGCACTTGCATTATAAATGGCTATACAGAGGATAACAGCACTGAACAGGAGGTAAGTTTGTAGCTGCTTTCAGACCTTGTTGCTAATACACACTCAACAGTGTCAGAAATTACCGTATTTCATTAAGGGGCAGTACATGTCCCAATTTGAATACTTTTCATTGATCAAATACATGTCAAAAATATTCTTAATACTCATTGAAACAATTAATTGAATACATTCTTTGTCAGTATAATTATGCCTTGATGATAAAATGAAAAAAGATAAGTTAATACAATCTGGCATGCATACTAAACAATAAAAACAAAAAACAGTTTGAAGCAGGAGAATGATGGAATGACATCACACCACCAATGTTGTTACTAAAAACATTTTTGGATATGGGCTCATTTTTTTCCATCAACGATCTGTGTTCTTGAAATTGGGAGTGAGCCAACATTCCTAACAAATGACAACACAGAACAACTACTTTGGCCCTAAAACTTACACCCAATCTCGCCGCTGTATTTACACCCTCATAAGCTTTTTGCTTGCAGCTCGTAAGTTAAGTCGATTCAGTGTCGACCACCAAAGTAGCTTTTTCCTGATTCTCTCACAGCAGTGTCAGCTAAAACAGACCATTGAAAAAGTTCAGAGCTCATTGAAAATACTCAATGTTTACTTTGTGCTCTGATATTACCTGTTTTATTAGCTTCTCATTCGCATTCTGTAGCCGTGGACCATAATTGGTGGATGTTAGTGGAAATCTTGTCATGTAACCCAACCCTTATAGCTTAATTTCTTCTTTTGTTACCAGCAAAGGGTAGTCTGTCCTTCTATGAATGCTTCTGTGGTACTGCAGTTTTACTTTGTTTTAATTAATGCCCCCCACATATTGCCTAATTAGGTTAATGTACTCGTTCGCTGTAGAAACTGAACTTAAGAAGCGTGTAGTGTACTGTACATGCATGATAGTCTTATGCATGTACAGTATACACATTTTACAATGTGTATACAATTTAGTATACAACAGATAGTTTATATTTCCATGTAAATGACATTGTTACACGTTTATTTTAGTGCAGTGGCTGATTGGAAATTTAGCAGGTAATTCTTTCGATGTTCTTTTCGAATCACAGTTAGCATGTACACTACAAATGTGATGTGATTCAGTCACAAATTGATTTGGATCTTGTTTACACCTGTATTTGCAGCTTAAACTGGCCCGGATGGGTAAGTCAGTAACATAGAAGTAATGTGTTAGTTAAACAGCTCTCTCTGAAATAAAATAAATTAGATCAGATGGAACTTTAGTTTAATAATTGGGCATTTAATTCAGTTAAAAACATGTTTTGCTGTGCTGAACATGCTGTCACTGGAACGTTTTCAACATGTCACACTAGAAATTACTTTTTTAAGAGAACAGTATGGGTTGTGGCAGCTTTGATTTCAGTGTAAATGCAGTAATTATAACAATTATTTGTCAAGACAAGAATAAACAAGAGTTGTTTATTGTGATTCCTAATAATTTGCTTATTAATCATTGGCATAAAATTGTGATGCATGCTTGACTTTTTTCCATGTTGTGCCTCTCCCTTTAACTGTGGTGAAATTGAGGAGCTTTAAACTGGCAGATTTGTTGATTTTACGCACCAGTTTAATCTGTCGATGAATTGCAGTGAACCAGTGCCATTTTCATAGCTTTGCCTAGACCCACATCTAGTAATCTTGTTTTGGTGATCTGTAGATGTAAATGTGTGCACAGCAAGTGTAAATATTTTCAAAGTACAGAGTACTTTGTCTGCAGCAACATCTGCAGCTTTGTTTTTTTGGTGAGTTCTGTGCTTTAAAGCTTAACTCAGCACAAGTTGATAAATGTCAGCAGCGTAGAATCTCCCATAAGCTTTAATTTCTTTATCATAAACTCTCTCCACGCATTTTTTTTAGTGGTTAAAGGCACAGGATTGTTAGAAACGGTGTTAGTTCTTATGGGAAATCTGTTCCATCCTGTAGAGGCATACGGGGCAATGGTTGGCTGTGTCTTATTAAAGTTCTCTCTCTCTGAAAGTTGAGCCTTTAATCATTCCCTTTAAAGGTTCTTTTCAAACTTTCCCAACCAAGTGTAGTTGTTTGCTTTTCAGGTAACCTTTCTGTAACTCTGTACTTTAAAAAATTATTGTCATATGCAGGAATGGTTATTTCCTGGTGCCATGATTTTCATTTACGATTATCAAAGCTTACGTTTTTTTAGCCGTTTTATTCAGTTTCAGAGGTTTGTTAAAAGACATGATGTCCGATGAGCAGCGTTATCTGTGTAGTTTTGTCAACCAAACACTGAATGTTGATTCTTGCACAAAGTTGAGTAAACTGGTAGGATAACAAACAGCAAATGACGATTGTCTTAATCAGAAAGTTGTGTTTTCCAGCTAGAAAAAATGTAAAAATCTTTCAAACAAGATATATTCTCACAACTGAATAAAATATTAAGCATGTTTTGGGTGATATTTTTATTTAAGGCAATTGTTATTTAATGCATAAAATTAAGATGCATATTTAATTAGAAAAGAAAACTAAACTTTTGAGATTTATTTTGTGAAAGCAAGCCTCGTCTTACACAATATTGTTTCAAGTAAAGGTTTAAGGATTAATATTTTTATTGGAAAACAAGGCACAAATACTGAATTTATTTGTAGTGAGCAAAGTGCACCGGTTGTCATGACAACAACAAACATTTAAATCGACACTTCATTCACACAAACCCAAAGCAGAATCAGAGCTGCCTTGGATACAGAGATCAGACCTGGTATGTTTCAGTGTGGCTTTTATACTTGATTAGTGTATGAAAGGCTGTGTAAAAGAGACTCCTTCAGATCGTTTTTGAGGTGAGTGTGTTACTCAGAAGCTTTTGTTATTTCGTGGAAAATGGCATTCTGCAAATTTAGGTTTAAATTGCAGTTGCCTGGTTTCTGTCAGACAGCGCCACAGGATGACCTTTAAAACGGCTCTTCAGAAACACTGATGGTTTTCAAAAGAGTTTCATCAGCAGAGATGGTGATGGAGGTCTGACAAGAAAACTGCTGACGTGACGGCCGACAGAAATTGATACTGGATGGCACAGCTTTTGTCACATCAAAATAGAATCTGTGTCATGTTTTTTCATGTCTGTTTTTTCCAACATCTGAAGAAATGTTTTATTCTATAAAGATTCTTTTTAAATTCGTTGTCTATACAATTTATCTATAAGGTTGCCACTTGTAAGTTATTGTAGTGTTACAGCATATTAAAGTAGTAGTTAACCTCTAAATTTTGTCACCTTGTTATTGTTACAGTCTCACTCGTACCTCTCTGAGACACAAAATGAAATGTTGGGTAGATGTCTGAGCTGGATAGTAATTGAGAACAGCAATTCCCAAAATGACAAAAAGTACCATAAAAGTATTGTAAAAGTATCGTAAAAGAGTTATATTCCATGTCTTATGAATCTGTATGATAGGTTTATGTAAGAAGCACGTTTTAGTTATTGTTCATTGAAAATGGCATAACCTTCATATCAGATATGCACCTATATCTCAGATTTGACATATAATGTTTGGTCACAAGAAGCAGGAGAACCAATAATGTTAAAGCTATTTTTGTAGTCCATGTGACTTGTAACTTGTTTCAGAGTTTTGTGGGGGGGTGTACATTTCTGCCAAAGCTACTGTATTACTTTAGAAGACTGTGAATATAGCACACAAGTCATTTGGACTTTAAGATGACTTTTTGTTCCTTCTTAGGGATTGCCATAATAAATTTCCACTTTCGTTGTATGGAAAAGAGCTTTTGTGTTTCATACAGGTTTGATACAAACAGAGTTTGGTAATTGATGACAAAAGTTTCAATTTCGGTTACTTTAGTATTCCTTACAAAAGCTTGCCTTCTGGAAACGTTCTGCTGACTATAAATGTGTATAAAAAGGACAGAACCGCAGTTGTTTTTGTAAACGTTTCTTGAGGAAAGCCACAGATGAATGGCATCAATTTATCCACCAGATGGATACCTGAGTTTTGTAGCATTGAACCCGTGCTCCCATTTGCCAAAGCTTCATTAAAGAGCACATTTAGCTCATAGAATCGCATCCGCTATTCCATGAATACATAAAAGGGCCACACATTGGTCTTCTAAATGAACCACCCGAGGCCATTCAGAGCATGCGAGGTGAGACTAATAAATTGTGCAAAGCATGTTGCTAGCAATGCCATGGTCAAGACTTCAACTTTCAGGGTACATGTAGCTAATAAACATTTAATTTTTTTAGACCATTAAATGTCATGCAAGTCAGAAAAAAGTGTCTATAAATACATACATGTGAATAAATTATTTAAAACACTATATATGTTAAACAACAAAAATAATTTTACAAAGCATGTCAGGAAAAACTATTAGCTCAAGGTTTATCTAAGGTTCAAGGTCAGTTTTATGACTGGCAGTGTATATGGTCCAAGTAACCAGTAAGGTAGACAATTTAAGTCTCTTTTCATTGTTTTCTATGCATATCTTATTTGTGACATTTTAACTGACAAGCTGGGTGAAATGGGTGACACCATCTGTCTTAGGGAGGAGACAGTTATGTGCACTTGCAGATTTCCAGAGGAGGAGACACCAGATCTAGCTCTCATTAGATGTGTCAGTGGGGTCTCAGAGGAGCGGACGAATGACTAATTATTGACCCGCCTGGCAGATTCCTTTCGTCATCCTCACTCTTCACTGCCCTGCCTCTGTGTGTCAGACACATTCTTCAGGGCTGCTGAAAGACAAAAGTGATTATTGTACAGACTCATCTATTTCTCTTAAAGAATAGGAAGTTAAGTGTGTGAGTAACATTTGTCAGGTAAGATAACTAATACCTGAAATGTGACCATGTATACTGAATGAATGGGGGAAATATGCAATAAAATGTAATTTTTTTGCCTTTATCTTTAGTTAAGCACTTTATCTTTAGCTGTTCGTCTGCCACTACAATTTACCACAGTTCTCATAGTTTACATTTTGTAATTAATCGTGGGCTTCTGATATTCTGAAAGACTTTAAAGGGACAGTAGAGCAAGAACAGAAAATTGTCACAAACAATGAAACACATTGAGGTCACCAGATCAAATGTTGTAAGTTGGACTTGAACTAGAATTCCCCACATGATCAACAGCTCAGCATGTCTCAAAGCATGTGCACTTACTGCTAAGCCACAGCCCTGAGAAACACGTTTTTATGGCTTGTGGTGTTGTTATGCTTTGCTAATGAAAAGTTTAAATGGCTTTGTCAGCCATCTGTTTGTCAGCCTCTTCCCTTCTACACAGTTATAAAGGTGTATCTGTTTTCTTTGTTTAACCTTCTGTGTTCCTATAGAATGGGCAAATCAGTCTTAAATAATTTAAGCTGTTTTAAAAAAAAAATTCATCCGATCATCTGATTTCAGGTCAGGTGAGTTTTTTTGTGTACATTATGTACAGCTTTGTGGTTGTGTTGAGTTTTAGTTATTTTGACAAAACTTATTTATTTGCTCTGTGCTCACTCACGCACACACCACACTCAAGGTTGTGAAAACTTGTATGTGTCAACTGACTTGGACAGGAAATAAATGGAAAAAAAGTTATTTTGGATTTGGGTCAAGTTAGGTCATAAAATTTGACGGTGCCAGTCAGGTTGTCACACAGTCTTGTTTGCATGCCAGGTGTGGGATTCAACTTCCTGTCCATGCCATTCACTGAAGTATAAACAGGTGCTTCAACCTAGATGCAAGCTGTAGTGTGAATATTGATTTAATACTTTAGCAGTTTAGTTTAGTTGAAGGTTGTTTTTTAACAAAAACTTTTCCATTTGAGACATTACAATTGAATGAATTCATGTTTCAGAAAGATTTATGATAATCATATGATTCATTTATCCTCACACCATGCCACTGATGAAATAATCTTTCTAGACATTAAGAAATGCCCCATCTTGAACTATAAATATTCTAATCTACTGCAATCACGCTAAAGTGAGCAATTTTATATTCATGAGCTCGTTTAGCAAAAGGAATTAAGACCAAATGATTTGTAGTTGATAACGTGGTGACATTTTCATTGAGAGATAATAGCAAGTGTTTAGCTTCCCAGAAAAATCAAACAAACCCTGAAGCAAACAGCAAAATGTGGGGGCGTGTTATTTGTTTATAAAATAATGAGGAAAATTTTTAATTAGACCGTTTGATGGCCTATAACCCCGTTGATTGTTGGAAAAATTAAATGAAGCTGGTGAAGTGTTATTTTGGAGGAAATGCAAATGTTGTATGGAAATCAAAATAGCAGCCAATAAGCTATAGGAGAACATGCAGTATATTAGTGGACATTAAAAAGCCTTTAGCAAATCAGTTGTTACTTGCTTAAAGCTACAATCCATAACTTATTTGATTAAAAATAAGCAGAAATAACTTATTGAGCAAGTACAGATCAGTGTTCAAAACGGTCTCCTTACCCTGATTCGCAATGGTAAGCCCACAAAAATCATTTATAAACTGAATTTTAAATTCATTTGACTTGCGTAAAGAAATGTACGTAAGCTGACCTGAAATTTTATGTTTCAAATAGAGATGGCGACAGACTGGCAAAAGTTACAGATTGCTGCTTTAATATGTGCTGAAGAACTGTATAAATATGCAGTTTAAAACCCCCTTTTTCCCTACATCCTTTGTGAATACAGAACTACTTTAGTATAAATCCCTCTGCAAGTCTAATCAAACCACATTAATCATCTTCACTGAGATGTGCTGCTTGAACCTGACAACATTCCCATACTATTTCCTGACTCATTGGATGAGTTGGATGTCTGGGTGTCACAGCTATTTATTTTTGTATGGCAAATGTAAGACCAGCCAATAAACTGGGGTCCATTGGTCCACTTTCCTCTTGAATGAGGCATTTTATTTGAAAACACAATGCATTTGACTGGACCTGAGAGCCACAGATCCACAGAATAAACCGGGTGACATTTTGTCCCATCTCATATCATTTCCATGGTAATATCATCTGAAGATGAAACCTGAGTGTATAATTACTTGAACATAGTTCAGTAATCATCATAATTTTGCTCTCCAGCAGCCTGCTAAACAAGGAGCATCTACCCCAGGGGGCATTTGATAGCTTTTACAAGAAAGTTTGATTGCAAGCTGAAGAGACTGATTTATGTGTGTATGGGGACTCTCTTATGATTATGAGAATGGGGTTGTGTCAGCGCTGAGGGTGTGTGAATGCCTGTCTGAAAAGCAATGGTGACATTTGTGGTGTTTATTGTCACCCAGAGAAGGAACGCCACCCTGTGACAGGGAAAACTGGCCTTGTGTTATTAACAGGAATATGATAAAAGGCATTAATAATTTGTATTTTTCTTTTTTGTGCTTGTGCTTTAATAAACTTTTTCTTATATCTGCACTTTTAGAGACACATTTAAAAATTTGCAACAGCACCAGGCAGGTTAGAAATTAGGTGGAAACAGAGAAAATTCAAGAATTTGTCTGATTATTGTTTTATGTCTGTACTAAAAGTTAAAAATACATTTTTACATTTTCTAAATGATGCCATACCAAAAATCTGTTCTTTTTGAATTGTATTGTCACAGATATCATTTAGCATTGTCATTAATGTTATTAGAGGCCATTTTTGCAATGAGTCACTTTTAAACTCAAACAATTGGTGGGAAAACTCACCAATAGATATCTGTTTCTTTATTAAACGCCTGAGCGTGTTTGTTAGGTTTTGACAATTTTGGAGGCAATTATGGAGAAACTTTCCCCGAAAAGACCTTACGGCAAATTTATTTTCAGATGCAATCCAGATGGGACATTTATCAGACTTTCATTATCACTCTCTGTATGGTGAAATACCATAGAACAAGTATGAAATCACTTGCAAGCACCCAAAAATACAGTCATTTGTTCACATTTTAGTGAGAAGACAACTTTCAGGTAACAAAACTTCAAATCTTTCAACCTATTCTACATATTTATGTGATTTACAGTAAGTACAGTCAAATTCAATGTCTCAAATTCAATGTCCTGCCCAGGGGACCTTTAAAAACAGATTTTTAGATAAGCCTCCAGAAATTGTATTTTATTACTCTGTTGGCTGTCTTTTTTAACTCCAGAAGAGTACTTTAGGATTGTTATATAAATGCATCAACAGTCTAATCCATTCCGCCTTTGTTAAATGGATGCACCTGCTTAGAATATAGAAATTCCATTACTTTGTCATTGGTATATCATATAGCTTGGTCATGAGCAACGCACCACTTTACCTCCTGTTAAGTATGATATTCTCATTATTTGCTTGATCAGACATTTATCAAGCAGAATAACCAATGACATAAGTAATGGCTGCGTAATGGCTATAGTGTAATATCTCTGCTATTATAATGGGCAAAGTGGCGTGTGTGTTACATATACTCAGCAGATATTTCAGCTCCTCATTTTGCTTTCAGACTTGATGAATTAAAGTGGACGGGGCAAAAGCTCTTAAACAGCATGTGTCATCCGCAAAATCGCTGATGCCGCAACCCTCCCTAAAGTGTCAACAGGAAAGAAGAGAATTGAGTTTTTCTTAGTTTTCTCCACCATCTGTCCAGGAATGTGTGTTAGAAAGCACCCGTGAGCTTTGTGGTGGGTTAATAGAGTTGAGGTGATTGTGGTCATGTATCAGCATGCCACAACGTAATTGCACTGATGTTTATTATAGCGTAGACTCGTGTCCGATAGAGTTCTGGATACATCCCAAGGTTGCACTGGCTGAAATGAAGGCAACAGTGATAGTAAATCGCTATATATCTCCAAGTCGCACAACTCTTGCTGTTTTCTGTAATGTAATCAATGAAGTTCGGTGCTGATGGCTCAGATAATGAGACAAGGCTGTAAAAGGTCTGATACCCTGGTGACCTTGAGGACAGACTTAAGAGTTTGTCAGCACAGCAAAAGTGGTCACTGTGGCCTTTCTAAGGCCCTGCTCACACTTACTGTGACTTGCAACGTCAATGTGACAGGAAGTCATTTGTTTTCAAACTGGCAATTTCCTGGGGTGCGAGTGACAGTGATTGTGGGTGTGTCCAGAAACTGGATAAAGTTGAGAAAAGTTTATCTTTATGCAAATGAGCAACAACATAATATGGCAACTACCAATCGGGGTGAAGACTGCAGAGCTCACATAATGTCTCCTGTGAGATGCTGTAATTGAGTTTAAATTGAAATGAAAATCATTTATACGTAATTTATATACAGTTGCTTTCATATGCCAAATTTGGATATCCATTGAAATTGGAGAGAAATGGATTGTTGTCAAATTAGGATGCAATTTTTAACGCACCAGTAAGGTTAGGACATCCAAGTGTAGAAACTCTGAAGTCCTTTTGGAGAAAGTCTCCACACCTGGCAGCCATATTTGCATTGCCTTTTGGCAGCCATTTTGGTAATACAAGACCAAATCCCATCTAACTGAATGGGGGAAGACCATTCCGTAATAAAACTGCTGCATCTTCTTAATATCTGTAGTCTTGGGGAACACCCACTAGCCATAAACATAATTGCAACCTGATGTCTTCAGACTGTTAGTGTGAATGGGGCTTAATTGTTTGGCAGATGTAGCTACATAAATTATTCTTTGCATTTAGAGAGAATAATGAGTCTCTGGTGTCTTTTATCTTTCTTTCTTGTACAATTAGACATAAGCAAAGCCTTGTCATGTCATCTACTCATCTAGCTATTTTTCTTTGTTTATGTAGCTCTTTTAATCTTTTCGTTGTTTGTTGTAATGGCATACAGATGCATTTAGGCAGTTTTCCCGCTTTGAATTTTCCTTGATGCTTTCTGACAGCTAAATTTTTATTTCATGAAGCTCTTTAGACAAGTTCTCCTTTCTTAACACTTCAGAAGCATATCGCTTCTGAATTGCCAAATTGCCAAATATCCCAAGTGCCAAATTGATCTGTGTTTGCTTGATATCTATTATTAAGCAGTTAGTTTGTTTAATATTTTACACTATGATCTTCTTCTTCAAAGTCCTGTTTTCTTTTTGTGTAATCACAGTTTGACAACACATTTTAACCTGCTTCAGATTCTGTTTAAGGAATGTTGCTGGATTTTACCAGCACCCCAAGCACCATGCTTACATGTGCTACCAAAAACACAACCAAAAGCCATTACTAAATGTCATTTCCACAAAACATTAATGGATTCCTGATCAAACGGGTGCACTCTAGCCGTTAGCACCAAAATGCAAGAAGAAAAGATTCCCTGAATGATTCCAGTTAATATTTTATTGTGATTTGACATAAGATTCAGCTATAATTCAAATAAATAAAATGATGATATACAGCGTCTATTTAAACAAGGGTTGCACCTGGTGTTTACATGTGTCTTAGAGAATTGTGCTCGCAAGGCAACATTGTGGGTTTGATTCTGAAGAAACATAACTAGCAGATAACTAAAATGCACTGTGAGTCACATTGGATAAAAGCATATGCCAAATGCATAAATGTTAAATTTCTTACTACGTCAGTGTGACAGCTTTAACAGGTGACTAATCTTGTTTTTCTCACATTTGTTTTAATTCACAGGATATTTTACGTATCGCATGACTCTCAAGATTTGAAGATCTTCAGTTACATAGCAAGAGATGGACAGAGCAACGTGTTTCGATGCAACGTCTTCAAATCAAAGAAAAAAGTGAGGCACGGTTCTGAGTGCTGCTTCTAGGACATTTTCTAAGAGTGCTGATTGTTTCCTCAGATAACAGGATCTTGTCATTGAAGTTCTATTTTTAAGGGAATGAAGGCTACTGACAGCTACTTCACCTTTTCAAGTACACATCCATACACATCTTCCATTGTGCCTTTGGCTATTTTGTTGAAAATCCTATCACAAAAAGAAAAAAACAGCAGCCCTCGGGCATTAAACCGAAAAGCACTTTTCAGAATGACTATATTTTTCTTCTCAGTCAGTCTAGCATGCAGAACAGCACAATGATTCAGCAGTCAGGCATGTAGCAGATATACTGACAGAGCTTGCTGCCAGTCCTTAAAGCTGACGAATTGTGAAACGCCCCTCGTAACCCCTCGTAAGCGTCTGGTCACAATCTCGACACTGAAATCAGGCGTGAATTTGGATCAGAGTCCCATTTAAAACTGCTTTGTAATTGCTAAATAGCCGTTTGAAAACTGTCACCATTTCTCAAGAGGATTTGAAATTGGAATCAATTTTTTTGTGCTTGACTGGTTTCATTTTTCTATTAGCAATTAATCTGCAATGTCACAAGAAGTGAAATTTCCATAGAAGAGTTTTTTTTTTCCCTGGAACTATGCATGTCTATACAGTCTATAAGTATAGAGAGGAAAAGTTGCAAGACAGTATGTCACAATGACACACCTCATCACATTATTATTTCAAGAGTGCGTATACAAGAGTTTATTGCAGATCTCAAGAGTACCAATGGCTTCAGGAACAGACTGTACAGGAAGTGTATACAAAATACAAGTATTAAAAAATACTTGGAAAGACTCTGTACAGAACAAGACTGTACAATCACAAATCCCACACTTTCTGCTGACTCGCAAAGTTTATCATTTTATACTGGTAGCATGTTTGTGTTGATTTTGCTGGCAATATAAAATTAAAAAAACCTTGTGAATTATTATGCCAATTTTAATGCACTATAATTTGGCCTTTAAAAGACTGTCTTTTGGCTAGTTTTGTGACCTGAGAGCAGATGTTTTAATAGACAGATTTTCTAATGTTGTCTCTGATTTAAACTAGTTGAAAAAACGACTGTAGAGCTGAGACATTCAGACTGAATGTTTCATGAATTTTTTTCCAAATGTATCAATTAATTAATTAAAAATGTATACTATTATTTATAATAAGCTGTTTCTTTTCTGACCTAAAAAACTTCTTGGAATCAGAAGGTTGGGTAATTTAAAAAAGTAGTAAGAAAAATGTTAAAGCTGTGAAGTTTAGACCTAAACTCAAGTGATCACCATTTTATCCACTTTTATCTTGACCTTGTTTTATTGTGTTTTGCACTTTGTAGAGCAAGGCCTTTCATATAAGACTAGAAGAGACATAAAAACCTCTAACTAGACTGACTAAGACTGTACAGTGATCTTCAAACAGACTTTGGTTTCTTTCCATTCTTTGTTCCTAGGTTTTGACTCATGCAGTTTTCTTTAACTGCGTTTACATTTAGACATTTAACACCCTAGAAAAGACGTATAATTAGTGGCAAATGCAAAGCAATGTAGCCCAGATGAAAGTAATTATGACAGTCTGACACATGGACTGGATTTTATCCTCCTTTTCCTCATCAAGACAATTAGAGATTTCTACAGTAGCTATTGGTTATACAGCCTTGTGAAGTGTGACAGTGGAGAAAGGCAATCAAGAAAGACGTATTGTTTTCTATAATCAAGACTCTTTAGAAAGAAGCCACACATATGAGTTAAAAGCACCGCTTTTCACATTTCTCCCTGGCATCACAGACAGAGCCATTTAGAGTAATTGTACAGTTCAGACACAACTTCTCAATTATGCCCTCGATAAACCACAATGCATCTGTACTGTCTACAGACTCAGAGATATCTGTCTGATATCTGGAATAATGGTGTCATTGATTTATGTTCAACATCATCCATCAAAATATTTAATTGGGTTAATGCGGGTGATCTGCCAATTATTTTCTCAAACTAAGTTTATGTGAAACAAGAAGAAAGATGTTAAACAATGCAAAATTGCATTCATTTTATCCAAAGGCAAAGTTTAGAATCTAAAGATAAGATAAATGTGTCATTGTCCCTACCACATTAAAATGTATTAAGTAAATTCAAATGTAATGCACAATTAGATGTGAATATCTGTGGATCAATAATGATTTTTTTAATGGCTTTGCAGTCAAAGCATCACAAAAAGCATTAATATAAATGCATTAATATGCAAACCATACACATTACTATAGGTCTGGCTTTACATGCAACCTTCAGTTTTATACAATGTAATGCGAGTCTCTGCACAGTCTGTTTGTCCACTTTTTTACTTGAAAAAGGCTGGCAACCTTTGCAATGGATACATTTTCCGCGCATCATTTTGTGCTATAGGATGTTTTTGTGGAATTGTTTGGTTTAATAGTTTGTTGGTTTAATGTGCATTTGGTGACATTGGAACACTCAGTGGATGGTCACTCCAAACCCTGCAGTGAATCCTAATGAGGACTTGTTTTCCATGTGTTTCATCAGCACTAGCTATTTATATTATTTTGATATATTATTGTTGTTATTTAGTAAGATTATGTAGCATTGTTTTACCTTGTTCATGGTCTAGTATACTGTAGTATCAATGGTTACATGGTTATAGGAGACAATTGGAAGAGTCTCATAAATTTTCAAATAAAATCCAACCATATTACTTTCTTGTGATGATTGCTATATTAATTGTGGTACAGACTAATCATCTTGAGAATTAGGCTGTTAAAATTGCCAGTTTTTAGTCAGGCATTATATTTCTCATAAACAAATTTGTCTCATCAATAAACTGTCAGAAACTCTTTTATTTTTAGAAAATGTTTTGAATGTCTGCATGATTGGAAGCGTTCCTGTATTCTGCATTATCTAGGTAACGGCACACCTTCAGAAATGAACAGAGTGGTACGATTTTCAGAGGCGGTCAGGGTTCATTTAAAAACAGGCACGAGTCATATCAAAGAATTTCTTCTTTGTTGAGTCGTTTTAATTTAGTGCTCCAACAAGATTGTGACCCAATTAAGTGGTAGCAATTTTTTACCTTTTCCATTCTCCCTGTTTTTTAGTCATGTTTAATTAAAAACTTTGTGGCTTTTCAGATTGCAAACCATCCATAAAACATGGCAGTAAAGTAGTTGTGTCTCTAGACACGCTTTATTCACTTTGGTTAAAAGTGTCTGTCAAATGCATAAATGTAAATGTATTCATACTGCCCTTCCTTTATGATTAAATATGAATTGGGGACCCTGGTCTCTCCTCTACCCGTAGAGTCAAGCCATGAGGATAGTCCGAACAGTGGGTCAAGCGTTTGAGGTCTGTCACAAACTCAGCATGCAGCACACTCAGCAGAATGCAGATGGACAGGAAGACGGCGATGGAGACAAGACCTGCACAGACTCTGGAGTACCAGGTACCCAAACAAATCCTCTGTTTGTCAATGAAGTCTTCTGTAATGTTTATGTCTATTTACGGCACTTAAACTGGTGTAACGAGATTATGGATGGGACATGTTACTGCGGATCTCTGACACGTTTTGCTTTAGCAGAGGGAAAATCGGTTGTTAGAGGTTTTTCTTGCAATCCAGCACAAAGAGTTATTGGAAGCCTTTGTGTGCCAGAGCTTTGATAGGCGGCGTGGAACAGCACCCTTGATCACTTTTCATGCGCGGGGCAGATCTTGTGGTGTGCTGGCCACAGGGTTCAGACTGAATGTCCTCCCACACCATCTCAGTTCCCTCTGGAAAGGCTTTCCTTTCAAATGCAGATGAGCCCCACTGGCCCACGTGCTGCTTCTGATCCATGCAGGAGATCTCTGTCCCCAAAACCAGCAGTGCTGTGTTGCATGTATGGGACTTCATTACTAGTTCAATGTCAGCGCAGAGACCTTTAGCACATTATCACATAAAACCTTCATGGTGACTTACAAAACTGAGGGAATTAAAATGTTAAAATTGTTTCAATGACTGTGTCCCATTACATGTATATTTACATGTAGTTTAGTGCAAAGTAACTACTTATGACCTCGCTTCCTGTTTTTATCAAGCGTGTTATGTTCCATTATGCAATACTATACATGGTTTGTGATTTTGTGAATTCTCACCCTAAAATAAGCAAAATCTTTTCTAGATGAATTTTACCTCAAAGCCAGTTATTTAATTATGTTATAAAATACAGTTAATTTCAGTGAACATAAAGTAAACAATTACTTACTGGACCAGTTTACAGAGTATACCAAAGCATAATTTGTTGAGTTAATAAAAAGTCCTGCAGACTAATGTGTTTTTAAAAGTATGTATATTAATTGTGCTGTAGCCTCTTAATTGATTAGAATTCCTACAAAAATGCATACATAACATTTTCTAATTCTTGAATAATTACTTTTTTTAAATAATTGTAGATCAAATGTAGGTTGTCACACTGCAGGATGCCGCTGTCACTGCTGGGCATTACACGTTAAATAACTGTTTTTCAGAAATGCATGTGCTAACCAAGAAAGAAGCATCATCGGTTACAGATAAAGATAGAGTGATCTACACAAACAGCTAAAAGTTTCCTTTAACGCTTCAAGGTTCCTTCGGCTCTGCAGTTCTCATGTTCCAGCACCGCAAAACAACAGCAGTGCTCTAAAATAAAGATTGTTTTCTGCTGGGCCATTCAATTAGATTGTTACTGTTGATCTGGCAACATTTTCTCCAACCCCGCCACACTAAATAAAATATTTAGAGCATCATGATATATTTTTATACAGTATGTGATGGGAAAAAATAGCTGCATTTTTCATTTGGCATTTGTTTCTTTTTGTTTTTGCATTATTTACTAAATGAGCTGGACATTATACAGGTATGATTTAACTTCATGTTAGAAATTCATAATCACACATTTTCAGGGAAAACATGGTTTATCAAGCAAAACAAATCATTTTCAACCCATTCTAACTGAAATTTCAAATCAACCAGAAACAGCGCTGTGAGTAATTCTCACAGAAGCCCATTTATGTTAGCCTGCTGCAAAATGTTACTTTGACATATTACATTGACATTAGCAAAACTCACAACAAACAGTGTTCAAAGCATCAGAGAAAATCAAATGTTCAGTTTTGCAGTGTACACATTCTGTTTTGTGTGTCCTAGTTCTCCACTTGCGATGAAGGTTTCACTCTGTCTTTGTAATTTATGTTTAGCAAGATAAGTTGTTTCTCTCTAAAGGGCGGGAACTGACAGGGGCCGAAAAGCCGTCTGCAGAGGAAACGGACATTGATGCAGAGGAGCTTCCCCTCCCCGACAGCACATTGGACGAGTTCAGTCGTGGGGTCACCGACCTGGATGCCGCCAAGAAAGAGGAAGATCTCACCAAGGACAAAAAGGTATCCAGCTGCATCTCTCTATCCCACTTAATAATTTAGTCATATCAATATTTAAACGTGATTTGCCAGCGTTTGTGTTCTGAAAGCACTTTTCACAATCGATAGGTGTTTTTACACACGTCCCCGTGCTGTTTTTTCAAGAGAAGGTTATTCAGCGTGTTTTCATTGTGCTGCAGATTAGGGCTGTGTTATGTTTAGCCTGGGGTCCAGATCCAGCTGTAAATCCATTAGCATAATCTTTAAGTGTGAACATTGCTGTACTGCTGAGGATTATGTAATGATATGGCAAACCCCCGGCCCGCAGAGACATTCTTCGAGAGAATGATTACGTGTTAATGATGACTCAAACAGCAAATGAAAAATGTAATAAACAGAACGTCCAATGAAATACAGATGACATTCGATTAAGTATTCGTTGGTAATGAGTTGATATAGATTGATGATATAATAACTGGATTGTAATTAAAGATGGGCACAATGCTGCATTGATTTAGAGGGGATGAACTGAGAGACAAAGCCTGTCTGGGAGGATTTTAGCATGCTGACAGCGTGTTGTGCTTTAGCATGTTAACAGTCTACAGTTCTGTCAGCAGAGCGAAAGCCTTTCTAAGAAGCTGAGCAATCCTAGTCTTACTAGTGTGGCGAACTATGTATGCATTTCATGTTTTGGAGGAGGGGTGGCTTTGGAGAGCACTCTGAGCACTCAAAGCTAGGTTGCTATTTCTTGCCTCTCCAAAATTGCCTACCCTACCTTTGAGATGGCTTTGTAACAATTCCCAAACATCCCACCATACACAGATATATTTCTTCGCTGGATTTAAAGAGTTAAACAATGACCAATTCTAAAGAAGCTGGGCTTTGGATTTAAGTCTTCCCAAAATAACATTATCCGAATTTGGCATGTTAAATGTAAGGTTTCAGTCACCGCCTTCAATAGGGTAAACACAGCTTATGCCTACCTTGCCGACGGCTGTTTATCTTTCCGCTCAGACATAATAGTGTATGTTTGGTGCATCAGTGTCTGAGGTGATGAGGCTGGAATTATGTTGGAGACTGATAAGACACTCGTCTCCTCAGGAAATTACAATGTTAGAAATGTTTGGCTTGTGTCATATGATTGTTCCATAATTTATAAACCAGTCAGAAACTCTTTTGCTCTGTGCCAGGTGCCGCATAGAAAGCTTTTGTGCCAGCCTCAGAGCTACGTGTCCTTGTTTCATTTGGTTTCAAATAGTTCCTGACCCAAATTGTAATCTGTGCAGTTCAGTTTAACTCAGAAAGAAGTTAAAAGCTGTGTCTAAAAACTGCAGGCAGCTGCCTTACTGCCTCCTTGGCCAGTCTGTCAGTGACCTGAGACGTCTGTATACAAAATAAGGAAATCTAAGGAAACTGTTTTCAGGGTCCCAAGGTATACTGTATCTAATAAACTGGAACAAATTTAAGTACGCCTCATATGTAACAGAGAAAATATTTAATGACCTTGGTGCACCACCTTTGCCATGTTTACTGCACACACAGGATTGCGGGATATGATTGTTACGTGACTGAAGTACATGACAGATTAGTGATTAGATTAGATTAGCACGTCTCCTTACATTTTAGTAGCTTGTTATTATAGCAGTTAAGTGTAAAATGTAAGTAACATATACTTTTATGTTTTAACCAGAGATGGCAGTAGAGAGGCAAAAGTTACAAATAGCAGCTTAAAGGGAATTGTTCCCCAGAAAATGTAAATTGTGTCACAATTTACTCACCTTCTTTAGAGGACTTGGTCATAATTAATCCTTTAAAGACTGTTAATTCAGTCCAAAATGGTTCTGAATGTGGCACCACAGAGCTTTTATCTATTTAAGGCATATCTTTTTCTCTTTTAAATGAATTTATGTGCCCATGTTAATTTTGGCACTGCTAGAAACGCAGCACTTCAATTTAGCTTTTTGACAGATGTCTTTATGAGTATATGGTCAAGATTTGTTATACTCCTACATAAGCAGTTTTTTGTAAATTGTTGTACACTGCAAAACGGGGACAGTCTTACCATCCTCAAAAACCTGTGAAGTGGAAATGGACAGGCTGCGTGGGAGTCTGTGTGTGTTTGTAGAGCTGGTACAGTAGTTTCTCGGTTAGCCTGCAGTCAGTTATATAATGGAGCAGAAAGCTTCTTTTTGGGCTGATGCTTAATATGACCATCTGCTATGTGCCTTTGTATTTTATAGTTTTGTTTGGGAATTGATTTGTAGAAGTGTTTAATAAGTCAAATATGAGGAAATGTTTTTAATAGCATGCTGTTGGTCTGTATTGAGGTCATGTGACCTAATGTCCGCATCAATAGATATTTGCTAGTGAGCGGAATACTGATATATTTGACCTAGCTGGTATTAAATCTGTAGTACCAGGGTGTATGTTCACTATTAAGTATAAATAACCTTTATTGATGTATGTTTAATAATAATAAACTTAGCATGTGCATGCATTCATGTATTTGGTCTTTGAAGATCTGCTTACACTGCTGTACAGCAGGTACTGCAACTGCATACATGGTGCTGCAAACAAATCTAATTGCAATTTTTATGATCAAAATTTAACCACTTAGATGTTGTGGCAATTTGTTTTTTAATTTGCCATGATGCAAACATCTGTCATGACAAATTATGAAAATATTAACAGTATCTTGAATAAAGTTAAATTAACAAATATAAATAAAATCTTAAACTGTTTTTTTGCAGACACACTTTGTTGCAGAGTTGAACTGCTGTTCCCACTTGCGCTCATCTTTTCTGCCTTGCCTATTCAATCAGCACATGCAGTATTAAAATGTATAAATGTAAAAATTTAAACACTATCAAACATAAAATACAAAGGAAGCAAACTGTCAAGAACTATGTGGATGTTTGTTACCATATTTTATTTAGTTCTTCTAAATAATCAAAATAATTTGCTGCTCTTTCAAATAGCGATTTCAGTTTAAAAACAATTAATAATGCAGGCCTAGTGCAAACATGTAAGACATGCTGCATGCTATTGACAGACATATATAATATTCCCTCTAGGCAGATGTAGGCAGGTGGAACTGAGCAACGCTGTTGGGATCTTGAAGGTATAGGGAGCATGCAAGGTCATTGGCTGTCACATTATATGTCAAGAGTCTATCAGCTCACACCGTGAGCAAGATGATTACATTACAAGTAGAGCACTATGAGTATTGTCTGGCAAATTCATTATTAGGAATCATCTTGCACCATATAGAATGGACTCCAAAATGCATTAGCCATCTATACAGCATGCCTTAAAAGGTGAATTTTGTTTTGTTTGTTTGTTTGTTTATGCAAGTAGAACAAATTATCGTGTTTATGGTGTTGCCTTTTCCGCCTTCAGCCAATTAAAGCGCAAATCTGTTTTACCCAACTGTACTGTTTATTCAGCAGAAATTGACAGACGTTTTATAATAAAAGAGATTATTATAGAGTGAGTTTTTATTGCTTTTAAATGGAGCTTTTTATTGAGGCTGAACTGAACATGGGACTGTCTGGCTTCATGCAAGTGGCTGCATTGCATTTTATAAGAGACTGCAGTTTCTGTGGTGGGTTTCTGTGCACGATGACCACTGAATAACTAATGGGATAAAATCAGATCTTTCTCATCAGCTGTGCTGAACTTTACCCAACGCCAGCCTGCCTGAAAACCATAATCAGAAGACTCGCGCTCACCCGCCACTGAGGGAATTTCACATATCAAATACAGAGATATTCGGCTACTGTGTAGATCTGGTCTTTATCGCTCCATGACTAACAGGCAAACAGCCAAGTTTCTGCCCAAAATTGGCTTCCCTCCTAGTTTTAGGGTATATAGAGCTACTGGATGCAGGAACAAACTACATCTGCTTCTAAAATCGTCCATAACCCCAGGGAGCTGGACGTCACAGAGCTTATATTTAAGATAAAGACATAGCTTCCCAATTTCAGTCTATTTCTCAGGAGTGTCCATCTGGATCAGACTGTACATGTGAAAAGGGTTTGGAGATGGGATTTTGGGAAATGGTGGTACAGAGGTGCTCTCTCAAGAGCCCTCAGGCCTAAGATGCTAGATGGTGCCCAAAAGCCAGAATGTCATTTAAAGTAATAGCACTTTCTCTGGATAATTCGTGATGACCTGAGTTCAGCCTATCTATCTGTGTAGACTGTAACTTTGCCCCATTGCTCAGTTCCAGCAATTCTGAACAACGTGTTGCAGTTTAGACCAGACTGGTGGTTACATGCTTTAGAGAAGTTTGGATATTTACCTCCTATGTGCTCAAATACCTGGTACTACATGTTGCACTCAGAATTTAACTCTGGATGATTTTTGATTACCTGAGAATGTTATTACACTGTGAAGTACAGTGATTGTCACAATTTTTATCAGAAGGGATTTTGTATGAAGCTAATAAAGTGTACTCAGATAATATAATAATAATAATATAGATGTCATTAATATTCTATTACAGTAATGTTCAAGTGGACCAAATTTCACAAAAAACGATGAAAAAAAATAATTAGATCTAAGCTCACATTCAAAGATAAGAGAAAATTGACTAAGAGAATTGACTTTTTCACAAAAGTGGTCTGAGTTTGGTTGTTTTAAAGAGAAATACAATAGGTGTGAAAGCATGCCCACTGTCAAGAATGAAACAGGAAAGCCGTAGAAGGTGGTTTGTCAATACCCTCTTCAATCAGCCACACCGTAGAACTGAAATAGAGAGATAAACAGAGAAAAAAAGAATTGCCTGTTTTTACTGTTGATTTTCTGTTCAGGCATAGAGCAGCCTTTGCTCTGTCTGCAACAAAGCAACAAATTGAAGAGACAGATGTTGAGACAGATATTGAATTATTTTTCTCAGGTAACAATTGATGCCTAAATATAGCGAACAGAAAATGAATTTCAAACAATTAACTTTGGCTTCGCTTAGATGCATTTTAGTCAAAATCTGATAAAGCTTTGGCATTTGGCTCTCAGTGATCTTTCAGAAATGATGACAAAGCCCTTTTGTCTTAGGAATTAATTTGGTCATAAATGTAAATTGCATTTCAAACGGTGCACGATTATGCAATGCAAAATTAGTTAATTTGGTTCCATCCATATGCTAATAAGCTACAATGACATTTAACATTAGTGTGAATGCGTTGAAGCCAATAAAACAGCCAGCTATTTTATAATCACACTTTATCATCTTTAGTGTCGGTTAAGCCATTAGCTTAAACCTCTTTTGACTATAATTAGACAGTGTGTCTGACGACTATTCCTTTCTGAGATATTTACAGCTAACCTATATTTTACTATGCGCTAAATGAACCACTACAACTAAAAAGGATCCTTTATACACTCGACATGCCTGGTTTTTAAATGCAGTTATTTGAGATTTGTTTGATCTCTTTAGCCATTGTCCTCTACGCTTTGAATCTGGGCACATCAATGGAGAATATGTATGTGGACTGTGTTCCAATAGACACACTACTTTTTGCAGTGCTTTTTTTGAAGCATCTAGGGTGTGCCAGCGCCCTCAGGCAACTTTCAGTGTCATAACTATCAGTGTGTTATCTTCGTGTCATATTTCTCTTGTGACTTTTCAGACAGTATTGTCTCAAATCAGCCACGTTGGTGCTCTCTTACATGCTAAATGCAGTTGCTGTTAAGATTAACATTGTGTTTACAATCCCAGATGTCATGTTTCCTTACTGTTATACAGGAATAGTTTACAGTAGGTAGTTAAGTGATACCGCTTTTATTTCAACACTGCCCTTAATGTTTGGTCCCACAAGAGTTGCCTGGCCCTCTAGACATACTGCACAGTTGTTACTTTCTGACCCTCCATTGTTTAAGCTTCTGCTGTTAATAGGGAAACAGTGCCCTTGTGGTTGGGTTATTGTGGGTGTGCTGAACAATGACAGGACACAATGAATGACAGAGAAATGCGGTACAGTCAAAGTAAATGGAAGAATGAGCCATTTCTTTACCTAAGATGCAGTCAGATTCTCTTACAACGTTGTTACGACTGTCAGTGGCAGTGAAACTGCATGGTTCTTGATAATAATTTTAAGCAGCACAGCATAACGCTATTAATGTCACTGCTTTATAGGTAATTTCTGTTATAAATACCAACAATCTAAATTAAAACCATTTGCACATCCAGTGTTTCTTAATGAGTAAACAACATTTTTCAAATAGTTATTCATGTGTAAACAATTAACAAAGAATAAATTAAATGGGCAAAGCACTGAGTGTCTCTTCCTGTTTCTAGTTAATGTTGTTGGATTAAAATTAATAACATAATAGACGACAGGTTTATTAGTCTTTGTTCGCCCTGCAAGGATTAATGCACTGATGTATTATTTTGACTTTTTCTCTTTCTTTCCTTTTTGGTCTCAGTTATTTACACTAACATTTTAGTATAAAGGTATCAAATTGACATCACTTCCGTAGTTTAAATGTCTCGTCCACAAGGCCATTGTTTTGCATAAATATGCCTTTGCATTTTCATGTGCATCTATTACACTGTCAAGAATGATTAGAAATAAATCAAAAGAAATGATTTTGAGGACGCAGCCATCTACTTAGCAGAATGCCCGGAGATAAAGTTCATTTAAGGCATTCATGCGGCCGCTAGCAAATCTCAGCCAGCCCTGCTGTGAGCTGAACATTGCGCTTTACCCCAAGGGCCCAGGGCCATTTACTCAAAAATCAGCATTTTAGAATAGCTGGCATTTACATTTATGCATTTCACAGACACTTTTATCCAGTTTTATCAGTTCATTTGATCCCTGGGATTCAAACTCACAATCTTTGCACTAATGAAATGTCCTGTTGAGCTACAGGATCAGTCTTGGCAACTATTTTGTAAGGAAAGTAGCTAAAAACTGCTTAAAGTCACTAAAAGTCACTGTTTTGTTTCTCTCACACAGCGCGAATTTATGTGCTCTACCGTTTGCTAAAATAAACTAAGATTTGTCCAAAACGTGGCTGGATTTGACGCTAGTCACTTTATTTGAAAAAAAGTGCAAAAAGGCTCTGTAAAATGACTGAATCTGGCAACAAATTTGCCAAGTTGGCATCTCTGATCCAGTCTATAGGGCTGAGTTATAAGTGCTTATTTCACAGTTCTTTTTCATATTCTAATGCTGAAAAAGCAAGAAACAAAAACTAAATTAACATTTAGATTATTTATGTTTCTTGTAGAATTAACATGCTGCCCTGTTTAGGCCCCCAAATCGTATTGCCAATTACTAAAAACACCAGCATAGTAATTGTGTGCTTGTAAAAAGCTTATGATGCACTGTAACACTCAACATATTTTCATTTTTATTAAAATGTGCAGACATCCACAGGCAGTGGATTAGTTTGTTACTACATCTAATCTACTTTTAAAAAAATTGCTTTCTAGTACAGCACATCAATCTCAGCACATTTCATCTAAGTTTGTTAGCTAGATAAGCCACATTCACATGCTGGAAGCCTCATTTTTCAGAGAGATTATTCTTTTGTGCGTACTGACCCCATAAATTTAAAATACACTTTGAAACACGGAAAAACTGTTGCTTTTTGCAAACTTTCCGGTGATGACAGACTAGTTTATGTCTCTGTAGTTCTAGAATCAGATTGGGCTGATGCATATTTCAAACAATAATGGCAAAATCTTGGCAGTTCAAATCCAGTTGGCTCGCTTCTGTGCAATTTTTGGAAGTCAGCATGCACTGGTCTACCTGGAAAAGGTTGTTTATAAAGCTTGATACAATGAGTGTTTTTGTTGATTAAATTATCCAAATTGCATCAACTAAAAGGCTGTGTAGTTATTGCGATTAGTTAATTTATATGTCAGCCAGAAAAGTTGGTGGTTCTTGCGCAAAATACAAGCTGTTTTTTGATGTACAGACTTTGTTGACAGTCAAACTGCATGAACTTTAACATTCCTCAATGCCGGTCGAAAAATACTCTGTAGCCAGCATAATGACAGCTGATTATGAGCACAGACCAAAGTGAATCAGCACAAATCTCAGATTAATCTTTAATTCTTCTCCTGATATGTGCTAGTTTCTCACTTTCTTTTTCCTTTTGTGTCCTGAACAAAATTAAAACTACTCACCATTTTGATGATATTCATCATTATGAATAAAAAAATTATACATTACACAGTATAATATACAGAAAAAATATACAGTACATTATTCATGCAGATCAAACAACTTTTTACATAATTACATATGTAAAAAATAATATTACATAATTACATACTATTTCTCTAAACATGCTCCCAAATGCAGAGATAATGTGCAGCCTCCCCTTGCAGACACCTAATTTTGCGGAAACCTCATGATCTGAATTTTTTGGCACTGCGTATGAGACTCAATATATTGAACACAGAATCCGTGGAGGAGTTAAAAATACTGTGAAATATAGCATGATCTTGTTTTGATTCATAATTCAGAAGTGTGAAGTAATGCACTGCACTAATGGCTACAACATTGTCCAAGTCTTTCTCCTCTTTGACTGTATAAACCGTTTTGTCCTTTTTGTGACAGAACTCATAATCAAATACTTACCGATTTACTTATAGCTTATACATGCATGAAAACATTTGTGAAACACCTGTGCCTTATCTTTGTCACCTCTCATGAGTTTGCATCCCTGCCTTAGGAAATTTTAATTTAAACTTTTCTGATTTTTACTTTGACTGCTGGTAAGAGATGAGACCTGGAGACTGTTGTCATTGGATGACACTGAGTCTTGTTTACCCATTTTATTATTGGTGTTGTCAGAACTGAGGTACAAGGAAACGAAATGAAAATTCGCTACAAAATCTAGACCTTGTCATATTGCTGTGTGTTAGTGTTTGTTGTGGTACAGAAGGCTCCGAGTCCACATGGAAATAGAAGCAGTAGAAGTCCATGTTCATGCATAGCTGATACAGATACTTGCTGTAAGGAGTTGAGTAGCAATGTGCAGTAGTGCAGACCTTTCCAAATACTGTCATAGCCCTATACTTCATCTAAATCAAAGTCCTGTACGGCACAGGTACCGATGCATCATGATAATATTCACAACTAAAACAGCACTATAGCATTCTAGATGGTGCTGTTGGTTGTATTTAGATAATCAGATTTGTCTGTGGTTGATTATCTGATAATGTTTTTGTGCAACACTTACTTGATCACATTATTGAACAGTGCTTTCCTTAATACCTTTAACATATGTGTAAAAAGTGGCCCAAAATTGCCCAAGTAGTCCTAAATATGCCTTCTTTTCTTTGGGTCGAAATATAATTTACTTTTTTATTGTGATTTTGAGGTGAAATATGACTCAGAAGAATGAAGTAGGAGGTATGTACAGTACAAAGCAAGTTTGAATTGTTTCTGTTCCTGTAAGTTCTTGAAGCTGAATTAATTGCAGTAACAATTGTAGAGGTAAACAAAGAGCTGTCAGACAGCCTCTGTATGGGGCATGTTGACATTAAAGTGGGTGGAGCCCATGTCACACCCACCTGTCACATCATCATCATAGACCAATGGCAGTTAGCAGGTTGTTTAACAGCCAGTTAAAAGTTGTCCTCAAATTTGTGCTTAAAGATTTTAAGATTTTGTTTGGAATGACATCATACACTCTTGGTCCTTCTTCAATTTGACTTGAAATATATCAGGCCCATAGGAGCACACTCTCAAATAGACCTCTAAGGTTCTGTCTGTAATCCTTTGGATCACAGTGCTTTTCAATCGTTTTCTCTGTCTCTTTTAGTCACACCTCAGTATCTCTCAGTGTAGAGAGGCCAAACCACCCATTTTAAAATCAGCCCATGTTGCAGTCAATCTTAATTTTCCCTTTAAACAACTTCTTCATTGCTTCATTCTTCTCTGGTCCATCCATCACCCAATTCTCTAACATTATTAAATGCCCCAGCTGAGCAGGTCATGCATCAACACAAGATTACAAATACACTGGACATTATTTCAGAGAATAATATTTAACATTTAACATTAATAACATTAACAATTAGTAGTAACAAATAAATGCTACACAAGATAGGCTTTGTGTATTATAATTACTATTTTGTAACAATGTAAAAAATGTTTACAAACTTGATACTTGATGGTTTTGAGAAATAGTGTTTTAATATAAAAATGATGCTATAAAGGGTTGTTCGCAGAACTCCTCATTTGACTGGGGAACTTGTTCCCCAGTCAAATGTTCTTAAAAGAGCCATAAAAGAGCCATTACCACACTTACCTTTTATCTGTAAAATTAATCCTTCCACTGCAGGGAAACTTTTGTTCAATAGAAAGGTTCTGTAGATATAGATGGGTCTTAATGGAACCACACAGCCCAACAAACAACCTCATAGGAACCTTTTTTAAGTGTACAAAATAATTGTGTATTTACTTGTTAATGGAGTATATGTTTTTTACTGGTAGACAGATTCTGTTAGGATTTTAAACTGGAAAGCTTGTAATCATCAATTATAACTAGAATGTGAATTTATGTTGAAAATCTCATGCAGAAGGGACCTTTCCTCTATTTCAAGTTCACCACACACCACTGAAATATTTCATTATGAAGCCCGTCTGTTGACATACAAACTCCAGTTATCTGAGTATTTGTGTTTCACTCTATCACACATCAGGAATCTAGACTTTTGTCTGGTGTAGACTCTTGTTAGCTGTATAGTTTGAAGTCTAAAATATATTCATTAATGAATCATTCATTCATTAGGAATGTGTTAATTTTTTAAGAAAATATTCATTAAGTGCATCAAAAAATTGCTTTCTGTGGTCATGGTTGTTTTTGAGATACTTGCTTAACATGCAGTCCAGACGTTCTAATTATAGCATAAATTATTTAATCCATGATGTATCGTCTTGATATCATGGCCTCAAATTAACAGAGCGCAAACGTAGCGAGTATTTAATCACAGGAGTCATGCTCAACTTAAATTTTTCAATTTACATCAGAAGATGGGCTGAAGCAAAATTCATAAAACATTTTTCCCAGGCGTAATATGCAGTTTTTTTAAGATATGAATTCAGCTAATGTCAGAAGAATCTCGGGCTGAGGTAGATTCTGAGGTTGTACTGAGGTAGTGAGGCATCTGTGAGAGCAGATGTTGTTTCTGCAGCACTGCTCAAATAAACAGCTCTCCGTAGTCACACAGACAGTGCTCATCAGCAGACCAAGATCACCACTCACCCATGTTTGCCCAGCCAACAGGGTAAGAAATGAACAATATGACACGCAGAGGTCATATTTCTCTCCCCAATACACTGCTCACAGTCTTGTTTAACATCAATTTAGTCTGAGTAAAAGCCTTTCTGGAGATATGGCAGAAAGAATCATTCAAAGCAGCATTGATTATGAATTTATATTTTTAATCAAATGTGAACTTTGTAATTAAAGCCACTGGCCGCATCAAACGGATTTGCACAAATTATGGTTTTCAAATGGATTTCTAACCTGCCCCCACCTTCCATTTGTTGCTGTTTATGGAACCAGGTAGCCCCGCCCTGAATGTATGCCATTGCTTGAACCAGAAATTAACATGTCGGATTGCTTCAGCAAAAAAAGTGCTTATAGTGCTACATAATTAGTCTTTACATTCTTCAGTAAAAAACTTACACTGTAGTCTCTGCACATTACTGGACTAAGAGAAAGTGCTTTACCTTTAAAAAATGACATACTTGACTTCAAGTATATAGCAGTACAACATAACGAGTAACTCAGATCCCAGAAGATGCCCATGACTGAATGGCCAGGTTTGGATTCACAGCACATCAGTCTCAGCCCAAATCAGTCTTATCTCTGTCCACTCTTCCCATGCTTTTATATTCACTCTCTCAATTGTCTGTGTGGGAGGTCAATATCTGACAGCTGGCATTACCATATTTTCAACCCGGCTGGGATATAAATAAGTTGTCAGAGGGTAAAACTATCAATTTGTCACAGAGGACTGCCTCCCACCCCTCTGTGCTGTGTTTGTTTGCACCACAGCGACACAGACTGCAAGCAATACTGTAATTAATATCTAAGTCTCGAAGATATATCTCAGGCCACAGAGTTCGTTCTGGCATGTGGTTACCTAATAGCGAGCTCAACAAGGAGGACGTGGATGTTTTGAGGTAAAAGCATTACCCAGGAGAGTTTGTCATGGACTAATGAATGCTAAATTTGTTTGTTTTGTATTTTGCTCCCTTGGCTATTGCTTTAATAAATTACCCAAGATTCAAACACTACAAACTCTATAGTCAGCCTGAATGAAATTCTAGTTGTTTTTGTATTTCAAAAGAATTGTGAATGCTTCAAATGCATTTGTTATTGTTTTTTTAATCTGCTGAAACCGAGTAATCTATAAGTAAATTAATACTTAATTCATAAGTAAATTATTACTGACAGTTAATCATCAGGTATCAAGATTATCAAGCTAACATCAAGTTCTCTTGTGTCTCTTGAATGATCATTGCCGATGTAATGGCATGAGGGTGACGATTTTCATTTTTAGAATAATCGGTTCCTTCAACATTTAATGTGCCAGTGAAGTAAACAGGCTGCTGGCTCACACTTTTATCTAAAGCTATTTAACTAAGATAAATAAAAGTGCTTAATTATAAGTCTCCCAATCTTGGAATCAAAACTTTGTCCATACAGAAACCAAATAACCAGCCTGCAACCAATCACAGCACTCCAGTTCATAATGTTATAATGGTGGGATTTTTTAACTAGCCCTGAAAGGTGGAAAGACAAGATTTTCCCAAAAAAATAACCCTTCCCAATCATTACTTATTTACTTATCGTTACTTTGGGGTGCTTGGAATGTTTCTGGGAGGCAGTAATTCGCAAACGCAATGTTCTACCACTGAGCTACAGGAGAACTGATTATTGTTTGGAACAGTAGAAAAAAAATGCATAGTGCACCTTTAACCAAACCCCTAACATACATTATGGGTGCAAAAAGATAAATAACAATTTGATAATGTAGAAAATGTAGATTTTATGTAAAAGTCTTTTCTCCCCCTTTTTTCTCCAGCCCTCTGAGGAGCCCAGCATTCTGCTGGCTTCCCCCAAGATGCTGCTTCCCTCAGGCAGTCAGCTGCCGGCCAGCACTCCCCTGTCTGTACACCATCAGCTCCAGCTGCTCCACCAACAACTCACCCAACAACAGCAGCAGACACAGGTGGCTGTGGCCCAGGTGAGATAGTCAGTCTGCCTTCTAACTGGGTATTTATTGGGCCTGTGGTCATGCGATTTCTATGCTGCAGGTAAAGTGTCAATCCTCGCTGTTAAGTAAGTGTTGTGTACACACTTTATCACAGTATCAGGAATGGTTTATTTACTTAATTTACAAGAAGTACTTTTAATTATAAAGGCAGAGCAAAATAGGTTGAAGATGTATTGTTATCATTATCATGCAGATAAACATTATCATGCAGATAATATTACTTTAGCTTGGTCAAACCTAAAGATGTTTAAAGTATGGGCATAAAAACAAATATGTTTGTAGCGAGGAAAATGAGAAACTAATTTCCATCCTTATAAATAAATGTTTGTATTCTGTTTCTTTGAGGACGGTTTAAATATGCACATTTGGTGTTTGGCAAAAGGAGAAAGCAGATGATTTTTATATAAGCGGGCTTTGCATGCTCTCTCTTAAGACAAAGTCTTTTATTTTGCTTAGAGGACACTTAGCGCATTTTTTTTTGATGCCCACTTTTGTTAGACAAGGATGTCTCTGTTCCACTTTAAGGTGATATAGGAGGCGTTAGAAGCAAGAACTTATAATGCAAAACAGATCCTGATTTGCAAGACAACACAGTCAAAGACAAAAATGCAGTGGCTTCGCTCTTGATGCTGTGTGATGTCTCTAGTAAAGATGAAGAGATGCTTTGAAGAACGCTATCAAAGCAGCACAAGTCAATCTTTGTTTATTAATTATTAATGTATTTCTTTATTTGTTTTGCAGTGGCCCTTCCCCTCAGGGAGAATGATTAGCAGATGAAACAACATGCAGGTTTTTCTGATGTTAGGATTAGTGGTTGGGTTTGGAAAAGTATGATATTTGTGAAAGAAGCAGTGTTTTCTTTAATCTTGTTCTTTTAGAATATTTTTACTATTGTGTTATTAACTGTGTTGTAATAATGTGGCTATAGGCAAAATTCTAACCAAGGGTTTTTCGGTTGGACAGTTAAATACATGTATGGCTCCTGCCATTTCCAGGCAGTGACACCCAGATCAGATCCCTAGAATCTAGACCAGCACTGGTCAGATCACCCTGTCCAGGCAATGATTTCCAAGACCTTTAGGCCATTGGTTTAAATACACATTTACTTCCTGCCCTTTCCAGGCAGTGATGTCCAGGTCAAATCCATAGAACATCAGTTCAAAAATATGTTTGGTTTCTGCTTTATCCGAAAAACAGATGCCCAGGTCACATCTTCAGACTTATCAGACTAATTTTACTGAAGATGTTGTGTAAAAGCAAGTCAGACAAGATGCATTATGCATATAAGTGATTGAGAGCAGACCCATCTGTTAATGCATGCAGAGAGTGCATACACTCCTCTCAAATGTAACTTCTCTTAAACTGAAGTCTTGTTATATTCTGTTCAGAAAAATAAAACATACATACAGGTGATTTGTGGAGAATTTACGCACATCCACTTAAAGCAAAACAGCAGGAGAATAACTTCTATGAGTGGCTTGCTTTAAACACTGCTTGATTTTCACTGGCTTTCTCATGCCATTTCAATTTTTTGAGTTTGTGAGCCGGGTTAGGCTGGTAAAGCTAATGTTCTGCTCTTACTCAGTGTGGTTTTCTTGCTCATTTTAAACTCTCTTTAGCCACAAACCTGACAGTTACACACAGTCAGAACCAGACATGGAGAATTTTAATTTTCAAAACAAAATTGCAGTGTAAAGTTCTAATTATTTAATTTGAGAGTATACTTGAAATGACTGTAATATGGGTAAAGAAATTTTTGTATTATTTATTACTTTTTTTGCATCCTTTTGTTGGTTGCTTTGTGTACTGTTGTGTTGATGCTAACAGACAAACGTTACATACCGATATGAGAGTTTTTGCCATAAAAAAATCAAGTCATTTGGGCTCAAATCTGATTGGCTTCCTAGATAAATATCTCCCTCTCAGAGTGAGATATAAAACAATGACAGTATGAAATACGAGGCTTGTATACATTTGCTTCCTGTATCCCTTTGAAAACTACATTTTTTGTCATGGGTAGGCAGCTCCTTCCCCCAAGACAATCACTCTTTGCCAGAAAATACACCTGTTCGTGTACACTCAAGAACTGATGGAAAGCAGCTGAACCTGAGCTAAGCTTTCAGTCCACATTTACAGTATAGTCATTTTTTCATTTATTTGTTACTCTGCTTCCTGCTGGCCCATTGCTGATAGCTCATTGGCTGTGTAATATTGTTTTTAAGGACAGGCACCGCGAGCGAGCGCTGTTTAAGTTGGGTCATAAATAACCCAGGACCTCTCAGAGGGAGGCCGGTATGCCCGCAGGAGCAAACAGAGACTGTTCAGGATAAGCCATTGGTGGAAATAGATTCATGCACCTATCACTGGGTAGATTTCCTGTGAAGGACACAGGAGGACAACCTAATCGATTAAGAAACCTTTCTAACTGGTCGTTTGACATTATGCATGGCCGACTGTTTCATTATCAATTTCATAACACAGTATGTGGTAGACAGTCTTTGGTGTTTTGTTTTTATTCATGGTTGTTTTGGGGTCTTATACCTACATAATTTTGTTTTGTAAGGCGATCATCATGATGACAATTTTAACCCAGTTGATGATAAAACGTATTATGTGTAGTAATTATCTAGGGACCAAAATGTACAACATAAGAACGCCTTCAAAATCATTGTACAGTATCAAAATCAATGTACAGTAGTACCACTTCCCCAGAACACACTAACATTGTAGTGGTGAGGTAATATAAGACAAAGCAACACTTATTTAACATTTATTTTGTTCCTTTATCTAGTTTTATTAAAGTGAATTGCTTACACATGGAGCTGTGATAGGTGATTGACTAGATATTTGATGAATCAAACAATCACACTGCATAAATGAGTAATGTCGCCTGCTGTCTGCTTTGACATTCCATTAATGCCTCTTGATCATTATAAACTAGTAATTGTTTTCCTGTCAACAGCATTTGTACCTCTGCTTTTGCTAGTTGCAGATCTGTTCATCATTACTCTTGAAATACCACTGACGTCAGTATCATAAAACGGCTAAAAAGAGCAAACAATACAAGATGGAACATTCTTTCATGATGTTGTGGTAAAGATGCCTTGTGGACGAAAATGCTTTTTTGGATCTGTGTTTTTTGCATTTTGGGTTGATTATATAAAAATAAAAGGTACTTTTTAAGAGTTTGACTATATAAGTTAACTATGACTGCAGTTTCTAAAAACCATAATGGAAAATCCATTATTTTGTCCAGAAAAGACATTATCTTTCAAAAGTTGAATAAAGAATAATTTAGAATCTTTTTCTGTAGTTTCTCTAAGGTTTTAGTTATTTATAGAATGATGACTGCTTCAGCTTCATCTCATGTGAAACTCTGTCATTCAGGTTCATCTGCTGAAGGACCAGCTTTCTGCAGAGGCTGCAGCAAGGATTGAAGCTCAGGCTCGGGTTCATCAGCTCCTGCTGCAGAACAAAGACCTTCTGCAGCACATTTCTCTCCTGGTCAAACAGGTTCAGGAGCTGGAGCTCAAACTGGCTGGAAGTGGCTCAAGTGAGTGTCATTTCCTCTTTTCATCCATATTTCCTCTGCCCTTTCTCTTCCTGAACAGTCCTTCCTTTTTCCCCTGTGTAGAGGTTTTTCTTGTGACTTCTTCTAAGATCATAAATTCCACAGTCCCTATTTAATGCAAGATGATATATTAAATAGGAGGACGTCCTGAGCTTTGTGGCATATCAGAAGCTTGGGGGTTCACTCACAATATGATATAAATCATCTTCATCTTCACCATCTCTCTTTCACTCGACTTTTACTGTCTGACCCTTCTGTCTGTTCCAACTTCCTCAGGCACATATAGTAATACTTTGCTTCTCCGCCACAATCACAACCCAGTACATTTCCAGCTTATTTTAAGGCAGTTTGTCTGAGCAGACAGTCATAGAGCAGCACTACATGTACATCTCTCTCAGGTTGACATCCATTATAAAGAACTTTCATCCGTGACAGTTTTTGAATTGTCACGCTTCAGTCACCTTGTAAAGCAGGGGTCTTAAACTCAAATTACCTGGGGGCCCCAAGCCACGGGGTATGCTCATCAGGGGCCAGTTGGACAGTGGCCAGTGGCAATAAATACAAATGTTTTTACAACCACTAATTTAAATTATATAAAGGTAGTGGCAAAGGTATACCGTTAACATACAACATTTGTTGTCATCAGCTAGGCGAATGTTGCATGTTTTTGTTGATGTTTTAGGACTGTAATAAATCAAGATTAGGGAAAGCTAACCCTAACCGTGTCCTTTCAGAGAGCTACAGAATAATATTAATTATGAGGGTTTGAAGTACCAGCATGATTCTTAGACTTTCCCACTCTCTCACCAGTGGGATCTCAAGACAGCCTGTTGGAAATCACCTTCCGTGCCAATGTGCCCCCGGTACTGTGCGACCCCACAACCCCAAGACCAGAGGACGGTATCCTGCCTCCACTCAATGATGGGATGCAGCTGGCTCTGCCTCTGGGCAGTCCTATAGGTAGGGACCAATGCTTGGTCAAGTTTGAATGTTTTCGCTTTCTACCCGGACCACCTCAACAGGAGCAGAGCCCCGAACCGTCATCCCTGGAGGTCTCTCCCTCACCACAAGATGAGCTACTAGGCAGCCTCGAGCTGCTAAGGTTTCGTGAGTCAGGAATCTCGTCCGAATACGAGTCAAACACGGATGAGAGTGATGAAAGTTGGGGACAACAAGATGAGAACACCCTGCGTCTGCTCAATGTGCTGAACAAGCACTGCTCCTCTGACTGCTTGGAGAACGAAATCGCCGTTTAACGCGTTTTTTGCGCTCGCTGCTTTGCGAAATACAAATGCTTAAAGCACTACTTCGAAGGATTCGAAAGTCGATCATTGTCAGTATCGTCCACCAGTGTTGTGTACCACTGATGATTCTGGGAAAACAAGGTGACTTTAAACCTTCAGTGGGCGTTTTTTTGTTACGTACTGAAGAACGAATTGTGCCAAAGCATTGTAAATGCTGTTGCCTCAGCTTGAAGTGCAGGGACATGCATCAGGTCAGGTTCTGCTTGTTGCTGTCTGATTACTAATGGGACCTTCACACAAACAGCGATTTTATCTCTGGAGCTTTCCGAGTGGCAGAGTTGTTTGTTCCTACTGCCCAATATTGGTGAGGTGTACAATTTATCATAACTTTTTAAGAAATGATCACAAATGGGATTTCAAGTACAAATGATTTAATAAAATAATCTACCATATTGAGAATAATAATTCATGCCTGAATCAAATTGTCTTGTCAAACATAAATATTTATTATTTAAATATATTAAACATATTTTAATTGTGCTTCTGAATAGGGGCAAAGATAAATTATATAGAAAAATTAATTTAATAACATTACAAATGTTTTTATCTTCTCTAGATAGAAGAAATGAATGCACAGGACTACAGAAAGCAAATCACGTCCTCCAATGTGCTTCACTCCTTTTGGTTGTTGTAAATTGGTTGTTGTAAATTGCTTACAATTTACATAAAGTTACAACTTTCTCAACATATCATTGAACACACTCTCATCTCTGTTAGTCACTTGGTCACTGCAAATCACTGTATGTGTGAACGCCCTTTTAAAATCTCTCTCTCTCTCTCTATATATATATATATATATATTAAGTATTTGCTGGTTATTCACAACCAATAATTGTTTTTAACAACAAAAGACAAAGTACATCTAGCAAAATCATCTAGCAAAACATTTTGTACATTGTCCTGTGATATTGTATTTACCACATCAGTTGAACAGTTGCGGTTTTGGACGGGGCATGTACACACCAATACGCACTTGGATCACCTTTCATCGTAAGTGCTAAGAGTGAAGAAAATTATCCAACTTGCATCTGTTTCAGCATGCACAGCAGAACAGACTCTTAATTGAATGACTGTACTGAGAACTGTAAGCTAATTATACCCTAAGGGTAACGAGGTGTCTAACCAGTCAGATCTTTACCAACAGGAACTCCGATTACTTTGCTGTGTCAAGGTTTTGAAAACACACATGCTTTATTATTTTTACACACAAAAAAATGCTTGTAGAGTCTATAGAACCTTTGACTGCTTCACAAGAACTTTTGTACACATTTATCGCTGTTCTGTGCTTATAAAAAGTGATATATTGATCTAGTGTCCTGTATCTGATAAACTACTTGCCTCTTTAAACTCTCACTTCTGATTTTCTCATTTTCCTCTCGCTGTCTGTCACTCTCTGTGTGCCCAGAGACATTTAGGATCAGGCAAGCGCACACAATTAGGTTGGTAAAAATAGAGTGGTGAGTAAATCTTTCCACACAGGTTGTTGAAAGCACTCCCTGTGCTGGTTTTATTCTCAAACATTTGTGTTTTCCCACATTTATGCTCTAATATCATTGTTTTCATTCCCTAAATCTTCCTCTGGCACTTTAAAGAAAAAAAATCTTACAGTTTCTTCACATTGTCTCTAATGATGGGTTCATGACAATAGTGTTGTCTTGCAGTAGGTCTTGAGGCCAAGACCCAGCTGTGAGCTTTGTTTGTAAATCCTACACAGAGAAATGTGTTGATGTTTGATCACAGTAAGATCCGTCACTCACAGCAGATTCTTATTTGTGGGGCTTACTAAGTTAAGCGTCACTATGACTACATCCGCATGTAACTCATCTCACATGAATTATACCCTAAATTGTGTGGAGGTTAAGGTGTGCTTTTACTTCCTTGGTGACCTTTTCACTGGGTAAATAAAACGAGCTAAAAAAAATTTTGTTTTCCTTAAAGAAGGAATTTAAATCATAACTGGGGACCAGAATATCAAATAGGGGTCAGTAGCAACCACCCAAAACACCCTAGCAACGACCTGGCAACCACCTACAACACCATAGCAACTACGTAGCAATGCCCTGGCAACCACATAAAACTTCTGAAGTCAAATACAATCAACCATAAATTTTCTCTGTGGGTTACTGTAGGTTTTCAAGGAGACTAATTTTTAATAAATTTACTTACTGTCATTTTAAGAGCTTTGAAAACAGTGATCATCACGTGACCGTAACTATTATCAGAGCAAATGAGTTTGACCCCTAAGGAACATGAGTGCTGTGTGACAGGGAACACTTATGACTGATCAGTGACAGGTGTCACTTGAATTACCGCGTAAAGTCCGCCTTAAAGTGACAGATAAATGCACAAACTGGCATCACCAAAGTTGCCAGCATTGATTATCTGTGAAGATTAAAGCTGATTGACTTGAGATACGTTTAGGTGCAGCACATCAGAATAAAAGGAAAATGGTTGTCAAGTAACTTCACAGAAGGTTAATGGAACTTCATGAGCTCTTCTGTCCTTCTGCCATTCCAAGAATTACTAACAAGAAACTGGAACCACTTTAAATACCACATGCCCCAACCATCACGCTCAGCTGCTCCAAGAAATAGAAATTACCTTCTAAAACACGGGTAGAGCAAGCGCAGGGAATGCCACATAAATCGCTGTGAAATTTAAGGAGGTTCTGGAGCGTCACTGTCTCATCTCTGCTCACTCAGGGAAACAGACACTGTCGAACGACTTTTCCCTCCAGCGTAATTGAAATTGCATTAGAATATCACGTCTCATTTTAGTACAGCTGCCACTTCTAAGAGAAACTGTCGGAAATCTGTCTGCCTCTGAATTAAAAGCTTATTCTCAGGCTCTCACGCTTTCTCTGGGAATGGATCCTTTTGAATATGAAGCTTTCAGCAAAATTCTTTCTCCCAAAGTTGCTGAGGCACTTGGTGATTTGAAGTGTTTGACTCTGTCTATTGTAGAAGTTATAGTCTGTAAACTTTCAAGATTACAACAGCACACAATAAGATCTGAAATATGCGAAAGGATATGAATTATGAAGTTTTCTTTATATCGTTCTGATAATAGCATAACAAAAAATTGATTAACAATGCTGGGTTGGGGTTTAAAAAAGCTACTGAGCATAACTATATATATATATTGCATCTTTCTGAGTGCCGTAATCCATCTCTGTCTTTTTTTTTACTGTTAAAGCAAATGGGAATGTAGGATTTTTTTCAATAGTCTCTCATAAACTTTAAAAGTTTAACCTGCTATAAGGTACTTCCAAGATCCAAACCAGGAAAAGTGAAAGAGGTCTGTTTGGTGAAGTCAAATAGAATTCCCTTTATTCCCTTGAAATTGCTCTACACCATGAAATTGAAAACTCCTTTAAAAGGAAGAATTAATTGGATACATTTTGCAGAAATGCTGTTGTGCACCGTTGAGCCAATCAGATTCCAATGAATCCTTTAAAGGCACATGATTGGTGGTTAAGTAGATAAGCTGTCATTGTCTTACAACGTTGTCTAGTTTGAACAGATTCCTTTTATTTCATCTGAGATAAACCTAAAGATATCTGCATTGCATGTGTTTTTCTGATTGATGTTGATGGGGAGGAGTCTTCGATTAAATATTTATTTGAAGTCGGATGAAAATTGGGGCATACCAGCCCTTTGTCTCCTGTTACGTTTGGCAACTTGAAGCAAGATTTTTCTCTCCAGTAGCAGTACTCCCACCATCCCATCTATATATAATGTTTAATCGTTTCTTTTTGGTCTCACCTTAATCGTAAGACTGTACTGACACTGAAAAGTTTTTTGAGATTTATCATCATTCAAAAAAATCAATTTTGGGGGAATCCATTTTTGGAGTGCTGCTGTCTGCATACAAATAGCTATTGAAATTTTTACATCTATGGTTTTTGGTAGTCCTGCTATTGTTCTTGAGGTTTTAGTGCTCTTGGGGGTTTTGCTAAATTACATCCTTTCTGCCCTTATATGAACTAAATCTTGAGTACTCAAGGTGGGTTGTCAGCCAGCAGAGCAGAGATAGCAGAGTTCACTACCCTTTTCATTGAGACACATTGTATTAGAAGGACGGAGCCCTCAGATTGGTGCTTTAATTCTTGACCGCAGTGCCACATCTCATTTATGATTGAATCGATGACAGGAAGTCACGTGTTATAAATGCATTAGGATTTACAGACACTTCACCTTGACCTTCTCATCAGAGGTTATTCAAGCCTAACTAAATTTAATTAAATGTATTACCACTGTGTCTTTTTCTTTTTCCCATCCCCCAACCCTCATAATTAAAAGATTCATATCAGAAAGAGGTTTCAAATGAAATATTAATGTTTGGCCCATCTTCTGCTGACCTAAACATCTGCTTATCAGAGATAATGGGTTAAGATTGCTTTATTTATTCGTTGTTATTCTCCAGTTTGTTTAATTTTTGTATATGGTCATTTCTACAGGAGTAAATATTAGATTGGACAATGATTTGGTTTGATTTTATCATAGATAATCACTAAATGATGCAGGGCTCCATCTGCATCATTTAGGGCTCCAATCTGAATTATTTTGTGAGATTCATAATTATTTTCAAAGCTGGAGTGTGATTGATCATGCCCTTGCTGAAAGCAGATTGGGAATCTGGAGTAAGTAGCTTTTAATGTCTACAAAAGGTCAAGAATTGGATAAGAAATGAATACATAATATATTGGCTATTACCATAGTAATTATAATCTGTTATTGAACACTGTAGTTATTGCATTTTTATTACAATGCATAGATTTATTTTCACACCTCTACTGTTGGCCAATGATTAGAATTGACATGACTTATTTAGCATCTGATTATTTTATGACACTTTAAAACGTTCAAAACTCACATTAGTCCAAATATTATTGATCAGAGTGATGCAGTCCATGATTTAGGAAATGAATTGCATTTTTAAACATGTTATTCCAAAATGTATTAAGAGTCCCCTGTATTAACAAATGCAGAAAAAGAACAAAATTTCTGGAAACAGGCTGCAAACTGTAATCACTGTTCAGTACATCAACAGCGCATTTGTTACTTTTTTGCTTCATTTGGAATAAATAACCTATAAATCATGACTATTTATCTCTGTTCCTGTAGGGCCAATATTCCTGCAGAATTTGACTCCAACCCAAATGCAGCTTACTTTAATTTTCAAATATTCAAAGACCTTTATTAGCTTGTAAATGTGTGTTGTATTGTATAAGGTTTGGAACTATATGCAGGACAGTGGCCTGCCAACACTGCAGTTGAAAAACCCTGCTATAGACTATTATGGATTAAATTAGTTTAGTCTAATAAAAGTCACACTCACTCTACAAGCTGTAGAAAGTTACAGCTAGAGTGTTCAGCATTGAGCCTGCTTCTTAAAATTGAACTGCTGTGTCATATACCGTAACACCTTTTGTTGCTGTTTTAAACATGATCATCAGTTTAATCTGCATAATCAGAAATGTGTGTGGTCTATAAAGATGAGGTGCTGCTACATTAATTGCCCTGTAAACAGAGGGGCTTTTTTTTTTGTATATTGTCAGGAGAGCTGACTAACTGGATATCATGTGGTGTCTTATTTCCCCTGTGTCATATATTGCTATCTGTTGTATTTTTATTGTTGTGGAGTTCACATCACGCATCTTGTCTTTTTATGTCTTTTGTTGACTTGGTACCTTTAACAGAAGTGCACTTAGTAGGGTTGTTTCCCCTCATTCCCTTTTCTCAGCTTTAATTTCTGCTCATGGGATTGTGGCACTAACATTGTCGTTTATTATGTGGATCTCTCATTCATTAATCAGAAACCACTTAAGTACAGTAAGCTGTTTTTTGAAGAGAATGTTTAACATTTTCTCAGAACTCAGACCTACCCAGCAAACTTTAGCTCTCAGGGGAGCCTTTAAATGTACCATAAACAGCTTAAGTGGGCATGTTCTCCATGTGCTGGCTGGACACCATTTGGTCCAGAAGTTTCCTGCCTGCTGGGAGACATCAGGATCAGGCAGAGGCTCATAAACCAGCCCAGAATAGCACCGTGTTAGATACCCTGCTAGTGCTTGCTACTGTGATGAAGGCTCAGTGAGGTATTTTAAACTGCTGCCTGGAGCTACATGTCTGTGATAGTACCCTGTGGAGAAAGCTCAGAATTGATGATCAGTGCTTTACAGCTAAAACTGGAACTTTGATGGTTTATTATACATCTCTCTTCTATCTCTGCTCGTCATTTGCAAAACCAGTGTTGTGTAACAAGACTTCTGACTTGAGGCATAAAGTCTGGTTTAGTGTGAACTTAGTCTGACCACGAATGACATACTTTAAAAGTAAGTGACTGTCTGAACATCTTGTAAAGCGGTCAGTCACAGACTGTTTTGTGTTTACGTGACATTAAGGAGTAAATCCACATGTACCAGTGCAGAAAAAACTATTTAAGATTATGATTAAAGTTATGCATTAATCTCCGCTAACTGTTTCATTTTATCTGGAAAAAAAGAAGAAATTAGTCAAAAAACGGGTAGATGCAGTTCTACACATAAATAATTGGTTTGTTTGCATTTATGTTCCTCAAATCTCTTTGTTTATGGCACATTCAAACACATTTACAGTGCTTTCCAGTTTTGCATGTAATGTATCATACAGTCAGTAAATGGATGGTGGGTGGGCGGTGGGCAGACCATCTGAAGCTGAGACTACACACAGATGATGTAAAACTAGTCACAGTAGTAGATAACGTAATGGCGTTATCTAAAAACGTTTCCGCCATTGCGCATTTGGCAGACACTTTAATCCAAAGCAACATACAGTGGATTCAAGCTATACATTTTATTAATAAGTAGATCTATTTCTTGGGAATCAAACCCATGAACTTGGTGTTGCTCGCACCATGCTGTTCCAATTAAACTACTGGAAAGCTGGTTGGGCATCGCTGGTCTTGGTACTGTAGAATAATTTGTGCAATGATCCAATACATTTGACTGCTTTTTCCCTCCCACTTTCACCAGAGTACTCTGTATAGGAGTATCTTGTGTTTGTTCAAGGCTTGAAGTCATTTATTCAGTCATGTTTTGAAGATAAATCGTGTGAATGCTTAAAGCTTTTCTTGTTTCCCAGCGGTGTGCCTGGAAAAGAAAGGCATGCCAGTAACAATTGGTAATTCGTGCGTCTTTTGTTATTGTGCCTTTTTTATGATTACCATGACAACAAGATGCTTTTTCTGGCATACAGATTTTCTCATTCATCAGTTTGCCTAGCATGCTGAGCCAAGACATTGTCAACGTTTAAAATAACTTCTCTTTGTCAAGTATTTGTGTTGAAAAACCTCCCCAGTCTCGTTTATGGCCCAAAAAACAATATGTCTGTCATCAGTGAGAGACTTTTACACACTAATAAAAATTCTTTCTCCTCTGTGAGGAAGTGTTAAAACTGCCTCATTGTAACAAGCTAAAAATTATGCCACATCAGATGCCCTCAGAGTTCCTCAGATTCAGATTTGATTAGATCTGTCTAATATACAGCTTTTATTGTAAACAACTTTGAAAGGCCTGAATTGAATTTGAAACAGAACACCAAGTCAAGGTTGTTTTGTCAGGTTGAGTTGTTTTTGACTACTTTCTTCACTGTCTCACTCTTCAGTCACCTTATGAAAGGTAAAAGTCTGGTTTTCTACATTACCAACATTATTGTGTTGGAATACAGATTTTGGCTGTATATTTGAGTGTTTTTTTGTAATTGTAATTGCATAAAATGTAATTGAAATAGTTCACCAAAAATAAGAACTTGTCATTTACTCATTTTGTCATTCATTAATCATTATTGGTTGAAAATCTTGACATCTAACATTGTGCTCTTTGTTGTATTCATAAAAGTTCTTAAAAGCAGAAGTGATATACTTGTGAATAAACCGATAAGTCATGTGTTAAAAGGTTGATCTGAATCACTCGTCTGAATTATTATTTCACAAATCAGCAACCATATGACTTCAAAAAACTTACAAAATAGCACGTTGGCTGGAACACTTTGTGGTAGTTTCATGGTCCTTTTGTGTACTTTCTGAAGTTTGGAAACTTCAGTCTCTAATCTTTGTAATTGCTTGAAATTTCTCATTTTGTGTTGCACGGATATAAGAAAGTCATAGTTTTGAAGCAATTGTTTTCATTTTGGGTGTACTGTCCCTTTAAGAATGTGTGTCAGTGTAAACAATAACATATGCTCTCTTTGTCACTTGAACGCTACCCGTGAAATAATGGTTCTGAGGTAAGAATTGTGACCTGTTCTAGATAAATGCTCATTTTGTATTCAGTGTTTAGTGTTTGTATCATTGTGGTTGTTCCTTTTTTTGTTTGCATGTATTATTCATGTTCATTGTTCATCAGTTGATCTATCAAATGCTTGATTTCCATTGCACAAAAATGTGATTTAACTTTGTCTCACCATCTAAACTTTGGGTTTTTTTATGTTTTAGTGGACCAAAGCATGTTTGAAAACTCAAATGCTGCAGAACAATCAAAGCAGAACCTTTGCTCAGCGGGCAGCACTGTCGGTCCAGTGGCCTCCACAGAACAATCTCTCCTGGCAGGGTCAAAGCCAGGTGGCAGCCAGCACCTGAAAAACGCCTTCAACCTGGGCAAAGCCATGGGTGCGAAGGTAAACGACCTGCTACGTCGCAAGGATCCCAACAGCCTTGGAGACATCGGGGTCACAGAGGTCAATAAGAACGTGGAGGCAATGTGGTCCAACCTGGCAGAGATGGACCACAGTACAACAGGAAAAAGGTATAGATGCCGCATAACACACAGCAGCCTATAGCAATGTATTGATCTTGACAGGGTATTTATTGTCAATTGGCTAGTAATAAAACATTAGAATGTTGTCTGCCATGGTGCAGCTGTAGTTCACATGCAAGAGCCTTGATGTTTCCACTGAGATATCGGTTCGAGTCTTGACTTCATATTGTCCTGATTCCTTCACTTTCTCCTGCTTTTGTTTCTTATAAATCTCTTCTAAATGGCTAAAAGTAAACATTCATCTAAACATTAATTCTTACATTCTCCAGTAGACTGTTTTTTCAATAGAATTGTTTTTTCAGTAATGCTTTATAAATTTCTTAATTCTATTAAAATAAAAGATTAAAGATTCATGATCCATAATCCATGATTTTAGAAGCTGAATTATGTCACCCAGTTCTTGACATACTGTATTAGACATACAGTAATTTCTCAATATTTGTCCTACGTGAGACTCCAAAGATGATAGTCAGGTACACATGTATTGATCCATTCAGTCAGTCCTTATAGATCATCAGTCATCATGCCAGATGGCTCACACCAGCCAATCATATTTCAACATGGCAGTTCATATCATCTCTTTCAGTAGTGAATGTGAAGGCAGGAGAAATTCTTTGAACTCTGTTATTGTATGTGAAAGCTGCAAGTAACTGCTGAGATATGATTGACATCTGTTTGAGAGGGGAAAAAAAAACTTTCAGACAGCCATACACAGCAACTGCCATCATTATAAAAAGCCTTCAAGCGAATGTACGTGTGTGTGTGTGTGTGTTGCATCAGACAAACTTTGACTTGTGTCAAGGTTTTGGTTTAATTGGCTGAAATCCTGCCAGTTATGTACATTTGTGCTTGCATGTGTTTTTTTATTTTATGTAAATAAAATGGTTGCTGTAGCATCACTATTATTATTGCTCATACTTAGAGTTTTAATTACAGTAATTATTTGTAAACATTCCTATAAAGCACATAGCTTTTGACCAATCAACATCCAGAACCATTCATTTTATAAATTAAATTGTGGTTTGTTGTGCTATTACGTTAATTAAGAAATCTCATAGACTTAAAATATAGAAGAGACCCAAGCCATAATAGTGACCGGAATATCATAAATTTGGATTATTTCTTTTGACATATGCAGCCATCCACAACATTGTAGCATCTAGCAGCCACTGTGGTACGGCAACTGTAAACCTCACATGGCAAATAGAGTGTAAGAGATTAACTGACCTAGCAGAGATTTTCTTTATGGCTGTCATCAAAATTTATATCTTCAGCAGACCAAGTGCAAATTTCACTGTCATAAAATCATAAATGAAGTGCATTTACAATAGCTCAGCCCTTTATCATCTATAGTAGGGTTTTTATTTCATTAGACGGGTATGGGACATTGTTGAGGAATTCTGCAGTTATCATGCACACTTTGTTTTCTCTCCATCACATGGCAAGATTTCTCTTCCGTCTTATGTGACTTGAGCACTAATGACATCATCACATTCAGTTTTGATTTGCTAGCTCTTATTTATTTAAGACTGTCAAAATAATTTACTTACAGAACAACAATGTAAAATCAAAGTCATTTCCTTTTTTTTTGTATTTTTCTCCATTGAAAAGGTGAGTATGAGTTGTCCAGCAGATAACTCCGCCTTTTAATCCTGCCCCAGAAATCTTTTTAAATTTAACAATAAACCTGGTCTGCTCCTTCACTTTCATCCTCAACCCTGTAGGCTTGATCTGTGCAATTCAATTTACCCTTAATGAGATTTATTCAAATGAACTTTACTCTTGTATTAAAAAATGAAATGCCTGAAATATCACAAGAGATGATGGTTTTCTTAGAAAAGCTTTATTATTTTTAAAAAGTGTACAAAAACTAGAAAATTAAGGACATGTGTTTTGTCTTTGATGTTTTGTGGTTATTCTGTCATACATTGTCATTTTTGTGTCTTAGTTTTGATATTCATCATATCTGAAACCTTTTCTTCATCACACACAGTCACATCTCTCTGGACTCCTTCCCTCGGCTTGATCCCCCACCTCCCACCGGCAAAAAGCGTCTCCCACGTGCCTTGAAGACCACCCAGGACATGATGATATCTTCTGACCCTGTGGTTGCCTCCCCAGACTCCTCCTTCATCTCCTCACCTGACAAGACTCCCCTCATCTCCAAAGATAAAGCACAGATTAAGACTGAACCCAGCCCTGATGAGTCCGGCCTAGAGAAACCTTTAGAACCCAGCAACTGTATCGACAGCCAGATGGAAAATAAAGCTGGTTTAGAGCTAAGAAATGAGTCTGCAGCTGTGGTGATGGATGAGTTAAGAGAGGAAAATACTGAAGATGTAGATCAGTCACAGCTGTTGCTCTCGGTTCCAGATCTCATTCATAAGGACAATCTGGACTCGAAACAAAAACTGGCCAGCTCGGAAACTAGAATGGCATCCACCCCGTGTCCAGGAAAAGTGGGCTGCCACATCAGCGTCAGTGAGGGGGAATTGATGGGGAACGGCACAGTGGATTATCATACCCTTGGTTTGGAGAGCGAGGAATCCCACCCTGACCTGCTCTCGTTTGAATAACAGGCATGCATCTTGAATGGCCATCATCTCTTGGTTCCATTTAGAAGATTTTATCTAGAATGCAAGGTCATTGCCTTGTGAAAACAAACAGCTTAAACCAGCTTTAAAAAAGTGGTTTGCTGGTTTAAGAGGGTTTAGCTGGTCTCCTAGCCTGGCCAGGCTGGTTAAAGGTGGTTAGGCTGGTGTTAAGCTGCTGGAAAGAATTAAAAACTCTAAAACCATCAAAACAGATCAGATTGAGCAGTGTGATTTTCCAGGCTTTCAAAATTACTTTAAAAAATCAGTATGCATTTAACAGATAGGTAATAGTGGCTTTGGACCTGTCAATATAACTGTTTTTTATGTGGCTTTACCTTTCATACATTTCATTGTTTGAATTTACAGCAAAGTAACACTGATTATACTTTTTTGTAGCGATAATTATACAAATAATGAAATCACTATTTTTTTTAATCATAGTACTGTGATCATTCTAAAAAAAAATTATTTTTAAGTGTTTGTGGAACTGTATTTAAAAAAAGGATCAATTAACAGAAACCAAAGTCAAAACTATATTTATATATTGTAATACTGTAATTCTTCCAAAGCTGTCTTTGCAATTTCAAGAGTGAGCAGCATTTCACGTCTTAAATATTTACTTTTTTTTACAAGCACAAGATTATAGTTTATTACATGCTAGATTTGTGTGTTTATTACCACATCCCTGAACTCGGTTCAGAATTGTGCTTACATGTCAATCCCTGTCAGTAGTGCACAACTGACCTCGGATCAGTCTGTTAAAGCTTTATGCAGTCTGTACTTCTTCCTTATTGTTTTGCCTTAGAAATTCCTCCTGTAAAGGGGCACATTTCAGCGTGATCTCTAGAAAACAGGCGCAACAGAGAAACTATAGGCTCCTGCCTTCATGAGAATCGTCATGGCGATAATCGCCAAGGTGATGATGACTAGCAGAATGGCAGTAATGAGCTTCAGTTGACGTAAAGGTATGCAGAAGGGTTCTGAAATTCCCTGGAATGCTGTAACTCATCACTAATCTCAATTCTTCTCTTGTTTGTGCAGACAGCCTGACTCCCATGACATTTTCTCAGGGCTGCTCTTTATCCCAAACACTGTTTTTCTCTAGAAAGAATTCAGGACTCAAGTCCACAGCAAACAATGCAGCTATTTACACTTCTGTTATTTATAGAAATCTACTGCTACTTTACATATATAAGTACAGATGTTGAGAATTTGATCATAACAATGCTGCAAATCCTGCAGGGCTGTGTGAAATAGTTATTGTGCATTGTCAGTAATATCATATTGGGAGTGAAAGATTATTGAACAATGATATTGAACAATAAGTTTAACATTTACATTTATTCATTTGGCAGATGCTTTTATCCAAAGTGACTTACAAAACATTCAAGGAATACAATATATTAGTACCAGTTCCCTGGGGTTCAAACTCACAACCTTTGCTCTGCTTACACAATAGCACTGCTAACACACCAGTAGAGCTACAGGAACACAAAATTTTTTTTTTTTTTGTTTTTGTATCATACACTCATTGTGTATGATGTATTGGCATCATAGCATTAAACACTAATATCCAGGTGCTTTATGTCTCTTAGTACCGTCATACATTTTGGTTACACTACCATTGTGAGATAGTATGTATTTTTATGTAATGATGCAGAATGATTCGTTCTTGTATTGGATAGTATGAACACTAAATGAGAGATTCTAGAGTGGAGCAAAGCATTTATTAAGATGTTTCTGCAGGAGAGTGAATTGATATGGACCACTGATACTGTATTACAGGACCACAGGAAATGACGTTAGAGTATTTTGTAGTATGGAATGTTCTATGATCCCTGCTGTGTGTCTTGCATTTAGCTGCAGTTTTTAAACCATTTATTGTGTTGAAGGGTTGAGAAGATTGTTGATGGGAAATTAAGAATGTTTATTTTATTTTTTGTGATGGTTTATGCATTTTAATTATTCAATGTTCATTGCTCTTATATTTTTATAATATTTCATATATGAAGGAAAAAAAGAATGTTGAAGGAAAAACACATATATATGAAGGTTTTATGATTGCACTGGATGTATTTAGGGATACCAAATGTTGAAGCTGGCTTTATTAAAGTGGTTTTTCAGTATGCAAAATGTCTGTGACACAGTTTGGGTCTCTGGTTTTTGTATTTTTAATATATGGTTTTATGCAGCTTTTTATGTTTCATTCCGTGTAGTTTACTGAATAGAATTTACAGGGTCAGTGTCCCGCCTAAAGGCACAACAGCAAAAAAGCTTAGCTATGATTTCAGTAACTCTCATAGGGACTAAATCCACAAGCTTGTGTGCTTACAGCACTTGTTTGTAACTATTAGACTGCACTCAAGTCCAGTCAAAGCTCAAGGTCTCAGTCTATCCTATCAACCATGTCTTAACTCTGCTTTGAATATTGTATTGAATTACTGTATTTTCAATCACAATATATGTAAATATATTTGCACAAACATTTAGAGACAGGTTATTTGTCTTAAAACAAGCACTTAATCTCAAAATACACCAGTAGTTTATATTTAATGTTTCTGCTATTGTTTAGACTTAATAATAACCATACCAGTTTATCCTGATTTCAACCTATGCCTCCAAATTACAACACAACAAGGCTGAATATTGAATTGAGGGCAGTGGGTGGGATCTGTTCTTATTTCCACTCTTTTCGTAGTCTATTGTAGGCATATCCTGTGTTTTACCACATCTTCATAGATCACTGCCAGCTAGACATCCTGTTTAACTGAGACAGACTGTTTAACTGAGATAGCTTTTAACTGTGGTAAAAATTGATGTAATGAAAGGCTTAAGAAAGGCTTGAATTATGGGCTCACAATGGGCTAATGATGTCACTTTGTCTGTGTTACTTTAGCACATTCTCTCAAAGATATTATACAGTAGTAACTGAATAAAAATTATGTCTTTGGAATAATTTAAGGTTGCAATCTCAGAGATGATCGTGTTCCAGTCCACACTGACTTTGCATAGATGGATGAATGAATGGATGGATAAATGGATGGATGGATGAATGGATGGACAGACAGATATTTGGTTCCTTTGGTGGAAATGGCTCTAAAGAATCATTTCAGTTGTATTTAAATCAGATGAGACATGTTTTTCATTGAACATTGCTGCTTTAGGAGTTCCTGGAGAATAGAGGGATGCATTAATTTAAAGCTGTTTTTTCTTGCAGGATGTGTTGAATGCATTGTCACTATTCATTTATTGTCTTTGTATGTCTCTGTTGGCGGATTTTTCTTGTCTCTTTTTACCAGTCACATATTTAAGTTAAATACTCACACATCTGTGAGTATTTAACTTCTACATCTCGAAACAGCCTGCCCTTAAGCAGGCCTGAGCGTCCCTTATGCAATATTTATGTCACACTGAATATCTTAAAACAATCGTTGAAATGCTTTTTAAGATCTATCTCTAATCTGTAATATTTGGTCATTTATATTAGTCAGAATTCTCAAAGGTGCTCGAGGCTTATATAAAATTTGTTCTTGTTCTTTCCACTTCCAAAAAACAATTGCTAGTATATTTTAGGTACACAAAAGTTTGGTTGTTATAAATCACACTTAACTATAACTTAACTATAGCCATATTTCATAATAGTAAAGGTGACAATACTGTCTACTTTTGTTCTGTTGCTTTCAAGAGAAATTTGAATTTATTGAAATAAATGTTCTGTATTTTATATTCTTCTTTATATTTACATTAATTACAATTGACAAATTTGTTAGGCAGAATGCTGTGGAAGCAGTTGTAATGCACGGGTAAAAGATTTACTCGGGCTGTTATGTTGATAATGTGGCTCTGAAGAATATCGATGGCTTTTAAAACTTTTTTGGCTGCTGGTGGCAACTTTTGCTTATTTTTCCAGCCACAGTTAGCACTCTTAAATTGTCTGTGCTGCTTTCACCCCCTAATTAGAGGCAAAAGCTACAATCCAAATAAACCAAAAATAATATTTAATGTCAATAATATTTAATGACTTCCCCTAGGAGAGACATATAAAATATTTTGGTTTCTTGGTTTTAAAATTGTACATGTACAACAACAACTGTGAATAGTTAATGCTGTAAACACTGAACACAAACACTTTTGATAGGGAGAAAGGTCTTCTATAACTTCTATAATGCTATTATAAATGTTTACTAATTTCTTCTATTTAATATTGAATTAAATTAATCTGTGGTCATCTGTCTTTGTCATAAGTGGCATATAACTTTAATTACAACAACATTAAGTCAAAGTAAACCACATTATAACTGTATTGAAACCAATGCATTAGATAAACTTGTATGCCAAAAGCCATTTTTGAGATTTTTCAAGCAAAACATTTCACAAAACAAATGTTTGTATGTTTTTAAATTAATAAAAAAATAAATTGTAATGTATTAAGTATTAATGTATTGTTAAGTAATGTATTGTTCAAAATTGCAAGTGTATAGATGCTTACTGGTTGTCAGTGGAGCATCCAGTGGCTTCTCCGCTATGGAATCTGTGTGAACTAATAAATCCAGTAAAATTGGCCTTGAGCAACAAAGAAAAATGTTGGTTTTTGCATTTTGGTATTTTATCTGTGCACTCACAATGACATTTCTAAGTGTGCCTGACAAACATTTAGGGCCTCTGCATGATTAACCAAAGCATTTATCTATTCCCTTATACCCACATTTCTGTTTTGTTACTTCTGTTGTAAATTTGCCTGCTCCAAAGTAATTGTAATTCACCATGGCCTGTCCCCCAGATGTCCTACAGAGTTTACAGCCTGCATGACTCTTTATTCAGAAATAATACTCAGTTAGATGTCCAGTGTGTTTAACCAAGAGTTATATTGTGCAATAGGGAAAAATAATCAAGTCACCGGTGGGGTGCTACACAAGATGGCACGCTGTGCATTCAAAAATCTGTCTTCAGTTTAGATTGCAGCTCCTGTTCATTCACCTGCCAAAAGAAGACTTGCATTGGTGTTTGCGTAAAGAGGAGACTGTGCAGGCAGAATACTTACCGTCTACAGAGTTTTGTTTGTTATTGTGTTACTATGGAGACAGTAGGTCACCGCAGTGTCTTTCTACAAGCATACTAAATAAAACGTGCAGCAGTTTTCAAATGGGAAAATTACAGCTTGCTTAAAAACGCAATGTCTGTAACTGGCATGTATGTTTAGTCATAAATCGTCTTATGAGAAAGCATTAACAAACATGTAAACTCTTCTGGCAGATGAGGAGAATCAGGTCATCAGGAGTTCCTGAAGAAGTGAGGGATACACAGTCTAGATCACTGACTGGATGTTCTTTCAGGTAGATTAAAGTTTCTGAAATCTGGATACAGCAAGGATGATAACAGTCAGCCCCAAGACAGTCCTTAGGACATGGTTTCAGCCATCCTTCCATCTGGGTATGATCACAACCAACGTTGATGTTTACGTCTCATACAGATTTCAGTCTGAAAATTCCTGAGAAGCGAGGACAATGTGAACGCTTGAGTCAGCTTCAACTGAGTTATCGTTTATCTGTCTTATTGATTGTGATGGTACAGCACGTGTGTGTATGTTCATTTCAGATAAGGTTAAATGTTCAGTAAAGAGCTGTGTCCTCAGTGGGTCCCTGTTTTTATCACATGGGGAATATAGCATTCCTCTGGGTTTGTGTGGTTTGACAGAGAGAGAAAGAGAGAGAAAGGCCGTCTTAGGAAGAAAGGGTATCTGTTCTATTTTTAACCTGTTTTTTTAATTACACACACAATGAAATGGCAGGCATCGGCAGGGCACCAGCGGCCAAGGTAATATAACAGCAAAGTAACCATGCTTGTCTGTCTGTCTATGGTAGCAGGGCAGAGCTGTCCTCTGTAGTCCAAGCAGCTCACGGCTCAATCCACTGTAACCAAAAGCTTGGTTTTATGTTTTTCTGTTCAGTCAAGTAAGGTAAGGCATAAACCCTCAGTGTGTCACCAATGTGCTGGTTTAGGTTTAAGTTCTACCCCAAAATGATGCTAATTCTAAATGTTTTTAATACATTGCTAGAGCATTTTTCACACTGTTTAATACTCAACCAGGCAAAATGCAGAAGTGATATTGATGGTTGCCTTACCAGGCACCAAAAATGTGTGAGCTTTTACCCCCTACAAAAATGTGCAGGGAATTTTTAGGACAGGAAAACACTGGTATGTTTATTTTTTGGATTAGGTAGCCTTTATATATAATAAGGTAGTCCCATAATAATCCAAAAACTAGAGCTTTCTCAAGATTGTTTAAACATGTACAGGCAAGTCTTGTAGATTTTGCCTGTTGTGTGTCTTAAACAGTGTTTAATTCCCAAAGATACAATCCATTGTAGCATCCATAAGCATGTTTGTTTGTGTATTCTGGTGCAGAACTCAAGGGAACAGGCTCATTGCACAATAAGAAACGGGTGCAGTCACTATGTAGTCTCGTTTCTACCAGCTGAGTACATGCTTGTGACGTCAGTACACAGATAAGCAGTTGGGTATCCAGAAGGCAATAATCTTACACCATAACATTCACTTACTTCTCAGACGTTTCTGCTGTGCAAACTCTCAACAAGATTGTGCAGCCACGCTTGGCTTTAAAAATTCCAGAGGGAAAACTGCGAAGCAGTTTAACATTGCCTGTCAACACCACATATCACTCACTTGCCTGAATGTGAACAAGCCCTTTTATTCCACAGAGTCCTGCTTTTATTAATACTCCTCATTAAAACGGCTCCTCTTTTGCAGTTTATTCAGTTGACAATGTTGGGAAACTACCTACCTAAATAACAGCCTGGCCTCTTTTATTAGCCTGCAGTAAACTGCTTCACCTTAACACTGACGTTAATATGGTACTATAGGAAATTTTGGGACCTTTTAAAAAATTAAATCGGTCCTGGCAATTTACTGGTTACAAGAAGTTGTAACATTACCAGTAATTTTCCTTTAAGGTGCTATGTGTGAAGCAGAACAGGTTTACTGGTAAACTCACAGAATGCAAAATTCTGCATAATCTTGACGCTTCATTCTATATTCTTTTAACGCTAATTTGCCAGTAATTTACCAGTAAAAGACCACATGTGAAAGGGGCTAATGACAGTGAGTTTAGCAATATTCTGCTATATTGATGTGTCGCCATTGCTTGTGTGAACGGCATCTTTGTGTATTTACTGGTAAAGTCAGTCTGGTAATTTTCTGGTCATTTCCCAGGATTACTGTGGGAAAGGGGGGTTATGATTCTGACAGTTTAACCTAAATTATATATTATGTAACCTTTTAAACAAAAGTACAACAGACTGGTAGCTGAAAAGTTTTATGTATTATCCACAGTCATTTAACTTGTTGGTAAAGTTAGCTTTGGACCCTTCAACACCTCAAAGCAGAAGCAATACCAATGTGCATAAAATGATTGTGCAAGTGTAAATGATGGTGCTACCATCTAGTGGCCAATAGCCTTCTGTTCATTTTCGAACCTTTAACTTAACACATTTAAGTGGAATGAAAACTATTGTAACACCAGATATTAGAAGCTTTGAAGCTTTTAGACATATTTAAAGAATGCCTCTGCTTTAACTGGAATAAACTTATGTGATTTATTAAACTTGATTTTGTTGCATGAAGCCCAATTAAATAGACACAAGGTGGTGAGACAGACATTTACATTTTATTGTGAGAAACATGAACAACATTTATTCCATCCAAAGCTCTGAAGTCAGTCTCCCATGAACTTTATTCAACAATCATCTGCTTACATTTTAAAAAAGACATCTACAGCATCTTTCTGTTTAATCTAACCAATGCATAAAACATTCATCCTCACTCCCACAGCAATTGATTGTTTGTCTACTGTAAAATGTTCAAATTCAAGTTTCAATCAGTTTTTTGCCTCAATTCAAATAGCAGATTATTTTAGGGGAACAACATAGAAGTAATTTAAATATGAAACATTCTGGCATTGAGTCAGAGTTCACATGATTATCCCTACAACCTTCATATATAAACCCAACACCCCCCGTTTTACTGTAATGCACTTATATACCACACACATACTGTAAACTACTTTTGAAAACTGATCTGAGATCACTGCAGCTGTGTGTGAAGCATATATTGCTTCATAGTACTTTACACTGCACTCAGTGTTTGGATCTTTAGTAAGGGTTATAGAGAAAATGATAATAAATCATAACCATAAGGGTAAAGGGCAGGATAGGATTTTCTTGATTCCTGATCAGAATTTAGATATCTCAGATCTACTCATTGTAAGGACTGATACTTTTAACAAACCACTCATCACATGAATCTGATTCATCTGATTATCTGACTTTTTTCTCAGGTTATTAAGTCTCATTAAGACCCTTTATTCCCATGCCTATCTGTGGACACACCCAACAGAGTTTTCCCTTTGGGAGGCCCATAACTTTGGTTGCTAAAGGCATTTCTGAGACATAGACTATAGATAAATATGTGGCTTCCCTTGAGTCTTGGGTATTTCTCCAGGGTTGCTGGTGGAATAAAGGAAAACTATGAACAAGAAAAAATTTTGGCACTTTTCTCATGGCCTAGCATTTACTGACCGTTTACAGCATACAAATACTACTGGTCAAAGGTTTGGAATCACTAGACCGAAATGTTTCTCATGTTAAAATCTTTTGAAGGCTTTTGGTATTAGATTTGTAAACAAACTTAATTGTACCAACATATTGTTCATTAATTATATTAATTAAATACAAAACTAAGTTTTTATTTTAAAAGCTGTTTTCATCCATTTCAAGGATGAGAATGAGAAAAAGTTTTAAAAGCCCAAAATGGGAACTGTTTTAAAAAACACTGTCACGTGATGTCTCAAGAATCTGGGTTCTAAAATATGGAAAAAAATAATGAGTGGTCCAAAACGCTTGACCAGTGGTGTATATAAACTTAAGTCAGTATGAAATGATCCCTGACAGACCATATGTCTCTGCTTATATAAATCTGTGGAATTGAACAGAATCTAAACTATAAAAGAATATTTGTGCTTTTTGAATTAGACATCAGGAGTGCATTTAAGCAGCATTAATGATATTGCTTGACAAAAATATCCTATTTTTAAGGCCTGGGATTCACAATCTTTAAACTTCCAGAATTTCCAGTCTGTCTACGACTGTGGGAATCCTGAATATTTCTTTTTAATCAGTTCCTATTTTAATTCTGTTTATAAAAAAGCATGTGTTTAGGTTTTTAAAACCCTTAAAAAGTAAATTATTTGATCACAGTAAGCGTTCGATCAGGAAAAGGCATAAAACATAAGAGAGAATGAAAATAGTCTCCTTATTGTAAACTACTATCTTAGCAACTTGGTTTAGCAGTAGTCTAAGACTACTTACATTTTCAGTAAGCATAATCTCTTTATTCATCTGAGCTTAAAGGTGCTCTCTCTTTGCATTTGGAACATTTATCCCTGAAGTAACAACTTTAATTAGTAGTATCATGCCTAAATGACTACATGATTCAACGAAAAGCTCAAATGCTTATAACAACTGGATTTGTCTACCCAAGAGCCATTGTCAGACATTTTTCAGGGGCAGCAATACAGATTCACACACTCAGTACACAAAGATTTCTTGCACACCATCTACATAATTGTCTCCAATATGATCACCATTAAAGTGAAAGAGGGAGAAAAATACTGTACTATAGTCTAAAGTGTCACTCGTCCAGGCTCAGAATGAACAACTTTAGCTATGTAAATTTCTGGAATGAAACACTCAGGACATGCAGATCACTTCAACCAAATTGTTCTGGTCCTATGGCATCACTCATAAAATTTTGTCATAGACAAAAATAAGTATTGGCCACAAATCCAATCCACAGAAGATCCCCCATCAAGAAGTTAAACATACAAAAGATGTTAACGTTTTGATTTTTTGCATTTACATAAACCTGTTGTTTCCTTGCTATGCATTCTACACTTATAGCTCACAGCTCTGGAACTGAATATGGTTGTTTCCAGATTGTCAGACTGAGCAAAGAATGGCTTCGCAGTTTGGACGGAATCATAGAATCGGTTTTAGAAGACTTACTGACCCTTATGAAGCCCTAAATGAGAGAGCTCTTACAAACAATTACTCATTTGCCAGAAAGCTCTGAAGTAGTTTTAAAAGGATAGTTTACCCAAAAATTAAAAAATGTCCATTTCTTAACCCTCATGTCATTGCAAATATGTGACTTTTTTGCTGCTTATGAACAAAAAAGAAGATATTTTAAAGTATGTTGGTAAGCAAACAACAGTTGTCCATTGTATGAACACAAAACCACTGAGGTATTTCTTAAAATATCTCCTTTTGTGTTCCACAGAAGGAAAGTCGTTTAGTGCTGGAGTGACATGAGGATGAGTAAATGATGGAATGTTTTTATTTTTGGAAAAACTATTCTTTTTACAAACTCAAAAGGTCATGCAATTAAAACACAGATACAAATGTACCAAAACACTTATAAATGCAACATATATAAGCCTTTCTGAAATAACATTAAATGATGTGCTACATAGTTGGGTTATATAAGGTAAAAACACAGTTGCAGGTTTTAAGCGTTAAAATAACAGAATTTATACCCATGTGTTAGGACAATGATTTTCAATGTTATATTTCAGCGGAAGATAAAAAGCCTTCACAAACGTGTGCTATGAAAGTTCGATGAGTTATGCTGCTTTGCACAACATATAGTATGTTTTAATAATTGTGTTTTTAAAAGAAACAAGCTATGTTGTGTCCATTTGACAAGTCAGACTAATATTGCACCTTTATAATTTAAATTTAAAAGAAAATACACAACATTTTTATAATGTCCAGAGAAGTTCCAACAAAATAAATTGTGGCTTTTGTGTTAGACATGGAGTCCCATTCCAGTCAACCCTGAATAAACAAAGAAAATTCACTTTTCTTTCTACAGAAGAATTTCCATAACGGGAGGCTACCCGCTCTGTCTTACGTTGTGCTATGTCTAGAGTAGACACTGTTGGATTTCTATATTCGGCGTAATGTGGTTCAACAGCTATCGTGGTCAAGTCGAACTAACCACGCCACAGTGCATGCAAGTCAGTGCATTCTGCCAGTAGTTTAAATATGTGCATAATTACTGGAAATACCTACTGTGACTAAAATAACAACAGAAAACAAAGACAAAAGTACACTAAAGTGATCTGTGGTTTTAAAGGCAGTGTAAACCAAAGCAGTGTATCAATGCCACTGCAAAAACAACAACAAAGTATGGAAGCATAAATATTGAATGCCTAGCAATCAGTTTTCACCCGCTAAATAAAGTGATGGTGTGTAAGCAGGCACCAGGCACCAGGCACCATTGGCATGGACTGTCATATGACTGCAAGGTTATAAGCATTATTAGAAAAGCTAGTGGATGTGTGCCTGCAGCCTCTCACTGAACTGCTTGGTAAAGTAACCCCTCTTATAGGCACTCAGTGGGTAAAACGTAGCGACCACGAACTTGCCATCAAACGTTCGGCCCGTCAGGAGTCTCTGGGCCTCTTTGGAGTCTCCAGCATTTGCATACTCCATAAACACCTGCCAACACAAGATGAGTGATGGAATCTGTATAAGACAGATATAAAACTGAATTGACTTCATAACATTAAACACCTTATCAGAAAAACAGCACAGGTGAGATTTAGCATGTGATAAATTAAAGCCTCATCTGACCCTTGGCTGGATTCTCTTCTGGTATCAGTAATGACACAACTGTGCCGTACCTTTGGCATTCTTCTTTCATGTCCTCTAGAATGTCTACAAAAGCCAAGAAACAAATGCAACATTGAGATCTTCTAAATTTGCTGCACAATATTCAAGAAAAATGTGAAATACAATAACCTGCTATACAATAAGCAATATTCAATATGATGCATTAATTGTGAAAAATCAGTTTAGATTATATTATAATGTATTTAAAAACTGAAAATGTGATATTTGTGATATTTTGGTAATTTTGATATTTCTTGCAGCCCTAATTTACACACACTAAAAAAAGAAAACAACAACCAGTACTACAATGTTACAAATAAAATCACCTTCATACTCATCCTCGTTATACAGGTGACTGTCATCTATAACGTTGAGTAGTCTGATTACAGGTGTAGGCAAAAGACCCAGATCTTTGATGTGAGGCGCTGAAACCAACGCAGTTTCTTATACATATAGTCTAACTCTAAACACCACATCATATAGACAATATACTTGATAATTAGTCATACAAACCAAAGGGAATGCTGAAGAAAGGGTTGATTAATGCTTTCTCAGCTGTGCTTCTGAGTTTAGGGTCATTGTGAAGCATACTGTAAAGATAATGCATATGTAAAGACACATATTACCTATGGATATATGATGTATCTGAAATGAACTAGTACATCATTTAGTTTGTTTCCCACCTTTTGATGAGATCCCTCAAATGGAACACCAGGAATACCAGGGGAAACCAAAGCATCGCTTGAAAAGATATGGTCTACTATTGAAAACTGTTATCCTGTAGAGAAACAACACAATGCCAGGAAAGAAGGGAAAGATCAAGGAAATGTCTTAAATATATATATCATAAAGGATGGTAATCTTAAGCCACCTTATGACTCAATTTGGTTTCGAGTGTCACAATCCAATTCCAAAACTATTTTGATACGTTTCAATTTAGCACTAGCGTACAGGGTGCAAATCTGACTAAATTCCTGTGCAAATACATTTATTCCCTTTTAACATACTGTTAAAAACAATGTTTTTTGGTGAACTGTTTCCGAATCTTTTCCAAAAGATTTACAATGCATCTGTGACTTGATTCTCTCCAAATTCTTATTTAGACTCTAGAACTGAAAATTAATTATCATTATTACACTAAACAACATTTACAAGGTAATCTTGGTTCACAGCTGCTAGTTCGGTTCTGACCTTCCATTCCTGAGACTTCACAGTTTCTTTGAGTTTGATCTCCAAAAGAGTGATGCCCAGACTCCACAGGTCCACAGCAGTCATGCAGACAGAGTCCCCCTCCAGACCCCCCTGAGCCAGTGAGTTCTGGAGCTCAGCTTCAGGGGCCCTGTACCCATCTGTCTGGATGTTCTTCACATCCTGTATGAAACAGACAAGAACCTCAGTCCTTAATGCAACATCTGTCTAACCTTGAGTGTGAAAAGCAAAATCAAATGGCAAAGGATCTTATGCCAAAAATCTCAACTCGTCACCTGGTGTCCATCTTTAAAGCTTAGGCCGAAATCAATGAGCTTAAAGCACTCATCAAAAGGGTTGTGATCGGTGAACACTCCATACAGAGTCACTGCAGAAAAATTAGATAAAGTAAAACGTAAAAGATAGCATTTCATCCTGCACTAACAGTACTTACATCTCCACGTGATCTCATGAATTATTTCTTCTATGAAGAAATGTGGTGGTGTGGTCCTCTTCTGACTTATCATAGTTACAGATACAGTAGTTCAGAGATGCTGACAACTTCAGACTCCCAGTCTAAAGTTTAGACACACTTACTCATTCTTTATTATTATTTTTCAGGTTTTAGAATAAGTAACACCAATGGGAATTACATAGTAACCAAAATTATATTTAAGTTTTTTCAAAGTAGCCATTCTGTACATTTAAGATGTCTCAGCCAGCTTCATGAGGTATATGTCCACTTGGGATGTTTTGAACAGTAGTGAAAGAGAAATTAAAACATTAGCACAATTTATATTTGTCTACAACATTTCGTGTATTTAAAAGCATGCCTTTAGAAGTTTTAAAAATAATATTAATTGATCAAAGTGATTCCAAAGGTTTGACTGCTGGGTTATATAATGGCATACAGAGCTGTTTTCAGTACCGATATTTTTATGTCCCTGAATTTTCTCCATATCTTTCCTTAACGTACCCGTAATCTCCACCGGGCATGTCCACCCGAAACTCCTTCACCGCCGCGGCACTCGCCCGACCAGAGCCGGCCTGATACACCGAGACTGAGACGCCCTGACCCAAACGAGCCTGCACGTCCCAGATCTGCCCGTAAATCTCGAATAACACCGGGCATGCCTTCTGATCCACGTCCCCGGATGTCACTTGGACTAGACCTGTTTGCACCGGAGCCAGAAATGCAAGCCATGATATCGGTAATATCACAGGTTGGGATCAAGTTGACAAATACTTGCAACTGTTTTGGCGGCCATGATCCCGGAAAATACGTCATAATAGTCCTACAATGTTGTAAAGTGATATAACATTTATTTTGTATTTTATTTTGTGGTATGATTCCTGATATCTCTTTGAAATATATTTTTTGGGGGTTTTTGGCTGACATTTTTTAGTTAATCAATCTTTATTTAGCCACCAATTTCCAGGTTTTTTTTCCTAAGGACCTAAAACTCTATATGTTTCTAAATTCTGACTCTTTTAATTAAAAGCTTTAATAAGTTAAAAGCTCTAATAATTAAATCTCTTTCAAAAGTACATTTTTTTGCTTGCACATTGGCATATAATAAAATACAATATTATATTATATAAAATACGTATTTGGCATATTTAATTACTGAAAGAAATAATCGGCGTTTTGTTTTATTTTAGTATAATTAGTATTACGTTACTGTATTTTTACTTCTTTTTTTACTTTCTTTGTTCAAATGTTATTTCGCCTCAGTTTCACACGTATACTTTAGTTTTGTTTTAGTCGTGCAGTTCGTTTCAATCTCACCCCGCCCCTCGTTTCTAAGTCCCGCCTTTGCCTGCTCCCCGTTTGCCACGACAATATGATAGACGTCTCAACAGCCAATTCATAGACTGCCTAATACTCACCACGCCCCCTCACTAGCCAATCCTTCCACAGGAAGGCGGGACTTGTCCGAATGTGGGAGGAGGAAAGAATTGCGCGTCTCTGTGATTGGCTGGGTGTTTCCGTGTATGTTTTGCCACGTCAATGTGACTGGTATTGAAGGAGGATCCGGGTGTTGAGGCGGGGCTTTCCTTTAAGAAGATGAAGTCGTGTCTTCCTTCTGACCTGCTGCAGTCAGAGAGAAGAACCGAGTGACTAGAAGCTTCTCCAAAGGTAGAAATATTGTTATATTGTTCAGTATGGTCATAAAACATTTCGTAAGGTTCGTCTGTTTAGAGAGCTGTGTGTCGGAGGCTGTAGTGGCATGCCACGCAACTCCCATCAAGACTGATTTATCTATATATCGATTTGTATTTCATTAGAGGACTAATGGGAGCAGATTTTATAAGAATGGATATGATTTGCATTACCTTGCTGTCAATAACGTAAAGCCAAACAGCAGGCACAGAAACATGACTTGAATAAGACATGAATGTTATGGAACAGGTGCAAGGAGATGGTTTCAGTCTCTTATGAAACTTTGCTTCTGCCCAGGGGCATTACAGATTCCCAGTAATGATCTTCTTTGCTTTCTTGCCAACCACAAATAAGATATTGGTATCATGATTGAGGTAAAGAGCATGCATGCATTTTAGTCTCTTCCCACCCAGAGTTTGTTTATCTGGGCACGTAGGCAGATTAGTTATCAGTTTATGGGTGGGATAGTATGGGTGTACATCCCAGGAGTTCCATAGACTCCTAGATAACCTGTGTCACTTCTTTCTCTGTTCCATCACTGACTCTTCCAGATCTTACAGAGTAACCATGGACACCAGTAAACTGGCCGCGAGACTTGCTGAGGCTGGCCAGTCTCACATCCTCCAGTTTTGGGACCAGCTGAGCCCAGAGGAACAAGTCGAGATGAGTCATGAACTCAAGAACATGAACTTTATGGAGATCAATAACTTTTTCCAAAATGCCATGAAAACTTCTGGTCAAAGCTCACAGGAGAAGGTGGACAGTAGGATGGAGCCAGTTCCCAGAGAGGTTTTGGGCAGTGTAACACGTGATCGTGAGTGTCTTAAAGAATGGGAAAAAGAGGGTGAGTTCAGATTATTGATTATTTACAGATTATTATTATAATAATACATCACAAGGTTCCATCTCAATCCTATTGTCTTGGATCAGGTGCCAAAGCTAGTTTAGCTGGTCTTTCAGCCTGGCCAGACTTGTGTTTAGTTAGTCTTGCTGGTCCCCCAAGCTTGGCCAAGCTGGTGCTCTGAGTATCTACAGTAATAGGGACACTGAGGGTTTTGCTGAGAAACAAATGTTGCTAAGAAACATTGCACAACACAGTAGAATGAGCTGTATAATACCCTCCCCACCCAAATGGACCTCAGAGAATGACACACAATCATAACAAAATCATCATTTCTGAGAGAATAGACACATAACACATAGTGTGCCTAAAGCCACTCTGATGTTGAAATACAGTATGTTTCAAATTTAAATAAACATGTTTTTTATACCAGTTCTCCACTCTTAGGGTGATAACATCTGGTTCTGTTAAACACAACTTTCCTGCTTTCCTGAGGTCATGCTTAGCTCATTCGCCATCACATCATCATTAATCAGCCCACGTTCCGATGGCACCCAAAGACTTATGTGTTTTATTTGTTTTGTGTTCTGTTGTTTGTTCAACCAATGACATATTTAGGCTGTGTGTAAATTAATAATGAACTGCAATTTATGTAAGATAAAGTGGCCTCATAAAAGCAAAGAATAATCACCCTTGTTATCTGTAAATAAATCAGCAAAAACTGTTGCTTAAGAAGGTAGACATTTTATACCTACAGTAAAATAAAAATCTTTTAATCTTATCACAGCTGGGTAAATTTCATTTGTTTAAAGTCAATACTGTAGCATTACAGTGTTTGTAATGACACATTTGGCAAGAATGACCACAATCTAATGATCTTTTAACTCAAATGACCTAACCTCCATCACTCCACACAGGCCTGCGCTGTATATCTGAGAACAAAGTCGCGGTTCTTCTGCTAGCAGGAGGTCAGGGAACACGTCTGGGAGTACCATACCCAAAAGGCATGTACGATGTGGGCCTCCCCTCCCACAAAACCCTCTTTCAGATCCAGGCCGAGCGCATCCGTAGACTAGAACAGCTAGCCGAAAAGCAAGGAACCAGGAAGTGCTGCATTCCATGGTGAGATGATCATTAATCACATAATTAAAGTATATTTAATTACAATGCAATTACAGTTAAAGTAGGGGGAAGTAAAAAAAAAATGAAGGGTTTAGAATATGGTCAATGATTAAAGAATCAAATTACTTGGGTTAGCAGATTGTTTTGATGTGGAGGAAGTGTTTGTCCCCCTACCGTAATACAAGTAAAGTTTCTCACAATAAATGTCTTCGCATTACTTAGTCGCCGTGAAATAAGGGCTGACAAGATAACCGCATGTCGTCCTGAGTAACTAGGTCAGACCGCACTAAAAAAGCTGCTGTATTTCAGAGTCAATCTCTGCCCAGCACAATTGACCTCTGATACAATACCTCGAAGATAATGTCCCGATGATCAGATCTAACCATAGTTTTTTATTTAAAGACAGATGTACCATGGTACATGTCATGGTAAATTAAAAAATGTAACAGGTGTTAAAAAAGGAAGTATTACCAAGGCACCAACGAACATGTTAATACATGGAGTTTACAAGTGTTTTAATGCACATGCCACAGATATAGTTATTTGTATTATTTGGAGTTCAGATTTGCTTTAGGAACTAAAAGAAATTAATTTCTGTATCTTTCAATTGAAACTACAGTTTTTGTAATGTTTGGGTTTGTCTGTATGCTAATGCCCCTAGCAGAATCAAACAGTATTTAAAAATACTGTTTTCAAACAGGTTTCTGTAACACTTCCCTATTGTTCTACACAAGTTCTTATTTATATTAGGATTTTGTCAAAATGAACATTTTATTATTTCAGGTACATTATGACAAGTGGCAGAACAATGGACATGACCAAAGAGTTTTTCTCAAAACACAAATACTTTGGCTTAAAGGAAGAGAATGTGGTATTTTTTCAGCAAGGCATGCTTCCTGCTTTGGACTTCAATGGAAAAATTATTCTGGAGGACAAAGGCAAACTAGCCATGGCACCAGGTTAATTTTTGTAATAAATGATTTATTTTATTTACAGTAATATCAGCAAAAAAGCCTGCTGTAGACACGTTTAGTTGGGGGATTTCACATATAACCTAGTCACTGCTTAACAGCAGTCTTAGCGTATTCATTTGTAACCAGTTCTGGGTTGTATGAGTGTTTTCCTTTCCAAAAATGATCAAATTATTAGAAATAATATTATAATGTATATAATTTTATTATATATATATTATAAAATATTATCATATTATATATAATAATATACTGTTAGAAGTTTCTCCTTATTTTTCCTATAGAAATGAATGGGTTTCTTGAAACTGGCAATTATTTGTCCCCAAAACTATAACACAAGCTTAGGGCCAAGGCCTGAGATGAGAAACATTTTTATTAGTATGATTATTATATTTTTATATGTATAATTAGTAGTATTATCAGTCCTTTCTGAATGACATTTTACATGTTACATTTTATTTATGTATAGATTTTACATTGCAAAATTATCCACAGCTCCCCTAACATTCTGGAATTCAAAATTTTGGAATGGTTATATAATGTGTTTAGCACAAAAACCTGTTGTATTTAACTTCTTTTGCATTTCAGATGGAAATGGTGGCCTGTACAGAGCCCTGGGAACACAGAAGATTGTAAAGGACATGGAGAAGAGAAGAATATCCTACATCCATGTCTACTGCGTAGATAACATCCTTGTGAAAGTGGCTGACCCTGTTTTCATTGGCTTTTGTTCACTCAAAGAAGCAGACTGTGGTGCAAAGGTCAGTTACATATGTAACCCTACCCTCCTAAGTATTTCCTGTTCCACTAATACATTGCATAGTACTGAAGTCATTATGCAAATATATTTCAACTATGAATTTTTTTATAGTGGGCGTGTTTTCCTTTTGATTACGTAACATGTCTATGTAGAATTAATTTGATTTTTATTAATTAGTTAATTCATTTTGATATTTTGAAGCTCAGTAGTTTTATTTCACACAGGAGTTTTATTTGATAGTCCACTAGATGGAGCAGGTGATCAAAAACTTATTTCAAGGATGTTTTTGTAAAGTGTTTCAAAAACGTTATGCCTGCATTGTATATTTGGAAACTTACAAACATCTCTTTTATTTTTGAGCTTTAAGAAAATAAAATATAATTAAAAAAGACAATTGATAGGACATTGATTATAGGACAATTTCAATTATAGGCAATTGTAAGTTGACAATTGAAAAGACAATTATAAGTAGAGGACTTAGGTTGTATTCTTACCTACAGCAACATGAGCAAAACAGCTCTGCTATGATAACAAGAATATGCGCTAACCCCCTGCGCCTCAGCTCTGACAGTATCCTTTAGTCTCACTGCAAACTACTAGCATATACTGTAATTGTTATCATAAATATGATATCAACATGAAGTATTTTAGCCACAGATCCTACAGCAGTAAAATGCAGTGCATCATTAAAATGCAGTCTCCGGTAACATGTTGCACATGAGTGCATTTGTACTCAAGCCTGTGTACTCAACAGCAAGAAAGGGGAAAACACATTTACAAGGTAACAGTGGTTATGCTGGAAATTTTAACAGTCTCCAGTCAGGAGCTAAATTGCTTTTAAACTCTTATATAACCAGCTTGGTGATGCTGGAGCCTCATTAATTTAGCCATTATTCTTTGTCTTTGACGCATTAGAGCAGTTAATATGATGGTGTGGAAAGATCTACTAAGTAACCACATTGCTAGCTTAAACCAGCTATGATACAGTTCTAAGCTAGTGAGAGTCACAGCAACACAGGGTTTTACTTTTAAACTTACTGTTGATGTCTGGTGTTGAAATACTCTACATGGCCAAAAGTATGTGGGCCCTCTTCTAATTAAAGGTTTGGCTTGGCCCCATAATTTCAAACTATTGTTGAAGCTATGGCCTACAATTGCATTCTGGAGAATCGTGTGCTTCCAGCTTTGTGGCAACAGTTCGGTGAGGGCCTGTTCTGTTCCAACATGACAGTGTCTGTGCATACAAACTGAGCTCCATATCTAAATGACTTGCTGAGTTTAGGATGAAATATTCTGTGTGTATTGCACAAAACCCAGACTTGAACACCTTTAAGATCATTTTGAATAATTAATCCAGGATCATTTTGACATGTGTCTGAATGTTCAAACAAATCCCTAAAGCCATGTTCCAGCATGTGATGGAAAGCCACCTCAGACGAGTGGAAGGACCAAGTCCCTGTTAATCCCAATGTTTTCGAAATTGAATGCTCAACTAGAATTCATATTCATATGTTCACTAGTTCATATTCTTTCAGACATATAGTGGAATTCCTTCGTACTGAATCAATACATTGTAACAATCAGTGGATCACAGACCTTTAATACATAATTCAGAATGTCATAAAAGCCATGTCACAGCTTTTCGTAGCTGTCATGAAACAGAGTTTACACTAGGTGTGTTCTTTATGTGTAACCAGTAACACGTATTCATGAAGTTTTTCCTGTGTGACAGGTTTGAGTAATGGAATAACCATGTGGTATTTCAAAGAATTATGAAGTACTCAGAAGATTTCTTTTTAAAAAACCTCAAGATCAGAATCTTTTTATTGGCTTTTTATTGGAAGTAAAAGACATATTTTGTTTCATATTTTGTATTTGATTTTTTTCAGTTTGAAAAATTCTCAAAAGCATCCTGATTTAGTTTCCATTAGTGCACAATATGTGATTCATGAAAATATTTGCACATGATTTTTGTTCTGACATAAAAACTCAACAGCTGGGTTCGAACACTGACTCCAAAGCTGCTAGCAATTAAATAGTTCCTGCGTGACAGGGAGCTGAAGCTACGAAAACTTAGACCCACCCACTCCTCATAATTTCTAAAGCATGCAATTAAAGTGGCTTTAGCTAAAAGCCTCCTCCCCGATGCAATCCCTTCATCGTCTGAGAAGTTTGTAATTTGTTTCTCAGATGAATGGAGAGCGTTTTATGCCTTTGCCTCTGCTGTAATTTAGTACAGACCTCAGGCAAACACTGCACAAGATGAAGTGTGTGGTCTTCTTCATTTAAACACACAGCGGCTTGTTTAAACTGGCACAGAAGTGTCATTTCAGTATTAGTACGTTTGTTTTTTACTTTAAACAACTTAATTTCATATGGTAAAAAGTCTTTTTAGACAGCAAAGAGCAAACATTTGCCAATGTGTTTTATTTTAAATTATAGCTTGTCATATCTGTTGTTATGACAAACTGTTATTATTCAAGATCTGTGTCTGATACAGGCTTTATGGCAGTTGATAAACGCCACAAAATCCAATTCAATGATTAACAAGGGTTTATTGTCAGTGAATTGTTTTATTGTTTTTTTTTATTTTTTATAGATTCTTAATTCAATGACTCTTAAAATCCCAAGATTCTGTTATTTTATATTTATATTTGTAATGTATATTTTTTCAACAGATAAACATTTTGCTAATAGTTTGAGCTGTATTGGTAAAATTAAACAGTAATATCACAACATTGCAATTTCAACATTCCTTCATTTTTTAGAAATACATAATTGCATAATTATCAGTTGAGCAAACAACACTAAGGTGTACGACAGTACCACTCATCTCATAAACTGTATTTTATTTTTGTCATATTAAATTTGGCATGTAACCTGACTAAAGTCCATGCCCAGCCCTAGCTATAAGTGTAAATATTGGAACAGATGAAGCCAGACAACTGAAGAATTTGTCAAAAATCAATTTGTTTCAATTCAGTTTGTTGCGTTTGTTGTACAGAATTCAGACATGCACATTTTTCTTCTTGTTGGTAGGTTGTAGAGAAGACTAATCCAACAGAGGCAGTGGGCGTGGTCTGTAAAGTAGATGGCCGCTATCAGGTAGTGGAGTACAGCGAAATCACCTTGGCAACGGCAGAGAAGCGCAGCCCTGACGGTCGGCTCATGTTCAATGCCGGCAATATAGCAAATCACTTCTTCACCCTAGCATTCCTCAGGGAGATTGTGAGGTGAATGCTTCATGCTTTATGTCAGCCTGCTATTCTTTGCTGTAATTTTCAGTTCGATATAATAAATATTTGTAATCATATTTTGGCAGAGTGAACAATGGTGAATTACTCATAGTTGAGGTATTTGAGCTTATTTGGTTTCTAGGCAACATCATCCTAACATTTTAAACAGTACAGCTACGTCTATGAGCTATTTCCAGTGAGGTTTGCCATCTTGTAAATAGTGGACAGGATGGAACTGACTTTTAACGTGAGCTGAAAATATGAGGTAAAGTCAGGAGAGGAACATCTGCAGTTCTTTAGCGTCTGGTATTTTAAACACAGATGGTTTTGCCAGCGTGTTCCCTTATTGTAATTTTGATGAAACTTTAACTGAAAGAACATGCTTCTCTCTCCCTTTGTCTCTGCCTGTTCATCCATCCTTCTGTCTTCATACCTCTCTATCTATTTTCCAGAACTCACGAGCCACAGTTGCAACACCATGTGGCACAGAAGAAGATTCCCTATGTGAATGCACAAGGACAGCTAATCAAACCTGACAAACCCAACGGGATTAAGATGGAAAAATTTGTCTTCGACATATTCCAGTTTGCCAAGTAAGTGCCGGGACTTTTTCCATCCCTGTTTTAAGTATATGGGCCATTAGCAGGCAGCATCCTCCTGATTGGTTCAGTATAGTGTTAGAAATTGGTTGGAATACTGATCTGGGATCAGAGTTTCTGTAGTACTAAATATATGAGGCCAGCATAATTTAAATAGAACCCTGATCCAGGGTCAGTGTTTGGGCAGTTCTGTTCAGACACTGTAAATGAGAAAAATTACACTGATATTCCATCTCTTCTTTCTTTAGTGGGCTGCGTGCTGTCAGTTAGGGCAGCCATTACATCAGTCCAAAGTCATTGAGTTTCACTCTGGCTTGCAGTTTTACAAGAAATAGATTCTTGTGCCTTAAAACGAAGATTCATGCAGCCTCTAAAATCTCTTAAAGGCTGTAATTAAGTCAAATCACATACCAAAAACAAAAATATACTGGATGCTGTCTTTTCTTAGGAAGTTAAAAGGAATTTAGTAAACCAACTTGACATTCTTGAAAGATATGACTTGGCGAAGTTTCAAACATCTGGGTTTTCTTCATTTTTAAAGAATTGCTAATAGTGACTATTTTTAGAAATCCCTAATTTTCTTCTGTGCGGTTTCTTCCGTGTATGTTTTTGGCAGAACGTTTGTGGTTTATGAAGTTCTAAGAGAAGACGAGTTCTCGCCTTTGAAGAATGCAGACAGTCAGGATGGGAAGGACAACCCCACTACAGCCCGCCACGCCCTCATGTCCCTGCATCACCGATGGATCTTGAATGCTGGAGGACATTTTGCTGATGAAAATGGAACTTGTATACCTGCTATACCCAGGTGAGCCATACACCCAAACATGACAATGTCATTCCAAACCTGTATGCTGGTATTCTTTTTAACTCAACACAAAGAAGAATTTACGAAGAATCAAGACAGCTGTTTTCTTGTACAGGGACTTTTCACAGTCACCATTGATGTCAAGATCCAAAAAAAACAAAGAATGCCATAAAAGAACCAAGTAATCCGTGTGACCCACGCACTATATTCAGTCTTGTCAAGCTATACAATGCGTTTTTGTAAAGAACAGACCAAAATTTAATCTGTCATTTACTTAAATTGTCCCCTCCTGCTGATTCACATTTGATTCCAACATGAAACTAAAGGTGTTATCAGCCGTGACTTAAACTTTTAAATTTGAGTTGTATTCAGACTTATATTCGTCTTTTTGGTGTTTTTGTTTCCCCATCTTTTTTGAAAGTTGATAGCCATGGTCTAAACTGTCCTTGTATGGAAAAGAGCTGCGACAATTATTTAAAAAGTTTTCTACAGTATGCAGGTTTGGGACAACATGATAGTAATAAATGATTGGTGAACTTTTTCTTGAATCCCAGAACATCTCCACTCCATTGTTCCATACATTTCCTTCCCACCTGCTGTATGAGGTCCACTTCACAAAGGTCCTTTTGAATCTGTCACATTGTTTTCTTCAGTTATAGTGTAACCTCACTATTTCCTGTGTAACATTTCTAGACATGGACCAGCAGGGGCAGTCACTCCTGAAGTCAGCCAGAAGTAACTATTTTCACTGTCGTTTGTACATTAGTGCATGGTGATGGGGCTTGGCTCTTAGTGTAGATGTTAGAGCTCAATGGGTGAAGATTTCAAACCCAGGACTTGAACATGGCAAAGGTTGGCATCTTTTAACAGGCTTTGACCCAGAAGGCAACTACTAACGTGCAGAATAACATGCATGCTGGGAAATGGGTATCAGGCATGCTGAGCAATCTGGAACTATTCCGTTTATCACTTTAACAAATAATCTGATTAGAGTGCTAATCAAGTTTTCTGAAAATGGCTGAATATTCAAATGGATTAGGCATTTTGCATAAAGTGATTTATTCAGTATACTACCTGTGCTGTGATCAGAATTGTTTGTAATCTGTAATGGGGTAAATTTCTGATTATGGAAGTGAATGTACTTACTTTTATATAGTCTACGTCTGTCTGTTTCAGTGCTTTGTTTTTATTTGATATGAAATGCCATATTGCATAAAATCATTTCATATCATTAATCAGGCTAGCATATACAGTAGATGCTAATTCTGTTAACCCATGTTGGTGCTCTGTTCATCATAGCCTAAAGGATGGAACAGACCTGCCAATCAAATGTGAGATCTCGCCTCTTGTGTCCTATGGTGGTGAGGTAAGATTCATGGTTATTAAGGTCTGGTTTTTTTAATCTGAAGAATAACCTGAATGTAACTGTCTAATATATTGCTTAGGTTCAAGGAGAAAAAGAATATTTTTGAATAAAACCTCAATGCATATACACATTGTGTTGGAGGAAATGTTTGTCTACTTGATATTGTTTGTTCTATATAACTACATTCCTATTATGTCATTTCTGAACTATTTTGGGGAGAATTAAGACCTAATTATTTCTGTTGTCTCCAAGGGGCTGGAACATCTGGTGAATGGCCGAGCTTTCCAACCCAATCTGAAGATCGATGAGAGTGGTGTCCACGAGCTAGTGAAAAACGGCCTGTAAACCTGGAGCTGTCTGCTGCACTGAAAATACCAAAATGAAGACCATCACTTTATCATCTTCATCTTACTTCCTGTCAGGGTGGAGGAAACTGTGAAATCCTTGTGCAATAAAAATGAAGGAAGGGGCCATGTGGCCAGTCATAATTGAACCATTTTATGATCAAACTATTTATTTTGCGAAGACTTATTTTTATATCATGCACATTGTTTTTTTCTAGAAGTATACCTTGTTTAAGGCATTTAATTTATAATTACAACAGCATTGCATAATACACAGTGGTATATGGGTTAAATTCTTAAAAAAACTGCTAAGGTGTTAGGTATTTCTTAATTTTTTACACTCTGTGAGTAATGTAAAAACTATGGTACCAACGTTTTGTCTGCTCTATGGGTTTGTCAAAGACAGATGTTTTTCCTCAAGAAAGTGACATTGAATCAGATTTTCCAGCACATGGTTTATGAGACAGGTTCTGATTGGCTGGAGTCTGTTGCTGTCACTTCAGCCCTTCAGAAAGTCTGCGCTCTAAGAATGCCTGACTCTGTACTCTCTTCCGCACTTAACCTTTTTTGTAATCTTTGGCTAATCGGAAAAAGGGAAGTGCCATTCTCTTGACCTTCTATGTCGGTATATTCATGCAGATCCATTTATTAAAGATTTGTCTGATGAATAAGTCATATTTGGTTAACTTTATGTACAATTTACTTTTGTTAATAACCATGTAAACTTCAATTTAATTTTAAATGGGGCAAGATGCAAAGAAAAGATGCTTGAAAAAATGACAATTTCTTTGCCTATAATGTCATTTCAGTAAATGGAATGCAGCCCAGGTTTAAGCATGCCGATTTGATACACTGAAAGCATTTTCTTTATTTCTAAATTTTTGGATATGCATCGCCATTTCACCACACTATTAGCATGCATTAATAACAACACACCTTTAAAGCAACAATCCAGTTTTAAAATAATATGCAGTGTTGGTACAATAAGGTTTAAATGCAAGTCTTCTGAGACTAAAGGTTGCATATAAGATTTATGGTTCAAAACCAAATCCATGACATGCAAGATTTACTAATATTATTTTGCTGTCCCATAACTGTATAGGTACATAAACCCAGGATGAAGGTCAATACAAGAAATAAGAGTTTTTACAATTAAGAAAGCAGTTTGTAATAATGGTAAACTGTTGAGTTTAATAGTAATTAAATTAAGCAAAAAATATGCAAGGAGGTAATGTTAGCAAATAAAGAAGTTTAATATTTTATTGCTTATTTTCCCCTCATGTAACAATAGTTCTGTATCAGTTTTCCATCTATAAATTATAATCGGATATTCTGTCCCTGGCCAAAGCTGGCGAAAAACAAAATAAGTGAAAAAGATTATGGGGGCTGTTTTTCTCATTATCTCACAGAAAGATTTCTCTCTATAGAGGCAGGGGAAAGATTTAAAGAGAAATGCAACAAAATCTCACTATTCAAAAGTTGCGAAAGAATGACCTACTAATAACTACTACCTACTAATAACTGAAAAAATGTCTATATGTCTTGACACATAACTACATTTATATCTTTTGTCTTGGAATTAGTAATTAAAAGTTAATAGTGTGTAATAATATATTTACTTCATAAACTGTGTAGTATTATAATATGTATTTGCTAAAACAAGCATTATTATCAATTTGCACAATACCCCCACTAGCCCTAGCTCTCCATACTTCTCCAAGAATTAATTGTTTAAAAAAAATACACACAGGAAAATAAACGAAAGAAACTGTGCATTTGGGAAAGGAAATTCACTGCTGCTTCAATAAATGCTTAAAGTACCTCCTCCCACCAAACTGTGATCATATAAACATACAATGTTCTGAAAATGTAAAACATAACAGTAAACACCTACTGCTCTTATTATCTGGTCTTTTCTATATTCTTTTGGGCTGTCAAAACGGAGAAAAAGAAAGAGAAAATTGAAGAAAATCTTCTCTGATTGGTCACGGGAGTCTGACTTAATTGAAACCTTCTGTATGGCATGAGGAATTCTGGGACTTTGGCATTTTCCCAGGAATCCTCAGAATGTTAGTTTTCAGTCTCTCTCTCTCTCGCTCTCCCACTCCCACACATCCAGAGTTGTCTTACATCAGCTTAGTGCGCCTGAATGTGAAAAACTTCGAGGGGAAAGAAAGGGCTTTGGTTTTTATCTTCAAACTTTCGCGTCACTTGGAATTAAGGACTTAATTTCTTCACAAATGGTTTGAAACAGCAGCCCAACCAGTAAGTTTGCATTCTGTTTCTCACACAGCACTTTTCTTGGTATTATTATTTTATTTCAAAAAGCGTCTTTGTTTTGTATTTTATGTAAAATAATGTGTATGTGACTGATTATGATTAATGAAAGTATTCTTTTTTAAAGTTTTCTTTGTTAAAACTTGCATCGGAGCACCTCTGTTTGCATGGCAGGCTAAAATAGCAGATAGCAGAGCAGTTTGATACCTGATACATTGATTGAACTGACTGAACTGTATCGATTTGCATACGTTTTAGAGATTTCACATAAGACTTCATTGATTTCTCTTAGGTTGTACACCTTCACACCATTGGAAACCGTTATTTTGGGTTAATACGGTTATATATTTGTCTTTTGTGTTAGTTGAAGATAACAAAAATACACTGCAACATTTTACATTATAGTTTACATTAAAAAGGGTGCTGTGCCCTATATAAAGTCAACTGTGATATAGAATAAACATTACCTTAGGGAAAACATCTACTAAAAAAGACCTTGGGTGGTTACAAAATAAAAGTAATTGCAAAATATGATTGAAATATGTTTTGGAAATATGCTTACTAATATTTGCCACTTTTGTTGTCTATTTCAATAAACATTTAAGTGTGGTGTAACTTATTTCTAAAGCCACCGTATATGATCTTGCCCCATGTCTAACCTTGTGTAGGACATGCTTCCAACATTAGGCAATGATGACCATTTCAAGATATCAGCTATACCTGTAACTAAACTGTAATCCCTCCCTGTATTTTATTTTAGTGTGTATGTGCATTGATATGTCAGAGCATATTAGATTTTTAGGTACCTCTAATTTACAGTAATGTTTAATAACTGATTGGTACACAAAAACAAATAATGTCATATGATTGACGTATTATTTTAATAGCATAATTTCAGCCTTTTTCAGTGAAATTCGGTAAATTGCATAAATAACTCCCAAGTATGAAGGAATGCTCCCTTGCTAAGTTGTGTCTGACTCCTGCACCTCAGTTCAATACTAGAGTGAACAAGCCTTCTGTCTCCTCACTATCAGCTTGATTAATATAGCTGGCTGTTATATCAGAGAACACCTTATTTTCCTTGTAGCAGCCTGTACTGAATGCATTGATTAACATTTCCACAACTGGAAACAGAACAAATATGTTAATGTTAGATTTACCTTACACCCTTATTCTGTAATGCACAAAGAAATTTGTATTTAAATGTATTTTTTATAATACTCTGTGACTTTATGAAGACTAACAACCAGATGATGGCTTTATTTATTTGTTACAGTTGATATATATTCTGCATTATCTCAGCAAAATGCCTTGCTGACGTAGAATAATTTTAATCATAAACTTTCAGTTGGTAAGTTACTGTAATGTTTTAATATACCTGAATATTAAATATACTTTAAATGAAATTTTTCAAACTGAATGGTCCCCGATTTGTGGGTAGAAACAAATCTGGTCTTTTCAACTGTTCAGTAAGAAAGCACTGACAACTTTAATTGAGTCATGCAGTTGTTATGTGGAAACATTCCGATGTGTTTCATGCAGGTGCACAGTTAAACCATAAAACAGCTGCATTCCAACCATGGACCACTGGAACCGAACACAGTCCATATAGCTTTACACTGTCAATAGCACTCTTGTTTTCAAATCTCAATGTGATCTTTTAATTCTAGGAATTCTAATAGCTGGCTGCTCATTTTAAATCATTTTTTAAAGTACATATGGTAATGATTGTGCATGAAAACCATTTGTTTCAAGAGATACAACCGACATCCTGGGAACTGATATCTTCCATAGTAGATTTACTCCTTAGTAAATAGATCTCTTTATTCTTGATTGATTATTTATAGTATTTAGTATAGTCTATGATACAGTGGAATTATGGAAAAATTGAATTATTCAAACTTTGGAATGTGGCACCTTTGTTGAAGGGTCAAAATTCTGTTTGGACATTTCCATCACCTGTGCTATACTTTATCCCTTAAAATAAAAGATAAAAAACATTCACTCATCCCAAACCTATGACTCTGTAATATGCTGTTTCTCTGTTGCACTTGTGTCTGTTTTTGCTATCACCTGGGTCTCATGTTGCATGAACTGCCATTTAATCCGGATTTATGCATTCCCATGAAAATATAATATCTGCAATGCTATGGTTATTGCTTCAGGGAGGAATGAAAGAGGTTTCAAATAAAAAACACATGTTCTTTTCATGCCTAAATTTACAGGCATGTAAATATCCGCCTGGTGAGTAGGAGCCATTAACTTTAGCAGTATGTAGCATGTCAAATAAAATGCAGTATTTATACTGTTAATTTGAGTGCTGTGTTCTAATGAGGCATTATAACAAGACAAGCTTGTCTTGACAAGCGTTTGGAGGCAGCCAGTGCCATCCAGTGATTGACAGAACTTTATAACCTTATAAGGTTCTTCACAGCAATGCTATTGAACAATGATTTTTGGTTCCCCAACGAACTATTTAGGCAAAGGTTTTTAAAACAACCATTTTTTCTTAGAACTATAAAGAACTTTATAGTCTAAAGAAACCTTTCTACTACAAAACAGAAACTTTCTGTTCTGTGAAACAGAAAGGTTCTATGAATCTTAAAGGTTCTATATGAAACTATACAGCCAGAAATGGTTCTTCTATGAAATTGTGACGCACCTTTTTTAATAGTGTACATTTGCTATTTTATCAAGCCTTGAGTGAGTGAGAGTCCAGTCCATGTTTTACATCATGCTGGTGACACATAATTTCCACTGTCATCATTTAAAAATATGATTCACTGTCATCTTTTGGTTAGTTCTGTTTATGTGACAATAGCAATCCTCAGAAAGCCCCTAGCTAACAGGGCCCTCAAATCAAAACCAGATTTTTTATGTGTAATGAGTTTTAGTTAGAGCCTTTAGATAATGCCTGACTTATCTGTCAATATTCTTCAATATTCTATAACAATTTTTCTTGAAAAAAGTTTCAATACACGGCATTTAATTTTATAATTTTTTTTGTCAAGAACCATAATAATTCTTATAAGGAGCTTGGCATGTTTTTATATAACACACAGCATTCATCCTAAAATGATTTTTTTCTGTAAAAAATTGGTTTTTTTTTTGTAAAAAAGGTTTTATTGCAACACCTCGTTGTGAGCCTTGTTATGCAAATCGATTAAAAGAGGACACTGTGTCCTTATTGCAAAATCACTGACACTGTTTTTACATTAATTTCCTCCTTCCTGATACAGGCCTCAAGTTGTTTACGAAGTAACCAGGCTCTGTGCAAGGCCACGTTTTACTTTAAAAGAATTATTCGCCCACTGTATGCAAATGTTAATGTTGACTGTAGTGCCCAAAAGAGGCTGTTTAATTTGTAATTGACTTGTTTTGCCAGGTTACACTGAAGAGTCAGTGTTGTGGTTTGGAATCAACTTAAATTCTTCTATATTTACACGATGAGTTTTATGAGGACAACGTCCTCCTTATGCACTGTTGGCCCTCTGTACTGCAAGGTGTTGTGTTTAACAAGAGGTTTCTTCAAATCACTGATTGTTTCTCCACAAATACTTAAAAAATAGTATTTGAAAAGTCTTTTGGTGTGAGTTTTCTGCAACTGTTTATGCATGAGTCCCTGTTTATGGTTAGGATAATTGCTCTTTGGGGAATATTGAAGTCTTACCTCAAAACCTGTGTTAGAAATTTTAAGCAGTTTAGTATTGTTGTTTTGTTGTTGTACAGTTTTTCTAATATTTTTTTCTTACACTGGTACACTCATTGACTTTGTGGGGCTGCAACTAATAATGTTTGATGGTCAAGTTGCCTTGTTGACATATTTTGATTAAATAGGTCAGAATTGGAAAAACTACTTTAATGTAATTAAAGTTAACCTAATTATATTGTATCTAAATTTCACCTAATTTAATTAAAACTAATGAATTAATCAGAAATTGTTTGCGACTTTGACATGTTATGTGCAAACCCTTTCAGCCTATACTGTTGTGAAATTTACAATTAGTGTTTATTTATGATTGTATTTCTGCATGTGCCAAACTCTTGTATCCAAAGCGACCTGCAGTGCATTTGAGGAATACATTTTGGCAGGCCATGCATTCCCTGTAATGAAATCCATCCACGACATTGCTAGCATCATGTTCTAAGGAATGCTATTCTGATGTATCTATTTTAGTTACAATAGTTACTGTAGTGGCCCTAGTTAGTATTTTAGTATTGCTGTTTTTCGTCCTGTATTATTTCATTAAGGCAATAATGCAATCATTTAATCATGTTTGCATATAATAAAGTACAAGAGGACCCTACTAGTGTACACATCTTCTCGCCTGTCACCTGTGTCCCCCTCAGTCAAATGAAACATGACATTGAGGAATGGACTCAAAGGGCTGGTATAAATTTCAAACACCACAGGCCTTTAAATTACATACTGTGCTGGAATTGTGTGCAGCACATATGAATGTCTCGGTGGCAACAGTCCAGTATTTCCATATGTTTACTACAGTCTCACTGTGACAGAAAATTTACTGTGTTCACACTCTGTCTGGAATATGTTCTAGAATATGTTTCTGTGCAGTATGGAAATACTTAAATTGCCTCTGAGGGGAATAAACTTTCTCTACAACATATTCAGTCTATTAGGAAAGTGATTGATGGGATTTTCTGTACATAGACCAGTCACAACACTGAAGTTTGGTTACCAAACTTTCACTGTTAGTTAAGTGATCCCTAAAATAAAACAAAAATAAAACATTAATAGTAAGCACGACACTTTCCACATATATTCTCACAAAGCAACAAACACAAAACATATTTAATAGTTCTCACAAATAAACTATCACAATGTTCATAATGATATTCAATTAATTGTAGTAAATTTAGATTTTTATTTAATGTGCATTGCTAAAAATAAACTAATTTATAGCAAATTTTAATAACAGGTGCAAATTCCCAAAACAATCAATAGAAATTAATCAGTTTATGTAACATTTAGTTTTCTAGTAATTTAGTTTATGTAACATTTTAGACTTTCTAAGGTTGTCATTCAGCATTTTGTGTGAAAGACTTTTTGGTGTTGTTTAGTACATCATTTCTTTATGCCCATATTGTCTGTTAGCGTATCAGTTGTAGCACATTTATGCTTTAAAGAACCTTAGTATTACTTCATTCATAGACAGTAGCCTATGATCTCTCAGTTAACAAAGTGTTAAAAAGTGTTTGTGACTTAGGAATGTGACTTTGGGAAATACTGGTAAAATAGCACACCCAGGAATGCCCTACCCACTGTGCTCTAACCCCAGAATGCACTACAGAGAGTATTTGAGGGTCCTTGTAACCCGGGTCATGACTGCTCATTCCCCTGTGTACTGTACACTGTGCTTGGGAGTTCACACAGAGGTTTGCAGAATCACACATGCTAACAAAACAGGGCTGTGCCTGGAGAGACAAAGCACATTCAAGAGATCCTTCATTATAAAAGAAGCACTAGGTACTTAAAGGGACAGTTCTCACAAAAATAAGAATTCTGTCATTGTTTACTTGTACTGTCTTTCTTCTATGGAAGACAAAGGAGGATGGAGGAGTATATATAATGCTTTATAATATACATAAAATGCAAGTTCCTAGTCAGCCTATGAGCCGAATTGTAACACAAGGTTGCATCAAACTTTATTATTATTTATCCTTTGGGGGTTCTTCTGTTTAGTGTGGGTTATTTCCATTTTTCAAAGAGTGTGTTATATGTTGAGTGCGTGTAGTCTTTGAATGCCCTGAAAGATCTCTTTCAAATGTGCAACCTTAAATGAGACAGAAAGGGCTAAATTATGCCTGATCTGAACATGTTCATATAAAACACTCCCACTCCAGAGCAGAGAGTTTTGTTTGGCTAATGATGAAAAGTTTTCCAGAATTCTCAAAGCATCCAACAGAGATTCAAGTTCACTTTTGTTCCAGCTTTAAAAACTTTATACCATATTTATATAACTCGAATGTAGAATGTGACTAGCTGCTAGTGACAAAACAAAGATTATTGTGGCTACTAAAAATTACTTTTGATGGTTTAAACTTTTACTGTTTAGCACTTGATTACATTTTTTAGTACTTATTTCACCTTTTATTCAAAAGTATCAAAGTGTGCGTATTTACACTCACACACACACACACACACACACACACACGCCTCTTAATGTTGCATAACCCATCATGAATCATGTTTTGAGATGTTGCAGAAACCAGGGCAGTCATATGCAGACGAAAACAAATGAGTAATCCTGCACATGTTTACTGTCCAGCAGGAACCGCTCATTTTTCCCATTATAATTAAACCAGTTTTAGTCCACTGTGTAGGACTTTACAAGACTATCAAAGGACTATATTAGGATATGAATCATGGAAACTAGTGTACTAGTGAGTTCCGTATAATGTATTCTGACATATCAAGTACATAATAATTTGTGTGGAGTGTGTGTGGAGGTCAGATCTGACTTGATGTCTGTCATGAGATCCAGCTCGAGATATACTCAAGCGCTAAAAAACCCCTGGATTTAAATTTAGTAATATTTAGATACACAGTGAAGATGGGGAGGAGGGGAAAGACTAGAAAGAGTGCATGCTGAATAATCTTTTTATCTGATTTTTCACGTTGCACTGTTTCACTGTTGCGTCACGTCTGCTAGAAAAGTACTAAGAGGGTCATGTGAGCACACATTATACATGCTCTAGCATTTGATTGGTCAGATTAAATGAACATGCTTGTTCTGCACTTTTGATTAACATTCCAGATTATATTTGATTAAAGATGTAACTGGGAGCATATAGGTTGTGGGAAAATCAGATAGTTTTGGGAAAGAGACATTTTGACTGACTGGTCATTCTTATTGGCACTAACATATTTTCTGAGGTAATGTCTGACTCACAATCGCACACTCACTCCTCATCCCCCAGTCTTTCATTTTTCTTTTTATTTAAGGCATATTACTAATATTTTCCATAGATGTATTTATTTATAATTGTATGTACATTTGTATTTTAACAAGACACTTTTTGAACTGCACAAAAGGCTTTTCAAAGCTGGATTTTACATGGTTTTAAAAGGCATCACACATTATCAATGGCTACAAAACAAAACAACGAATTACACATGAAACAACTGAAGACTGAAAACACTACCCGCCTCTCATGGAAACATGCAGTAGCTTGGCTTAAATTGTAAACTTATTGTAAAATTGCTCCAGCAAAAATGGAACTAAAATACAGAAATGTAAACAAATGTGAACGCTAAAGGAATCTGGTTTGTTAGCTAGTTTTGTTGTGTAACTGTATAATTTTCCTAAAATTATATGTAAGAAGCAGACTTTCATAAACAGCTTTGTTGATGGTCAGTTCTTGAAGCAATCCCAAAAAGTCTGAGTTTTTCCTTTGAACTGACTTTTTTCAGCTTTAGCCACAATGTCTTGTGAAGTTTGTTTAAAGATGTGAGGTCAGTGAAATAGTGAGTTTACTATATGAAAAGTCCATTATCTTCTTCAGGCAATTATTGCATCTTTATTGACAAAGTTAAAACCATGCTCTCTTAATAATAAAAGTGCTTTCCTATTCAGTTTGTGTCATGGTTGAATGCCTTTTCGTGACAAGAGAATAAAAAATAAATGAAAAGATTAAGACCAGCCATTTAAAAGCAGTTCTCATACAATGTGAAATTTGAGATGAGTATAAGATTATTAGCTTTTGGATTTTGAATTGAGGTGTGGGTGGCAGATGTAATTTGCCGAACATAAGCATGTGGCGGAGAGCTCAGCACAAGGAATGGAAAGACTGTTGGTTCAAATCTTAGCTTCTCAGGTTTCACTGATGTGCGTCCTTGAGCCTGGGCTGAACTCTTGTTGGAGTGCTCGGGTACAGTTGAGATGAATTATGTGGGCTGCTGTTGGAGAAATTCCTAGATTTCCAAGAATTCCTAGATTGTTTTTTTAATCCTAACCCTGTTTCTCATTCTCCAGGAATGAACGTCCCGTCTCCGTTTGAGATGAAGCAGCTTTGGAGGGTGCTCTTTCCGCTCGTTATTCTACTTTACCTGTTGGGAGCTGTCACATCTCAAGTAAATCCAGGTAAATATGTCACTTTAGCAGAGAAACATTATTGAAGTGTGTAATTTCTGCACCACAAGAGGAGCCAAACAGAACTGCAAATGTAACAACTGTTTTCAGTCAGGTTTAATGCACTTGTCTTTCATAGTTTGGACAAGCAGGATAGCTCTGCTCCAGATTCACAGAAAGTTCACGTAAACAGATACATTTGTGCTGCTCAAATGACATGCTTTATCTTTAAATGACTGACATTTTCTGTAATTTAAGCTGTAATAAAGATACTACTTTATTTAGCTAAAAGTTTTATCTAAAACTTTACTTTAGCACACAATAGTCATAGCTAATAGATAAATTATCCCCTTGCAGAGTTCAAACCTACAGTGTTTTGGTTACCAGCTTAGATCGTTAACTTAAGCTTAACTTTAGGAGTGGGAACATTGATGACAGAAATTAGCTTTGAGGTTAAACTCAAAACCATGTTTGAAAATACATGAGACAAGTCACCATGGAAATCAGTTGTTGTCGTGCCACCACTAACAGCCAGCCTGTGGTGAAAAGTCTCATATTTTATTGTTTAGAATTTTAGAATTGAGAAGGTTGGCATGCTGTATTATTACATTGTTATTCTTGACTAGGTTTGTCACTCGTACCAGTTTAGAGGTTCAGCTAAAATTGAGAAGCATCAGCATGAGAACTCCTGAATAAGGTCTGGAAGAGGCTCAGATTCCATTTTGGATCTCATAGTTCTTTCTTTTCTATGTCTTTCAACTCTAGCTCTTTTCGCTCTAGCATGGGTGGTTTGTGGGGAGGAAAGTGTGATGTCAATGTGAGGTTCAATTATATTTTACAAGAAAACCAAAAGCCAGCTCATGGTGAGCAGCCATACAGTAGAGACTTAGGCAAAAGTCTGGATTGCAGCTAATACCGCCATGTCCTGAGGCAGCTTCTTCTGGGAACCCCCAGGATGAAAACCACACTGTGCTTTTGTACTATACCAGGGTGTATTTCTTATTGAAGCAGATTTGTTTGATTAACCAAGGTGATATTGTTTCTATCCCCTGATTGTGTGTGTGTTTCCTTTACTTGATCTAAATCTAGACCTTATTAAGACCATGCTATAAAACCCTAGCATTCAAATTGCAACTGTATTAAGCTCCAGTTTAAGTTTTAAAATGTCTGGATTTGTAGAGTTGTTTGAGGTTCAGTAGCATGTCAATGCAATAAGGCAAGGAATACATAATGTTATTTAAAGTTTTTTTTATAGCCAGTTTGTTTGCTGTAATGTATGTGAGAATAGGATATCAGTGCATCCATATTTTTAATTGTCCCTTTGCTTGGTCAAACTACAAAGTAATGTTTGGATTGTTACAAAGTAAACAGGAAATATGTAAAATGCTTTGTTAAAAATTTTGGTCTGTGTGGTGTTATGTGCAAAGAGTCAGAATTGCTTAAAAGCATTTAAGATGGATTGTGGTACAATAAAAAATAACAGAATTATACTCAGCTGTGCATTTGCTGCCTGAATGATCTGGATTGGTAATTTGTAGAACTAGTTGAAAAAGTATGAAAAGGGACCATAATGTTATTGTGTTCTTCATATAGAAATTCTGAGGTTAATTCTTATATGAGCTGTGGCTGCTTGGAGGAACTGATGATTATTCTACATTCAGAATAGTCATATGTAATAATCATAATATGTACATAAACACACTGACACGTTAACTAATGTCATCTAAATAAGGACATCCTACAGACTTCTGTTGTTTTTAAATTAAGCATATTATATTATATTATAATTATTATTTAAACAGTAGTGTTTTAATATTGCAGTTGTGTTATACTATTGTGATGTTCTTCACCACGTTTTTTATTTAAATAATAAACTAGTTTTTTTATTTAAATAATAATTTGATTATCAAGATTTCTGTATAGTTACACTATTAAGAAAATTAAATAATTATTGATCATATGACAAAAAAATAATTCAGAAGTGTAAAACATGTTCCTCATAGGAGATATGTATTCAAGTGATTATATGTTAAATTAATTTTAAAATATTTTAGATATTAAGTAATTTCCATAGATCTGGACAAAATAAACATCACATCATTAACCTTTTTTGTTTTATTTATTGTTGATGTACACTTATGTTAACTCATATGTGTGTCTCCAGTTTATCATGACAATAATTATGGTGATATTCTCATCCATATATTTCATTCACTGCGTCTGCCCAAATCTGGAGCTACAAATTCTCTAGCAATACATTATAGTATCCCAACTAAAGTGGGAACTTAATACTATTTCTTCCCTTCAGAAAACTGCAGTTTAGAGTTGTTTTACAGGCTTGTGGTTAAAGAAGAAAGAACGGCATTTAAAAGCAGTGATGAAATGTAATAGGACAGAATCCATCACTCAGACCTCATTGAACTCTGTGTGAGATCACTGAGGATGTGACCTCGCTTTGAGTTTATTATTGAATGTGGCAGGAGAGCAAGCGTGATTGTTTACAATGGATTCACCAATCAGACTGGAGTCTGTGGCTTGTACATACCAGACATTTTGACAACAGAAAAGTAAATTGAATCGGCTACTATTTCTTTTCTCTTTCCTTCTTTGCTCCAGAGTCTCTGTGTGTTTTTTAGAAATGTATTTCTTTAGATCTTTATAACGTTTTCAGTGTTGATAGTTTGGGTGTTCTGCTAGTTGAACTTAGCAGGGAACTGCATGTTATAATGATGAGTTAATAACAGTGTTTCGGATAGGTATAAATGTTTGCTTTTCGCAAAGGTGGCGAATTTCCGTTCCTTTGCGAAGAGAGATTGCAATATGCTGTAACGCCTTTAAATATCAGATTTGCTCCTTCACATTTCCGCTGGAAAAAAGAAACATTTTTTCTGACTTCTGGAAAAATGTGTTGCAGAACTTAGTGAGATTCCTGCTGCCAACTTTCCTCTGTTTAAAATTCCCAAAGACTGTAGTTATACCATGCTTCTCTCTCTGCTTTTTTCCACTTTGAGTAATAGACTCTTACTTTTTCTCTACTGTAAAAAAGGCAAAAAAAATAAGTACCTCTCCTAACAGTTTACACATGATTAAATGTTTGTGTATGTTTGTATTCATGTGTGTGTGTGTGAGGTTTTGGAACCTACAGTTAGACAGTAAACATGGAGAAACAAATGTGCCATTCATAAGGAATTAAAATCAGGGGCAAATGAGGGGGGGATAAGAGCCACTTGGACCAATGAATTACTGCAGAAGTCTAAAGTGGCCAATAAGAAAAGAGAGGAAGGACCGTAAGTCACCATCTCTGTCAAACAGCATTAGTGTTGTTCCACCTTTCTAAAGTGAGGGATATTTTTAGACTCTGTAACTAAAAGTTTATCTGATACTGAGGTTGTAACGGACCATGCGTGAAGGGTAGAAAAACACAGAACAGCCACATCACTGTAAATGGATGCATGCCACTTACCAGTTAACCCTTTGTAAAACTCTTTTTAGGGCTGAATTTTAAATATTTAAGACTTTATTCATTTAAAACTGAACAATCACTTGTGGCACGCTAAATGTTACGTCATTTTAATATGTAACGCATTTTTTAATACTAAAAAGTATTTTACTATAATGAATTTAATATTGTCAAAATTGTGATTGTTTATGATGTTGTTGAATTGTTTTCAGTTGTTGGATATTCTAACATATCTAGTAGTTCTCACTACAATTAATAGATTTATGCCAGATTTATACGTTTTATTAGTATGTGTGTTCTGGGATTGAAGTTGAGCTACAGGAACACCTTACAAAAATGACATAAAATCTCTGACTGCTTTTCCTTATCTTCGTGTCTGCAGCTGAGCAGAACTGGCCGTTTGTAAGACTTGTGTGATTTCTTTATCTATGTGGCTCTCTTGTGTCAATTGTCTATGACTACTTTGCCGGCATTCACAAAGCTATGACAACTCTGTCCTAAATTATGGTAACACATGCCTTTTCTCTCTATATGTGTGCATATGTACAGTGACGCCTGATGGTTAGGATTTGGGGTGCCGTTTTATGATTATGTTTTACATACAAATCACATGTTCTCATATCAGTCAGATTACGAATTCATACCAAATCGCAAAGTACAAGTTTCCAACCTCACTATACATGTCTTTAGGCATAAATACATATATGTGTTAAACAAACAGCCAAAGAGAGAGAGAAATGGGGGAGGAAGATGTTGTTATGTTACATCTGGAAGAGCTTTTTGTAGGTGGATTCAGCTCGACTTGGGTTATATCAGCTTGTCATTGCCAAAACCAAGCCTCTGAGGTTTCCCCCATCTTGACTTTTAAGCAAACATTTGGAGGAGAGACAGAAAAAAATGAAAAGGGAGACAAAAAGTCCTTCACCACTATCCTTGCTTTTGCTGGCAGGATCACAAAGGCTATTTTGTTGAAATGGAGGGGCCGCTTGGAATAGGAGAGTCCTTGTACTCTCACATGTCCAGACCTTCACACAGACACTCAGGGAGAGATATATTAAGAGAGATTAGGAGAGTTTATTTAAATTATATGTCACCCTGTAAAAGTACTGTGTGATATTTGAAGTCAAATATAAAATAGTGTACATATAGTTCAATCAAAAGAAGTAAAACATATAGTTCAATCAAAATAATAGACTGTACCATTCCTCAGCCAGTGATCAAAAGCCATGTGTTCATTTGTTTAGACAAGGTTTCAAGACCCATCCCCTCCTTCCTCTTCTTCTTCCTCTTGCTTTATCAACGAAGCCAAATAATAAATACCAAAGACCATATATCTATCTTCTTTATTATTTACAAACTGTTCTGAACATTAGTGAAAATAAAAAAATCATCATATCTTTACTGTGTATGTTGCAGATAAAAAGTGAGGAAACTAAAGAAATGATAAGGCATGCTATAAGAAACAGTTATGTGCTTTCACATTTAAAATAAAAATGTCCTCTAAATATGAAGTATTGAATGCTAATAAAGGACAGTAGTCATTTCTATAAACATTGTTTTACAGGTGTGTGTCGGTCACCTTTAGGAATGTCTAGAGGGCAGATCTTAGATGAAGACATCTCAGCTACCAGTCAGTGGTCCGACTCCACAGCAGCAAAATATGGAAGGTATGGGCTCCTTACACACACACTCACACATGCATGCATACATGCATAAACACACACATTTACTTATCTAAATGGGGACATTCTATAGACCTCAGTTGTTTTTATACACAGCTACTTGAAAACCCACACTCTAACCATAACAGAAAACTTTATGCATTTTAACAATTAAATAAAACTTTATGTACTACATTTTTATAGCGTTGAGGTACATTTTTTATACAAATGAGGACATCCCTAAAAGAACATTTGGTCAGATTTGTCAGGTTTTGCTTACTTTTGGGTACACATTTGTCCCCAGTATCATTAAGTAAATACACACACACACATTTTCTTTTTATGAGCCTCAATGCAGGTTATCCTAGTGGGAGTCAACCACATCAGAGCAAATGTGGGTGGCCTCTTTGTAGCCTGACTAGAATGATGTAATTATATTTTCCCTATATACCACTGCTGTGTTTTTACTCAGTCGAAATCTTCCCATCAACATTCTTCTCCTTCACCCAAAATTATTTTAAATTAAATTCAGATTAATTTATGATGGAGCATGGAAGACCATTCTAAGTGAGTTCGGCATAAGTGAATCTCATGTGTTTCGATTTGTACTTTGCACTTCTGAATCTCTTTGAGTCGCTTTGAATCTCTATCTGTGTTAGATTGGACTGTGAGGAAGGTGATGGCGCCTGGTGTCCAGAGATAACAGGAGAACCAGAGACTATGAAGGAGTTCCTACAGATAGACCTTCGTTCCCTGCACTTTATCACTCTGGTGGGGACACAGGGACGTCACGCCGGGGGCATGGGGAACGAGTTTGCCCAGGCATACAAGATCAAATACAGTCGCGATGGTAGCCGCTGGATCTCATGGCGCAACAGGCAGGGCAAAGAGGTACATACTGCAGCTGTCCTCTCTGTGTTCAGACCAAAGACAACCCAATATGTCGCTATGCACAGATAACAAACGTGACTTGAAAATGGATACCGATGTTGTTAATAACTATACTAAAGTGTCAAACAGCTATAAAATCAGCTGCTGCTAAATTTATTGGTTAATAGTTTCAGGTAATACATTTCAAGATGTGTGTTGCGGTTTAACGTGTCATTGAGAAAACCTGTGACTTAAGTTTCTTAACAATTTGTCCATCAAAGATATTTTAAGGAGAAACTCAACTATCTTTTGATGCCATTAGTCTATTTAAATAGCTAAATGTTTACTACATGTTTCACTTTTTAACATTTATGTACAATTTAATGGAAATTTAGTGCAAGATACTTTGGCTTCAACTTGATACATTTTGGAAAAGTACACATACTTTAACTTAGGTATTTATTTTTTCTTGGTACTTTATACATGCTTGGTGTATACATACAACTCAAGTTTAGTCCAGTTTCTTAGTTACATTTGTATATGGTGTTTCTAAAACATGTCAGTATTTGAATGTATGTCGGTGTTGTGGGGTTTCTGAATGCAGTTGTTGTTTTGAAGGTGATTGAGGGAAACAGGAACGCCTATGACATCGTGCTAAAGGACCTGGAGCCACCCATTATCGCACGTTTTGTCCGCTTTATGCCAGTCATTGATCACTCCATGAACGTTTGCATGCGTGTGGAACTGTACGGCTGTGAGTGGCTGGGTGAGTCTGAAAACTGTACAAATGAATCAGTGCATTCAATCATATGGTTATATGTGTAGATTACCTTTAGGTCAAAAGGTTATATAAATGTTATATAATCATAATATTCCTTCACTGTATGTGAAATACTTCACTGTGTGTATTGTTATGAATCATAGTTTGAGTTGAACTCCAACTATGAAAAATTCCTTTAAGCTTAAGATAAATCAAAACCTCAGATCAGATATCAGATCAGACAACTGTTGGAATCAACTGCTGTTATTCTGAATGTTAACTTTTACCTGCTAACTGTTAACTTTACACCCATTTAATAGAGCTGGGTTTCTACTTACAGTTTCCATCATTTTAACCTTATGTTACACACCACTGGTGATTTAGTTCCCTAGTTAACCGGCCAGTTATTTTCTTTCATTACCATCTCCCCAGTTTCTCTTAACAAATACAATAATTTAGCCCTTCTGTGTTGGTGTGGGTCATTCTGAATAGATTTCAACACGATTTACGGCAATTTTGCCAGAACATTTCAGTCTAATGTGATTTAAACATTAAATGTAAATGCTTTCACTGTCACCATGTGCACACACTCACAAATAGTAAATTGTGGTTTTTAAGCTGTGATTTGTCACATAAAGTCAACTTGACAGCTGCGCGGGTCCTAAATAGCAATGGTATGAAACGGATCATGATAGAAAATTAAAGACACATGAGATATCTGGATTCAGTTGCATCTTTAGTTTGTAGTTTGCTTTTTGCTTATAAAGTTGAATTTAGTGCAAGCATATCGCAAGTGACAAGAGGCCCTATGCCAATGATTTGCTTCTAAAGTGAATATAATATAATATACATTATATCATTTTAGAAATGACAACTGTAATAAACTTTAATGTGATGCTTTTTCTTCATGTGGTAGCATATAGCCTCCTCTTGCATTTCTGGTACTGATCACCTGGCTGAGTTGATAATGTTGTTTTATGGCTCGTTCCAGATGGCTTGGTTTCATATAATGCCCCACTTGGCCAGCAGATGATTCTCAATGGACAGTCTGTTTATCTCAATGACTCTGTGTATGATGGAGCCATGAGCTACAGGTCAGTAAGTTAAAATAACCTGAGAATAAATGAGAATGTTACAGGATACAGCCTGCTTAGATTAACTCCAGAAACGGCGACCAATTAACCAATTATTAATTTATCTTCTGTAAAGGTGTTGTTATAACCTTTTAGAAAAGCTTTACTGTAAACAATAACATACTTTCATTGAACATTTCCTGAACATAATTAAACCTAGGACTAAACTTTAATATATTCCTGTTTCCACTGGCAACAGAGCAATTATATTGAAACTGGGAATTTTTTATCCTGGATTTCAGTTACATAATACAAACACACTAACTACAGCTGTTTTGTTATTGCTTGGTTGCTATGGTGACAGGACCCAAGATAGGAAAGGGTCACAGCGGTAGAGCTTGACTCATTGCTCCTGGAACGATACCTTCCATGTCCATGTGTGTGTCTGTGTGGTCCTGGTATTCACTACATTACAGTGACCAAATGTCAACAATATAGGAATACCAGTAGATTTTGTCCCCTTGAGGAAAGTTTATGAATCATACAGAATTATCTTTCTGGAATATCAAAAATAGCAGAAAGTTTTCTGTGATGGTTAGGTTTAGGGGCAGGGCTAGTGCAGGGGGACAGAATATACAGTTTGTACAGTACAACAACCCTCACGCCTTACGTCTATGGAATGTCCTCTTAAATGTGTGTGTTTGTGTGTGTCAGAGGGAGAGACAGTGGAAGACCATAGTCATTAGTCATAGTCATTAAACTACCACAAAAGGGACAATTGTTATTGCTGGAAAAAATTAAGATGTTGCTTTAATAATATAATGCTGCCATCTGTTGGTCATTTTGGATACACAGCCCATATTCTGATTTGCCAATATGCTTTGTTTGAAACACTGAGATCACATTTAAAAGTGGGCTATTTCTTTTCATGTTAACTTTGAATTTTTTTAACTTTGCTTCAATCAAACATTCAGTTTATCACTCAAATTGTTTTGCTGATAATATTGTTTTTCATGAAAAAATTGGTATGAAATAATAATAAAGTAAATAATTTAATAGCAGTTTGAGTTTTAAAACCTGCTATATAGTTCAAAAGTATTTGTATTATATGAGAGAATTAAATGAATGTAGCAAAATGCAACAAAATCAGACATAAGCATTCTTTATTTTCACTGCAGTATGACAGAAGGTCTTGGACAACTGACAGATGGGATGTCTGGTCTGGATGACTTCACACACAGTCATGTGTACAATGTATGGCCCGGATATGACTATGTCGGCTGGACCAATGAGAGTTTTTCCAGTGGTTATGTTGAGATCATGTTTGAGTTTGACCGCATCCGCAACTTCACCACCATGAAGGTATGTAGATTTTTGTGGCTGTCATGTCCTGCATCTTTAGTTCTATCATTTTTATATAAATATACCTACTTTATATATTTTTGTATATAGCACTTTTTATTGTTATGTATTAATTAAACAAAGCTATATGTTTTATGTCATTTTTATTTTATCTTTGTTATCTGTATTTTATCTTTGTTGTGTATTCTGTGTTCTAGAAGCTTCTGTAAAAAAGAAAAAATCCTTGTGTGCATAAGCATACTTGAAAATAAAATCTTATTAATTCGTTCATACATTCATTCATTCATTCATTCTTCATTCATATATATATATATACTTCCAGAGAATGTAAGGGTGTGTCTTTAAAGGTGCATCTATAGTTTAAATCTGTAATTTTAGAAAAAATCATCATGAATTCTTGGGAACAAGTAGAGTCATCATAGAGGAATCAGGGAGTGTTGCGAAGGCCTGCTGCTGTGTTATTTAATCCCACAGTTTCTGAATTCAGCATTAAATTATGAGATTTAAAGACTTAATTGAGTTGATTCTCCTTTAATTATACTCCACCCAGTTTTCACACATATCAATCAATGCGTTTATTTTTAACTCTCCATCACTCATAACTCTTCATCTGGTGCAATGCTAATCATTTCAGATACACTGCAACAACATGTTCTCACGGAGGGTGAAGACTTTTCAGAAGGTGGTGTGCTATTTCCGGTCTGAGTTGGACTGGGAGGCCACGCCCATATCATTCAGCCCCGTGATGGATGATGTCAACCCGAGTGCCCGCTTTGTCACTGTATCACTGTCCAATAACATGGCCAGTGCTATTAGGTGCCAGTACTACTTTTCTGACATCTGGATGATGTTCAGTGAAATCACCTTCCAGTCAGGTCAGTTAAGTTGCAGCAGTTTTCAAGTTAACTGTTTCATGACTAACCAATTTTATAGCAGCACAGTCATCCTCACTGTTTAAAAACCCTGTGATTTCAGACACAGCAATGTACAACACAACCCTGGCTCCACCCAAGACCGGTCCTGCCACCAGCAGTCAACCAGGTCAGATTTCCCACTGTTCCTCACTCAGTCCATTTGTTGAGGAAGAGCAGTTTTTGTGTTTAAATGCATTGAGACAAAAAAATAATCTCTTCCCGTCTCTCCTGTAGTGTCATTTCATCAACAAGTTATCATTCTCTATCCCCTTCTTAGTGGATGACCCCACCCACAAAGTAGATGACAGCAACACACGGATCCTGATTGGCTGCTTGGTGGCTATCATCTTCATCTTAGTGGCCATTATTGTTATTATTCTATGGCGACAAGTGTGGCAAAAGATGCTTGAGAAGGTGAGATAGATTTCAATAAACATTTTGTAATCAGATTAATATACTTCTGTAGTTATAGTTTTATGAATCCATTAGGATCTTAAAAAATTTGATGGCCACTGTGATTAAACAGACTGAAACAAGGTCCATATGGAATGCACATAGAACATATTTAGTTTCTGTGCCAGGCCTTTACAAACAAAATGAAAAGAGAAGAAGAAAAATGCAACAAATAAATATCATGATCATGTTGTTATTGCATGGCCCCTGAAACAGTGTGAATCCATTTTTGCAGTCTAAATGTGATTCACACTGGTACAACATAGACTGCAAACCACAAGTTAAATTGTAGATTTTGTGGCCTCTATCACTAAACATCCTTCATTTCAGGTGTCTCGAAGGATGCTGGACGATGAACTAACTGCTAGTCTGTCGATACAGAGTGAAACCTTCACATATACCAACAACAACAACCCATCCTCAGTGCCCAGTGAGCAGGAATCAAACTCCACTTATGAGCGCATCTTCCCTCTGGGACCCGACTACCAGGAGCCATCACGCCTGGTCCGCAAACTGCCAGAGTTCTCCCAAACATCAGAGGATACTGGTGAGTTCCACAGAACAAGGATGCCAATATTATATATTTGCATGGCTTTGTACTGAGCTATGCGTTGTATAAAATGGATGGCCTTGTGTGCCTCATATAAAAATATTAAGGACACAAATTTTTATAGAAAAGCTATTTTTTTAAGTCAATTCATAAAGTGCCAGTATCCTATTAGAAAATATAGTCCCAAACACAACAGAATGTTGCTATGCAACAAGAATAACAATTAGCTATGTGTGTTGTAATATGTTTCTATATTGTGAAATGTAGCACTAGCACTAGAACTGGAATGCTGTATCGACCAGTCAACATCTAGCACTGGAAACGTTTTATAATCTACATTTAAAGTTGCCTCCAAATGTGTGTTCAACTGTTTTTGCAGCATCAACCAGTACAGCTTCCAAGTCCACTCAGCCAAGTGCACAAGAGGGTGTCCCACATTACGCTGAGGCCGACATCGTCAACCTGCAGGGCGTGACCGGGGGAAACACTTATGCTGTTCCTGCCCTCACCATGGACCTACTGTCAGGGAAGGATGTTGCTGTGGAAGAGTTTCCACGGAAACTGCTGACCTTTAAAGAAAAGTTGGGAGAAGGGCAGTTTGGAGAGGCATGTTCTACACATCTTCTCAAAGAATTATAATAATTTTGTGTTGTTTTTTTTGTGTTGCAAAGTAAAGATAAACAACCTTCAGCTCTGACAAATTTACCTAAATGTTTTATGTAGTATTTAAATCAGTTGTTTGAAGGATATTTGAATATTAAATGTCTGTTTTTATCTGTGACCAGGTGCATTTGTGTGAAGCAGAAGGAATGCAAGATTTTATGGATGAGGATTTCTCCTTCGACATCATTGAAAACCAGACAGTGCTAGTTGCTGTAAAAATGCTTAGAGCGGATGCCAATAAAAATGCTAGGTTTGTTTTGCCCAAATGTCACAATCACGATGTCATCATGTGCATTTAATACCAAATAGAAAATATATAACAGTGCATCAACAAACTTTATAATGGTAATATTCATACATATTCCTTATCACCCTGATGATCCACAATAGTGTCATTTTGCTGTAACACTCAATATAAAACCATTTCATCTAAATTTCTGAAGCTTCTTCTCTCTTGTGACTTACAGGAATGATTTCTTGAAGGAGATAAAGATCATGTCACGGTTGAAAGACCCCAACATCATCCGGCTCCTGGCGGTGTGTATGAGCTCAGACCCTCTGTGCATGATCACTGAGTACATGGAGAACGGAGACCTCAATCAGTTCCTGTCTCGCCATGAGCCTGAGGGCATGATCGCTCTTCTCAGCAATGCTCCCACAGTCAGGTGGATATTAAACTGCATTAATCACTACAGTCACAACTAGAACATCTGCCAAAATGGTTTCTGTTTCTCTTAAAGAGAGGGCAGGCGATCCTGATACCAATCACTAAATAAATAGTGGTCTGGATTTTTTTATATAGATATTGATATCTTCTGTTAAAGGTGCAGGACCATAAAATGTTTGTCCAATTAGTGCATTTAGTCCGAATGCAATGATAAGATGTCCAACTTGCCTATCAAACCATGCATTTGCATCTCTTTCATGTGTATTGAAGGAGGTGTGACTTTGTGCTCTTAAGGATAGGTTGGGATCTTATGCTTTCAAAGCTGGTTCACCGTTGCTAGTCTCTCCAAAATGGCCTACCCTACATTTAAGTTTAATATATATTTTAGTTAAATATCACATATATTTTGTTACATATTGATCTGAAGTGTTTGGTTTAAAATATATGATTTGGGGGGTGAGTAATAGTGTACTTTTATGATTTTTTATCAAATCAAATAAGAAGATAAGAAAAAAGAACATTATAAAGAACATTGTGGTGATAATCTGTAATATCATGCAGGGCAAAGTTGTAATTTTTCTGATTTAAAGTTGTACACCCTCCTCTCCTGTCATCCTATTATTACAGAAAAATGGCCATTGTTGTGGGTTAATTAATATAACATTGCATTAACAGGACGAGTCAAGCTAAACAGGATTTTGGAACTCACATTCTCTGTTTTAACTCTTTCTCAGCTATAGTAACCTACACCACATGGCCACTCAGATCGCTTCAGGCATGAAGTATCTCTCCTCACTCAACTTTGTGCATCGAGACTTGGCCACGCGCAACTGCTTGGTGGGGAAGAACTACACCATCAAGATCGCAGACTTTGGCATGAGTAGGAACCTATATAGTGGAGACTACTACCGCATCCAGGGCAGAGCTGTGCTGCCCATTCGCTGGATGTCCTGGGAGAGCATTCTTCTGGTCAGACACACCCACCTCACCTAGACCAGCAATGAATCACACCTTGTCTTTGTAAAGCTCTGCATTTTGCAATGATTCATTTAAATGTCCCTAAAAATATTTTATATTTTATACTGTCAAAAACAAATTATTTCAAAGTATGTACTGACTCAGCTTTTATACTTGTTATAGCAGGGGTATTCATCCTTTTTTAGGATAGGACCCCTTGTTGGATAGAAAGATGAAAAGACCCCCTTTTGTAATGTATTCATTTAAATGTTGCGCATTAAGACTGACCTAAAATAGCATGAGTGTAGTACCAAATAAATGTATTTATATTCCTTATGATGTGTACATTTCAACACATCATAAAGTTATATTAAATGGTTATGTTAAAATAACCATTATTGATGCACGTACATTGCATTTTTATATTTTAGTTTATAAGGGACACATTTAATTGAACTTTAGGTTCTTAACTATAACATTTTTAGTGATTAAGCATTAATAGGCTGACCCGCTGATGAAGTATATGCTGTAAATAAAAAAAACATTATGAAAACAGTATGTCTATACATGTTGATTTCTGCCCTCTGCAGGGGAAATTCACCACATCCAGTGATGTTTGGGCTTTTGGCGTGACCCTTTGGGAGATGCTCACCTTCTGCAAAGAGCAGCCATACTCACAGCTATCAGACGAGCAGGTCATTGAAAACACAGGGGAGTTCTTTAGGGATCAAAGAAGACAGGTAGAAAACAGTTCACAATTTTTGTTGACACTAAACTGATTTGATTTATCTGTACCACATCTATAACTTATTTTGTTACAGTAACTAACAGTACATTCTAATTTTCAGATATACCTGCCCCAGCCACCAATGTGTCCTGACCCCATCTACAAGCTCATGTTGAGCTGCTGGCACAGGAACATCAAAGAACGTCCATCCTTCCAGGAGATTCATCGCACCCTACTGGAGTGCAAGCCATAGTGTTCACCTATGACCATGGCACTTCCATAGACTTTCAGTGTGCCCACAGGACTCCAGTCAACCACACCACAACAGGAACTTACATCATTCAATATGTAATATAAAAAGATGTGCAAAGGCAAGCTGATATATATTATACAAATTAAATATGCAGGGTTTTTATATGTATGGCCCCATCTGAGTGCCTGTAGCTGGCATACAATAACTAGGCAGCACTAGGCCAAAGAAAATGTAGCAGTGAATTTTGGCACCTTTAAAATAGAAGAATTGAATTTTTACATGATTCAATTTTGTGTATTTTCTTACAATTATCTCCATCTAAAATATTTATCATAGAAAGAGACAATGAAAATGTACAAATCCGAAAATTCATTGGCAACTCATGTGCCTTATGTGATTATTTCCATGTTGTTTTCAGTATTTTAGGCCGAAGACAACTTGAATGTAAATAAAAATGAATTTTAATTTGACATTCAAATTTACCTTTGGTTTTATCGTAATGTTTTAATGTTTGTGTATGTGTCCATCTCATTTATCAAAAATACAATTGTATTGTAAGTGTTTTGTCATTTTATATGTTTTCCTTTTTTCTGTAGTAAGCTGAGAAAACACTCAGACAATCAGAAAAGCAAAGTAATCTGTTTTTACAAAATCAACATTTAAAAAATCAATTCAAAGCATTTAAAGTCATTAAATCATTTGTGTAACATTGCAAAATTTGTAATAGTATTCTGCAACTACCTAAATATTATGTTAATATTACATGTATTTCATTATATACCGTAAGTGTTATTTTCCTCGTTACTCTCAAGAATCCTGATATGGTGAACATAGTGATTATTTAAAACTTGTAATATTAAAATTTGTTGTTCTTTTTCCTTTTGTTTATCTTAGCTTAACAACTTGTGCTTGAAGAAAACACTTAGTAACTGAAATTTCAGCATTCTCATTTTTATTAAAAAGCTATGAATTTTCCTAATTCTTTAATTAGAGTGACTCAGTGGTGCTGATGAATTGCTTAAGTTTTGTTGGATATATATTGGATTTGTATTGAACAGATGCACTATGATGGTTTACAGTAAGTTGTGATGTTTTTTGCATGTGAAAAGTGCTGCAATGGGATACTCCATTTTGTAATTAATGTATAACTTGTATACTTGCAAATCGTTTGTAAGATCGTTGTTTATGGCTTTAATATTGACAATTTGTTCACCTTTTGCTGTCAGTTGAGATATGTCAATTCATAAGAAGGGATCCAATTGTGGGTTTAAAAATCTGTGGCACTAACCTATATGTATAGCTAAATTTTAACGTTATTGACATGACTGATGAAGTTGCATTATAGATATGCTTTATTTCTGCACTTTTTAACATTTAAATGGTTTCATCAGCTGGTTTTCTTATAAAGTCTAACGTCTCGCTACTGTTAATCACTGTTTAAATATAAATTCACATAGTCCTTCTTTAGGCATTAAACTTGTTTACAAAAACCTGTGAATATTATATATTTCATAAAACTTGTATTATATTCTCTGCATTGAAAATGACCACAATGAAGAGATAATCGAACTGGACCTCTTGTTCATAGCAAAATATTCTACTAGTTTATTCTTTAACCCTTTAGTCATTGGACTCTTTGTATCTGCTATAAATTGGGCTTTGTGCTGTAGTATTTTCTTAGCCATCTTGATTTGTATTAGTTTTGTACATGTTAGGGAACTGTACATATGATATTATCTTGATGAATGCTTAAAATTAATGTAGATTAAAATATAGACATTTTAGAATTACAAAAACACTTGATAGATTGACAGCCTTAAAGCGTTTATTATATAAGTAATAATTGAATTGAACCTTTGTGTATAGCTTATAATGATGTATGTTGATGTATTCAAAAATAGTAATTTTTAGCATATTTGACTAAATTTATGCTTGTTAAATAGTTTTTGCTATGCTTAACGCGTTGGTTAACTATTTGTCCAAATGGAAATAAAAGTGATTTTAAACCCGGAATGATTTGGTGAATCATTTTCTACTATCGCGCACAGTTCGGCGATTGGTTTATCTGGTCTGACTGTTGCCGCAGTTTGATTGGGCAAATTAGGTGTCACGTCACAAAACGGTAGCCTATGATTGGTCAGTAGAGGAATGACTTCCAATCACACCATGGCGGCGGTCTAAAAGTCGTCTGCGCTAAGATACCTGCGGAATAACGTGTAAGTGTAGGCTGATGTAAAGACAAGATGAGGAAAGTTGTGTTGGTAACCGGTGCAAACAGGTAATGAAATCGTCTGTGTTTTAATAGTTACACACTTAATTATATACACACTTAATTAACTCATTGTTTTAAACCTCACGCTGCTGTTACTGAAATATTGACTGCAGTCTTAGGAAATAAAACTGCAGTCCTTGGAATCAAAGTGTGATTATTCCCAAACATTTAGGTGTCTAATTAAAAAAGGAATAGAAAAAACTAAATAAATGGGATTTACATCTAAAGAATATGATTAGTTATCTGTATCTTGGATAGAGAAATGTCTGTGTTAATGCTCACTTAATATGACTTAATATGCTTAATGCACTTAATATATGCTTAATGTACTTAATATATGCTTAATGTACTTAATATATGCTTAATGCACTTAATATATGCTTAATGCACTTAATATATGCTTAATGCAATTAATATATGCTTAATGTACTTAATATATGCTTAATGCATGTAATAACAATGCATGCATGTGTGTATGTGTTCATGTGTTTAGTGGTATTGGACTTGCCCTGTGTGAGCGTCTACTGAGGCAGGATGGCCAGCTGCATCTCTGTCTGGCGTGCAGGAACATGCAGAGGGCCGAGGCTGCCCGCCAGGCTCTTCTTGTGTCTCACCCTCAAGCTCGCGTTTCTCTGCTACACTTAGACGTGGGCAACATGCCCTCTGTGATCAAGGCTGCTGAGGAGTTCAAGAAAAAGTAAGAGGATACATGGAACTGATTTAAACCTTGAAGTCACTTTGAATAAAAGCGTCTGCCAAATATGTATGACTTTCGCTCTTCGTGGAACACAAAGCTCTTCTTCAAAAACCAGAAGCAAGTTGTTGGCAGGAGCTGGTCCAAAATCATTTCAAAACACCACAAAATTAACTTTAAAGTAGTCTATACAATGCTGTTTTATAATTTCTGATGCCAAACAATACCGTTGTTAACTAGCTAAATTTAGATTTATTTATCCTTTTTAGCTATAAATGACATTTATTTATTTACTATTTGCTGTGTCTCACACAGAGAATAATAGCAGTGTTGTTATTATACAAGTTTTTGCTTTTAGTACAGTGAAGTATGTGCCAAAAAACAATAAGACAAAACATATGTATGAAGTACAATCTGGATCCACTGGAGGAATTTATACAAAGTTCATCAAAGATCAGGAGTCAGTCAGCATATTTTTACTCGTTATGATGATGTAACAAGTACAGAACATTTGAAGCACCTACACTGATAAACCTAATTCAACTTTATTTACAAATATTTATTTGAACAGGTACGACAGATTGGACTATCTGTACCTCAATGCTGGAATCATGCCTAACCCCAAAGTAGATCACAAAGCCTTTTATACAGGCCTGTTTTCCAGGTACATTTCTGCATGTTATCTTATATAGCAGCGTGCAGTATGATGAAATGCTTGACTGAAGATAGAAAATCAGTATTTTATGTAGTCCATTGTTATATTTTTCTAATCCACAGAAATGTGGTCAATATGTTTGCCACCGGAGGAGGCATTCTGACCCAGGAAGATAAGGTCACACCCATCGGTTTGCAGGAGGTGTTTGCCACTAATCTGTTTGGTCATTTCCTTCTGGTAAGTTGCTAGAAGATATCAAAGACAGTTTGTTTTAGCCCACATTATTAACACATCTAGGGAAACAGATGTGCTTCTTACCATTGCATAATATTCCTTTGGTAGTAGAAATCATATGTTTGCGAAATTTCTCTGTTTTCCATTAAAACTCACTATCAAATAAATCATCTGTCTCATGATTTCCACTTCGTATTTTATCTGCACATAAATACCACAGAATTCATTCCACGGTTGTCAACAGCTTGTTCCCTGGCAGCCATTCTGCTTAATAATTCATCTGAACGTCTCTGTTACTGAAGTTATTTCAGAGTCCTTGCAACCCTGTGTTACATTGTGAAGTATTCTTGTTTGCTAATTTAAGAGCTCATTCATTTGTATGTGCTGAGGCATCTGCTCAGTAGCGCTGGAAGCTGGAGCAGCAGGTCTCTCTGCATGCATCTTCATACAGTGGAGCTATTGGGGCTCAGGTGGCTCTGACATTAAATTTGCAGTAGATGTGACACAGTGTCCTCGAAGGCCAGACAAGACATATCGATTTTCTGCTGGGATGGCGCCAATTAAGAGAGCGCTTGATGGCTTGTGTTTCTAGTGTTTTTATTTCCTTCTGTTTCTCACTTACACACATGTACATTCTGTGTTTCACAGTATTAAAAAATGTAACTTAAAAAATGTATTTATTTAAAGTATTTTTATAATATTTAAAATAAAGGAATTTTTTGGAAATCTGTTCAGAAAGTATTTGCAGTTAAAGTTGGTGCTTCTAGTGGGGCAGAACTGAACAGAATCTCTGATACCCACTGAATTCTTTGTCCTGTGACAGGTGAGGGAGCTGGAGCCCTTGTTGTGCCAGGCGGACCACAATTCTCAAGTAATCTGGACATCCTCCAGTAATGCTCAACGATCAGCTTTTAGTCTAGATGACATGCAGCATCAGAAAGGCCGTGAGCCCTACAGCTCCTCCAAATATGCCTGTGACCTGCTAAGCCTAGCCCTAAACCGTCGCTACAACAGCCAAGTTAGTGAAGCCTGAGTTCCCATTTGAACACAACAGCCTGCTTTCCGTTTCCTTCTAAACACACAAAGGCAAATATTAGTTACTTTATTATAGAATAGAATGAGGTCCAAAACGTTAGAGACCATTGTAGGAAATAGTTCTGTTTTGCAAAAGTTATTTATTTATACACTTTTCCAAAGCCCTAATACTTTGTTTATTTTCTGGTTTATATTACATTTTACAGGATTTTAATGTAATCTTAAAATTTAGCTCCTAGGTTATTATACGTTTATTTTATTTTGTCATTTCACTAACAAAAGATTATTACCAAAAAAAAAACACCTGTAACCTGTTCACAGGGTCTGTACTCATCAGTCATCTGTCCTGGATTGGTGATGACAAACCTCACTTATGGCATTCTACCCTCATTCTTCTGGACCCTCATCATGCCAATAATGTGGCTGGTATGTTACCAATTTGCTGTTATTTTTGTGTACATCATAAATGGTATAATATATAAATGGTGGAGTAGGAAAGTCACACAGAAACCTACCACTGATTTGTGTTTCAGCACACAGACATTCTGTGTTTGTGTGGGTCACAATTAATGTCTGCTAACTTTTTGTGTGTCCTGTCTCATCAGATAAGGATATTCACCAACACTTTCACCCTCACTCCTTATAATGGGGCAGAAGCATTGGTATGTTACAGAACCACCCAAAATGTTCATACCATTGTTAAAGTACTTATAGAACCACCATAACTGGCAAACAAACATGTTTTGTAGTACCTGGACCAAAAACAATCATGATAAACCATGTTTGACATTATAATAGCATATGAAAGTTTGTGTCGAATGTCAGATGGAGAAACTATTCCGTTTTATTCACGGTTGTCTGAGCATCATAGCTTTCCCCTAGTCTTCATCTATTGTTTTCATTACACAGTTTTGGCTGTTCATGCAGAAACCTGAGTCATTGGACCCAATGGCTAAATACCACAGTTTGACCTCTGGGCTTGGAAACAATTACACTCAGCCACACAAGGTCAGAAATGGCAATTGCTTACATCGCTCCCTCCCTCCTCTTTTTTAATGCCTTTTTTAGTCTCAGAAGTACGATTCTTTCATAGTAAATCATGATTTAAAAAACAGACTGCAGCATTTCTAGGCTTTTGTTAAGGTATGGTTTGTTGTTTGTATTTCTGAACTTTTAATGTAATGTCTTTTTTCCATCATTTTCACAGCAACTGATAAGTTCATCTTTTTGCGTGTTTCAGATGGATATTGACGAAAACATGTCAGACGCCCTCTTTGTAAAGTTACTGGAACTTGAGGATAAGGTGCATCAGAAACTAAGAGAGGAACATCTAGATGTTAAACTAAAAGGCTGATGCACGGTTCATGAAGAAAATAAGACCTCAGATCAAGTATTTTTATCAGGGTTCTTTTTTGTTAGTTAGTGTGGTGTTTATATATATATATATATATACACACACTTTTCATTTCTTAGTAATTGGACTCTTTATGTGTGGTGAGAAGTGCTCCATGCTGCTGGTCTAGCTCAGGCTGGGGTGGTTTCACTGATGAGGGCACTGGGCCAAAATCAGTAAATAGGCATGAGGGACCTTGAATCTGCTCTGTCATTATGATCCAGTGAATGATAGTGAATGTGTAGCTATTTTAATTCTTTATTCACTTGCAAACTGTATGTTTAAATAGTTTGTTTTGAGAATTTTAATGCTACTTTCACATTGTTGAGAGTTTTAGCCTCTCAAACCTCTTTCTGAAGAAACTGTGTTGTGTTCATGCCTTTACTTTAAAAACACTAATGTCTAAAACGATTACATAAGAAATTTTTATTTAAAGTACTTAAAGTGCAGAGCAAAGGCACACAAATGATATAAAGTGAGGTTGTAACAGTAATTTATTCAACCAACAGCATTAACATGTTGGGTAAAGTGTAATAACTTTCTCTGAATGAGGGATGCAACGTAGGCGAGAGATCGATTGCAGGTAAGGATGGGTTGCCAGATCAATGAGATGCACTTTTACCTGTTAATAAAGAAATAATTATGCTTAAATCACGTTGCGATTCTGTTTAATAAATAAGTTTCAGCGTTTTTGGTCTGCCAGACATGTCAGACGAGGGAAACAGACTGAATTGTCATTCTTACCTCTGCCTTGAAGCTGGAGGTCTTTATAACTGTACGCGTGCAGTTGTTTCTCTTAACATAACAATACGAACTCATGACATTGGTATTATTATTATTATTATTATTGTTATTGGTATATTAATCCACAATATAGGACGAAGCGATGTAACATCTCTGTGTCGGATGCCCGTGACATTCGGGTGTACAAATCAGATCCGTTGTATTTTCCCAGGATCTGCAAAGATTTGTTGCAGAGAGACTTGGGAAAAGCTGCTGTCGTCGCACTCTGTTTCTTCGGCGATGCCACCGAGTTTGGGGTTGCAGAATGCCCAGACCATGCCACAAAAGTACACAAAAAACGCCGACATCACCAAAAACATAAGCGCATACGACTCGATCATCGCCTCCGTCACCACATTAGGCATCTTCGCTGCGCCTGAAACAAACGTTTGTGCAAAGAAATGTGCAGTAAGATTTGCAGGATCTTTATACCTGGATGTCCTCACATATTTACAGCTGCCTGCTTTAGCCCTCTTGTTGACCTGTGAGCTTGGGCATCAGCGCTTCTCCCTGCTCTCTCTCTGAATGTTATACAATATACACAATGCACCAGTCCCACTGCTTACCACCACAAAGACCTTGCTGTGATAGCCATCTACAAATCTTTCTATCTTCATTGTGAAGTTATTTTTAACTTCACTTATGTCCTCACTTATCTTCTGCCACCCTGTAAGCTTATTTATCTAAAATAAGGCATTTGTTATTAATTTAACAAAGTTATTTAGTAGCCCAGAAGAGTATTTTTGAAAACTTACATTTATAATAGTCTTGTAGAATTCTTTTGTAGAGTTTGGACACACTTTTTAAAGACATTTAACCCCTCAAATTATTTGTTTAAGACTATTCAAATGCTCCACACTTATTTCTTCAAGGCATGACCAGAATGATTACAGGTGTATCTATGAATTTTGAATCAGTTGCTCTGTTATATACTCAATAAACAGTATAAATTTTCAGTTTCTTCTACTTTTATTTTTTTCCCTTGATTGCTGTCAATAAACTTAATGGCATCAAACTTTTTTTATCACTGATCTAAGTCATAAAGCACAAAGTGCAACATAACCTTGAAAAATGTATAGAAAAAATGTAATACAACATTATATTGTAGAATTCTCTAAATTGTTCCCAGTTCCTACATGTGGCAACAGCAAGTACTGTATAAAAAATAAGCATCTTTACTTTTAACTTTTAAAGGTCTTAACTACCCTGTATTCTGTATTTAGCTATTATAGTAGCTAATCCCCAAGAGAGTGCAAGCTTTCAACTTATTATTAACTTGTGTCATGACTGTCTTGTTACACCGTTGAGTGATTGCTTTGATGGGGTTACTCCGAGTTATTTTGGTCTGCTTGTATTACATGCTTTTTAGTCATGGAGTCATATATCTTGCCTAAGCGTATATGTGCTCTAATAGACGCTGTGTTTTAGTGGGTCCCGTACTTTCTGAGGCACGTGTAACTACATGTCCCATACGACTTTGCGTCAGAGTCCCGGATGTCTTTCACGCCGGAAGAGAAGTGCGGGTCTTTTCCAGCCATCTTGTGGCAACTTGCAGCGAAGTGCCTACCCGAGCCCCGTAGAATCGGAGGAGAATCCTGCTGAAAGGGCGCCATCATGCCCGGACATATGCAAGAAGGTTTCGGCTGCGTCGTAACCAATCGGTTCGACCAGCTATTTGATGATGAAGAGGATCCGTTTGAGGTGTTAAAGCAGGCAGAGCAGAAAAAGAAAGAGGCGACCGTTCCCGGTGCCGCCAAGACCGCGGCGCAGGCTACAAAGCAGCCCAAAAAAGAGTCGCAGAAAGACAGAAAAAACCCTCTTGGCGACAAGAAGGAAGAGACGCCGGCTCCCGTCCCTCTCAAGAAAGAAGGTAAATGGTGCATGAGTCAAACGGGCTTTTTCTCCGCATTTTTCACCAGCGATCAGTCTGCAGAAACGCACTGCTAACCCATGAGGTCACGCACATGACTATTGTTAGTAAACCGCTTGACACTTTAACTTTCACATCTTTAAGTAAAACGTTTTTATTGTCTCCACACGTCGTTTCGCGAGTGACGCAGGCGGTGGGACCTGTTGCTACATAATTGTATATTAGATGCGCGAGCTGAAGGCCCATTGCATTACTTTCATTAACATGGCGTTGTTAAATGTCTGTGCAGTTGTTGCTTTCAAGTCATCTGTCTGGTTAGGAAAGCAGGCGTTTCGTACTGAGAGACTATGTAGTGACAGACTCGGAAAGCATAATCGTCTGTCACACGGTGCAGGAGAAACGCTGGAAGCAAAGCACGCTGCTCAGAGCACCAGCACAACAGCGCCGAGCTCGTGTTTCAAGTTGCTTAAGTTAAAAGTGCGTGTTATCAGACGTGTCACTCCCATCGAATAACCTTATCTTGCAGTCTGACATCGTTTTTCATATATATATTATATATATAATAATCAAGACCGCCCTTTAAACCTTCATACGTACTGATGCTTGTGGTTTAATATGGCGTAGATATGCCCTTTACGTAGAAAAGGTTGAAGGTGTTAAGAGGATTGTCAGATATGTCAAAGTTTCGGTCGGGTGTGCGTCGCCCGGGTTTGAGAGATCTGGATGAGAGCAGCGTGTTGGAACAGGTGATCGGACGCGACGTCGGGCGCGCGCTCAGCTGTTGGGGTGCGCGCGCGAGTCTATTTCGGTAAAGGAGGAGGGATTTGTCAAGACCGAACCATTATTATTGAGGGCTCGCAACAGGGTTTATGTCTTTGATAATGCTGAAACTAAGTGTACAAAACAACCCACTATCCCCAAAAGTATTGTTTAATTAATGCTGGACCAAACTTGATTATCTCTACTTTATTTTAAACATCATTTTGATGCTTTTTGGTCTTGCCCATAATTAAAGTTCAGTGTTTCTTAACTTTACCTTGAGTTACTTGTGCTGTGTTTGCAGCATTAACTAAAGCCAATTTAAAATGACTTCAACATCTGTGGCGTGGTTTTGTGATGTTTGTTCCGGCATGAAATAACCTAATTTATTCATTGTTGTATGTTTTAAAGGCATGAGGAAAATGGGCCGCAAGCCGGAGCAACAGGGTCAGCCAGGGTCCCAGCAGCAGCAGGGTGGTCAGGGGGAGGCTCGTCCCTCAGCAGACAGGCGGCCTGACAGGCGGCCACCGCGTGAACGACGTTTTGACAAACCCACTGACAATAAGCCTGCTGAGGGTGGAGAATTCTCTGTGGAGAAGTGAGTCAGTTGATCTTTTTTGTGTGATGATGCACAAAGTTGATCGTTGGTGTTATCAAGTTTGCCTTTAAAATATATGATGCATTAGCAGTCGTAAACTTTGATCTTTTTTTAAATGATATTACATTTTTATTTACATTTTATTTCTGTTTAGATCTTTACTATATAAAGAGTATGAAAATGTAAAAATGTTCCATTTCAGGGCTGTTGGTGACAGGCCGTTCCGGGGTCGTGGAGGTGCCAGAGGAGGGCGTGGAGGCCGGGGCAGGGGTGTCGGCAGGAATGATGGCTTTGACTTGCGTGGGAAACGTGAATTCGACAGACACAGCGGCAGCGACCGATCGTAAGTCATTTGCATCCATTTATTGGCTTGAGTAGTTTTTGCTGTAATAACACTCATAATAAGCTCAACTGTGACATGCCAAAGCTAAGTGTTAGCTTTTGGTTCAGCAGCCTAAAAGCAGAAGAAAAACGTGGAGGGAGTGGATCTCATAACTGGGGCACGGTTAAAGATGATTTGAGGTTAGTGAAACAACAGACAATTTGTCCATCTAACATCTTTATATGTTTCCTGCAACATAGATGAGTTTTGTTTGTAAACTCATACATATCTGTTTAGCAGAACCTTCAGACATGGTGTATTGATTTAATTTGTGAAGTTCGATGCATTTCTTTTCCCTCTTGTATTGCAGTGAGCTTGATCAGTCGAATCTCACTGAAGATGCCCCTGAGGGAGAGGAGCACCCACCCGCTGACTCGGAGAACAAGTGTGTACACTTCAGCTCTTAATTAGCATGACACAGCTGAGTTATGGCTTAGCCCTTGTTGCTTGTAAAATTAGCATTTGCTACAAAAATAGCCTTAGGTTAATTTAGGAATGTAGGTGCATTTCTCCAGTTGATGTTTTAAACAGTAGTAAAAGGGACAAGACTTGATTCTTCCTGTCAACTAATTGGAAATTCTTCTCTGGGTGGACAAATTAAAAGCAGCAATATGATACTAACGTGATGTGCCCACAGGGAGAACGAGGTTGAAGAAGTTAAAGATGAAGGTCCTAAGGAGATGACTCTAGATGAATGGAAAGCCCAGCAGGACAAAGAGAGAGCCAAGGTGGAATTCAACATCCGCAAGGCCAACGAAGGAGCTGATTGGAATAAAGGATATGTTCTGCATAAGTCTAAGGCTGAGGATGTATGTAAAACAACAGTGTTTGAACTCTTGGTTTCTGTTTGCAGTAGCGCATAATCATGTCTTCATTTGCCTGCAGGCCTCTGCTGATGATGCCTCTGGGGATCACCACTTCCGCAAACCTGCTAATGACATCACGTCCCAGCTGGAGATTAACTTCGGTGACCTGGGCCGTCCAGGGCGTGGCCGCGGAGGTCCACGAGGTGGCAGAGGAGGTCGTGGGGCCGGTGCTTCTAGACCACCTCGTGAACGCAGGCCAGACAAGGTACAGTCTCTTTACAGCGATTTTATATTAGTGCAGGTATGTACATTTGTGCCCTGAAATGCACTTAATTGATTAGTCTAAAGTCTAAACTAGTTCTAGTTTGTGCTTAATACATTTTTGGGATGGACAATTGAGCTGCCAGTTTTCTGGAATTCACAGATGATGTCAGTAAGCGTCCCCAAATAGCCTGTTTTTCTGCTTTTTTCAGACAAGTGGAGGATCTGTCCCTAATGTGGATGACCCAGAGGCTTTTCCAGCCCTGGCTTAAGCTGACCCGGGTCACTTGTCTATGAGGCTTGCATGCTAACGGATCCTTTAGCAGATGAAATGATGGAAGACTGTCATTCATGCCATTCTCCCCGAGGACTGAATTTTACCCGTTTTAGAAAAAAGTGGAAACATCTTAAAAAATAATAAAAACAGAAACGAAAAGAAAGGACTTCTTGCTGTTGCGAAGCAAATTATTGGTTGAGGTTTCGTATTTAGAAACATGGTAGCAGGGATGATTTCATACAGTGTTTCCTTTTGTTGTTTTTCTTTTTTCAGAAATGATGCATTGTTCATGGATATTTTTTGTACTGCTGCTTGAAAATACGCGTTTCCAAAAATAGGTGTGAATAACCCACCATGTATCTTATGTGTTCCTTAGCTTGCTTGCTTGCTTTTCACACACACATGCCTTAATACAAGGCAGCCTGTTTCAGGAATTATTCACATAAGAACATCATCTACCAGTTTAAATTTTGAAGGTTACTGCATCACCAAAGGAGTTTAAATTAGCATCAAATCTAAAATCTTTTTGATGGTGTACAATGTTTGATTCATACCTTAATTCCAAGGTTTGGTTCAGATGATTTAGTTGCACTCAGCACATAAAGTGTCTTATATCGAATGACCACTGTAATGTTTAATATGGCATCATTTGATGTCATTGTCTCTGGTAACTCAGGATAGTGTTGTATTCATTTAATTAGCATATATACAAGCAAGTTGACACACCACACCTCTGTTAACTGAAACGTGAGCCAAGTTATGAATTATGTTGATGACATCTGACAAGTACTGTCTGCCCCATTGCTTATTATAGTAGTGCTACTGATCTTTGATCTGAAGAAACGCCATGTTCAACTGAATGCTATTATAATGTGTGAATTCTAACCCTGCTATTAGACCTCTGTCAATAATTAAAAGATGGTCAATTCATACGGAGTTGTGTGGACTTTAAAGATGTGCCAGTTTTGTTTTTTTTGTTTGTCTAATGTGTTTGTTCTAATGTTGGATAAGGTTACATTTCAAAGTTGTAACATTTCTGGACAAAAAAGGCCTAACATGTCAGTCGGGGTAATAATGGGGGCTGAGGAATTTTCCTGAGTTTTTGCAAAAGACATTCAATTATTAGCAGTGGTTGCTAAGGCAAATATTACTATTATTGCTAATACCCCTTATTTTAGGTGTTAAGGTACTGTAACGTCTGTTTTATGGACATAAATGATACCATACTGTACGGCTTTATTTGGAAAGGTGTTCTGAGCAAGCATCTAAGAAAATGTAACAGTCTTGTCTTTTATGATTTGTGAAAATGTTTATTTATAGAAAATTGTGTGTATACATTTACACATTTGGCAGATGCTTTTATCCAAAGTGACTTGTACATTTAAGTTTTTACATTTTTGTCAGTATGTTGTGCTCCCCTAGGAACTGAACCCACAACCTCTACCAACTATATACAAGTTTCCAAAAAAGTTGCTTTGACTTGCAACGCTGACATATAAGTTTACATTTAAACAGTATTTCATTAAGCTGAGTTTTATGTCCTTTTAATGACAAATTGTTTATAATGGGTCAAAAATCTTGCAATATAGTAGATGTGAGTCCTGGGTCTGCCAGAAAAATTATTCTTGTGCAATTGTCCAAAGAGTGGTTACGCTGTAGTGTTGGACAGTACTGTTGAGTGTTGTAGTGGAGAGAATGGTTGTCTGTACAATGTTCTAAAAACATCTAAAAACATCTGTCAGTGATCCTTACTCTTCATTCTTTACAGCTGTGATGATTGTTTTAAGAGTCTATACAACTATTGCCAGTTTAAAACAATCAGTACAAAGGGATATAAGGTTGAGGCAGGCCATGTGTTCTTTAAAGCAGGGGTTTCCAATCCATGTTCCTGGGGGTCCACACACCTGCACTTTAGCTCCAACCTACTTCAACACACTTGCATGGATGTTTTAGTAGTCCAAAAGACCCTGGTTAGCCAGTTCAGGTGCGTTTAATTATAGTTGGAACTAAACTTTAAAGGTTGTTTGTCACCCTACTGCCATGGGCAGGTCCTCAGATCATAGCCCCTTCATAGGATGTGCAAACCACAACATTGAATCATTCCTAAAACAGCCATAAAAGTTTACTAAAATGTCCAACCTGGGCCTGGGTTGTCTGGGATTTGAAATAGTGGTGAAAAGGTGTTGTGACTGCTCCAGCCACAAAAACAACAAAATTGTCCTCAGGATGTCTGTGCTGCTTCTTCAGCACCCATGCAGGAAAATGTAGACAACTTCACGCTCTGGTCAAATTTTAATGCCCTTGGGTAGTAAACATACAATCCAGAAATTGGCTGCAGTCTATTTTCACCACATCAAGTGTCAGCTTTCCATCTGTTGAAATTAATGGTTCTGGGAAAAAGCTGTTTGTGCACTGAAAGAATTTGTCGGAAATACTATCATCTTCCTCATCATCTTCCTCCTCTCCTCCACTAATTGCTCCATGAGTGGAGATGTAATCATCTGTGATGCCTGTGCTCCTGGTGATCTGGGTGGCATCTGAGGAGCTGGACTCTTGAGAGAAGCTTTTGATGTAGGTGCAGTTAAAGCTGGATTGATAAGGAACCTCCTCAACCTCCACAGTGTCTGGTTCTTCACATATGCTGGAGTCCAAATAGTCAGGGTAGAACTTCATTTCATCCTGCGTGAAGTCAGTGTAGGGGTTACAGGTTTTGAACAAATTATCATCGAATTAACAATGTTTATGATTTTTGCAGCATTTTTGGCCAGTAATTCTAGATGTTTATCATTTAATTTTCACAAGCATATTCCTTTTTCCAAAATACAAAAGATATATATGGCCAAAGATATACACAGAAGACATACATGCCCATACAGAGCAGTCAGGATCCAAAAAGGACAAAATAATATTATCACCATAAATGTAGTACATACAACACACACTATATTTCAATGTCTCTAAAGCCAAATAAGCAACAGGCTAAAATTTTATTCAACTTGCTGTAACATCTGATTTATAAATATTTAAACTTGCCAGTATTTGAGTTTGAAAAGACAAAGTTGAGTAAATTATGCAAGATTTTTCTTTTAATCTAAACAGTATTTTAAACTGCCAAAAAATATGTATGCAGCTCACTAGTTAATAAAATACAGCATCTGCATGCATTTACCTGGTCAATAAACTTCTTTGCACATTTACTGTTTGCTGCATCTGGAATAGCTGTGGGCAGCAGGCACTGGCAACAGTTTAAGAATCTGTCAAATAAACAAAAACAAACATACATGGGAGAATTATACCACATAAATGAAGCCTGTCTCTGATCCAAAACATTCAGCTGTTTCTTACCTTCTCTGGACTGAGGAGAACTGACAGATGCACAGAAGGGTTAGACAGATTAGAAGAATGGCTCCTCCAGCTAAAATCACTAGGGACATTAGTTTCTCAGCTGAAAGAGAATACAAGTCCCTTATCAAACTGGGCAAAAGATTTAAATTCATATTAAATAGAATGGCAGGTGTCAATCAATAGGGCAAATAATGCCACTATATGTCAGAAGTCAGTAAACCATGCAAATGTAACAGTGAGCAAAAGAGAGCAAAATATGTATTTATATTTTGTTTTATTCTAGAAAAGTCCCTCACATCTGGATAAGCTGGGGCGGCTAGCACTCCAGAAACATGCATTTTGTGAACTGCACAGTGTGAAACAAAGGAACAAATATATGTACAACTGAGTTGGTTAACATGCGCAAACTGCTATTTAGCTTTCTACGTTCCAAAGCTTAACATTTTGCTAAGTAAAAGATGTTCCTGGTTCAACAGTTTGTTTATCCTGGAACATTGTTCCTGTAGAAAAACTCTGCCCCATCCATTACGTATCCATAAAATCTCTACGAGTTACCCTAAACTTTACCTTAACTATAGACTTATCAATTAAATCTGATTGGTTGATTGGAATCAATGTTGTCCCAGGGTCAACTATGATGTTGACCCAGTAATATCTCTCACTTTGCAAAATCAAGAAGGCCTAGTCCAAAAGGTTCCAGATCCATGATATACACAATAGCTGCTAAATTAAAAAGCTGAAAGATGGATTTGGGCTACTTAGTGTATACTGATCTCATTATAGTGTTATGCATGTAGTTTAGAGCTAAAACCCATGCAAACAAAATACATACAGTCTGATCGTGTGCAGAATGGAAGGTCAGTTCCTTTCAGTCCCTCCCCAGTATCTGTCCAGGCAGTAACCCACAAAATATAACACTGTCCTGGTGACAGACCACTGATAGTAAACTGTATTTTTCGATACTCCACACCTAAAAACAAAGTCAAGCATTACAACCAAGAAATCCATCTGTCACTGTATCATTTATCATTCTTGTTTAGCACCAATAATGGAAACATCTCATGAAGAAATATCTGGACTGCAGGATGGTGTATATACTATGACAGGTATACACTTTATACACAGGTTTTTTTAATGGAAGATAACATGTTCCTTACTGTAATTTTTAATTTCTCCATGTAATTTATCCTTCAGGTAGATGCTGTATTTCCTTAAACAGCCTCTGATCTTCTCTGGAGGGATTTTAGACCAGTTCACCTGCAAGCTCTCACTCTCCTTCCAAATTAGCTGGGGAACAGGACCCTGTTCTGGGACTGTAAAACAAAAAACACAGCAGTAAACAGACCTTTAAAAATGGGATAATCATTCGATAGTATTGATATATATGTTTCAAAATAATGTTTCAAAATAATGTTGTGTGAGTTTCAATGAGAGTGGGTAACTGTGAAAAATGTTAAAAATTTAACTTAAAAAATGTAGTTTAAAGCTAAATATTTGAGAAAGGTATGGCTCGGTTGTATCAAATTTAGACTCAATGGTAAAAGGGTGATTTCTGCCACGTTTTACACTTTACCTACAGTAATTATGGATTTTGTGGACTTCATTATCAGACAAATTTTTATTTTTTTGGCGTTCCAAATTCTCTTACAAAATCTGTTTGGATGGGCATGATTCTTCTGATTATGATCTGATTTAATCTTTGATTTTTAAAGCTCCAAGCCACCAACCTGACTGCCATGTGGAAATGCCTTCAATGGATGCCATTACAGGGCCTGTTGAATGTAGAGCAGTAACAGCTATCTGATAGCATTCTCCTGGCCGGAGACCTGTGTAGACATCAGGAGAAAATGTACAACAAAGACGAGAGAGATACATATTACCTGTTTAACTCTTACAGTCCAGGAAACAAGCAACGACTACAAATCTCCCACAGATCAAATTGCTAGTTTTGGATTAATAGTTCATATCTACGCTTGTAGAAACATAAGACACTTACCTGTAATGTGAGCTGTGGTATCATGCAGTCTAATCCATTTAAATTTTCCTTTGGCTCCAACAGGATACCAATGGACTACATACTCTGTCCTATGACCCGCAATAGCAAGTTTTGGCCAGAAGAGGGCAATACTATTATTTGAAACAACATGTGGCTCAATACTCAAAATCAAACCTGCAAAAAAAGACAATGATGAATTTTGTTTTATTGACAACTTGCATTGAGTTAATAAACCTGAGTAAAGCTACATTAATTTGTTTGTGCATCTGTTTAAAATTTCTCTGTTTCTGATTCCTTTCTCTGTTTCTGATTGCTGGTAAAATGGATGGGTAACGAACAAGTTAGTCGTGTACTCCTGTAGGCTTACCTGGAGGGAGTAGCTCAATGAATTTGGCAGGTGATTGACCTTTTGAGTTCACTGCAGACACTGAGACAGAACAGTCAGTTGAGCAGATGCTTCGATTCATAATGTTGGGGTCTACAGTGACTGAGTTCACCTTCTTCTGTACCTCGACACTTATGATATATCTTTGAATCTTCCCTTTGGCTTCTGATTTGCTCAGTTTCTGAAACATATAGTACACACCTTTTACTGTATACGATACATGAGTGATTAAACAGAAAATAGTTACTAGAATATAGACATCATATATATTGAATACATCATATTCTCTCAACACTATAGAACTGTCTGTCTTATGGTAGTGCAAAATGGAGGATAGGTGAAATTAAAAATAGGTGGAACTAAAAATCTTTTTTAAACAAATATTAATTCATTGTTAATCACAGTTTTATGCAAGATTTCAAAATGATAAATCATAAATATTTGATACAACAGCACAAATTATTACAGTACAAATTTTTATTTTGTCGACCATCTGAGAGATTGCAAAAAGATTGCAAAATGTAAATTAATTCCTCTGAGCAATTAAGAAACTAATCTAAAATAATTAAAATAAGCAAAATAAATCATTAAACTGAATTGATTTTCAGTTCCACGACTATCAGAATATATATTCTTTATTCTGTTTGGTCCCATGTCTTATGAATCAGTGTGGGTTCAGGTTAATTCTTCTAAATGTATGCATCCGTCACATCAAACAAACTGCTACTGAGTCATTAATAAGATAGTAACATGACAGAAGTAGCATTTCTGAAAGAATGAGCTCTCGGATCCATCATTTCCTCTAAACCCTTACTCAATTTTTTGTAAACTGAAACTTGAACGTCGGCTATCTTTTGGTTTCAGGCTAACGTGTTAGCCTAGTGTGTTTGGGAAGATGCAGTTCACACTATACTAACCATTGCTTGGCAGTGGTTTAACCTTTAAGGGCCTGCATAAGAACGGTTTGGGGGGGGTGTAATGATTTGTCCATAGAGCTCATGTCCATAGAATGTAAATTTAATTTGTTACAGAATAAATTTGTTATATATTGTGTACAATTGTATTGTATTCTGTTGGTGAAGTGCTGCTTGCCTTCCAAAATATCCTGAAACACTTTTCAGATTGTGAGGATTTTGGCTCTTGGAGGTACCAGACATCAAGTGCCTTGTCAGGAGCTACAGACAGAGAGATACCACAGAGAAAAACATTTATTACACAATCAGACGTGCTCTTTGTATATGTTTTCTAACAGGTATGTCAATCAAACATATTGCTACATGTTTACAGTTACACACTGTTATGGATGTAGGAATTTTCTAGAACATCCAAAATACCAATGTGACTCATTGGTGATTAATATCATATATGGGGGTGTGTTTCTTCAATCTCCATGAAATGAGCAATATTAAAAGATGAATCTGTTGTTATTCTTTAGTTGTTTTTTCTGTAACTGCTTCTCAATGTCAAGCAATTGAAAGCTTCAGTTAATACTGTCGTTAACTTGTGCCTGTATGACACAGGGTTTCCTTGATGTTCTTTTTTAACCTTCAAAGGTAAAAAGGACGTTAACATCTGAGACGTGCAAACAAAACAGCGTTTCAATCCTACATCACTACGGTTGACTTATCTAACACCATTACCATTCTGAAGAACTGTTTACCAGAACACAGTAACTACCTATTCATTTGATTCCTCTGAAAACCTCTGGCTGTCATTACGGTTAACTTTCCTATGCAAACTGCCTTCAGAATGCCAGATTGCCCATTATTACAAAATGTGACATCTATACCATCCATATTCAACAACAATTATAAGGAATATATAGTGGTTTAAAGACGTGTCATTACATACCTTCCTCTTGGGTTTCTGCTTCTTTTGCCTGACTCCAGTCACTCCATAGACCTTCTTTAGGGTTTATTTTCCTCCTGATCTGGAACTTATACATGGTATATGGGTGCAGTGATGATATGTTTACATTCTTCTCAGCATTAGTCTGTTAATAAGAGACAACACAATATGATGTGTTCATATTTCACTATTTGTGACCAACTTATTTCGCTTGCTTAGTGTGATACAGAGATCAAAATCCCTCAATGTCAAAATTTCTGCACTACTAATGACACTAAACTACTAATGACACTTTATCTGTCATTGGTCACTCACATAGATAGTCCCGCCCCAAACTCACGCTATTGTTTGAGCTAATGTTGTTATGTCCTGTCCGCTTCTGCAGAATTTAAAGTACAGTCTTCACCTTAATAAGATTTTGTTATAATTTCCAACCCTGTTTGTCTCTTTAATGCAACCAAAGGAGATCTTAGGGAGATTATCTAACCATCTGTTTTCTATGTAACTATGGATTATGCATCAAATTCATTCATACAGCATAATCACAAGATACGCTGTGGGAAGAGAAGCAGCAAGTTGGTGGTTCACTTCCCAATGATAAGGGCAGAGAAAAACCCCTTTCTTGACATTTCATGTTCCAGTTTTGAGTCATTACAGAGGGTTAAGGTCTGACAACCAGACTAATCTGTGGGGTTTTGTGGGTTTTGCCTATGTCATCATGAATTGCCTGTGTGCAACTCTGCATTTTTCTTTACCAACTTTATCAAGACAGATGACTAATAGATCTGCGGGTACAGTAAAGTAGATTGACTTTGATATTGTAACTGAAGATGGCTGGAACAAGGTCACATATTGAACATCTGAACTTTTTCACATTATATAATCAGAAGTTGTACCTGGAGGCTTTCCCAGATCTGATTTTCTGCTCTGTACTGGACCTCGACCAAGTTCATGCTGTGATTATCAGTGTGAAGGTGGCACCAACGGGAGAAACATTCCACATGACTGATATAAGGCCTTGAGGGTTTTACTGTAAACAAATAGAAAAGCAATACAACAATACAAAACAGGCCACAGTACTTCACAACTAACAGCAGAAAAAAAATTGTATTATTTTTTTCCCAAATATCTGTTAAATTAACAAAAACAGTTAACAATTAAACATGCCATTTTCTTCTGTAACAATAATTTACAGAATTTACAGGGTTTACACCAGCCTAGTTGAGGCTACAGTATAAACCCTGTAAATTCTGTAAAAGTGAACCATTTGGATTATTTGGAATCTCCCAGCCCATAACAAACAGAACAGGTGAAGGTGCTACAGGACAACGGCAGTTTTTGTGTTAATCCATAATGAGATTTTTGCATTAATCCGAGTTACTGCCCAAACCAAGCAATTTTGTCTTTTGGTTTAATTTATATTTCCATGGTAACGTCTGGTATCTGGTTGCACTATGGCTGGTTAGGACATGGATATCATTTTCAATCGCTATCATTTTCATGGTAAAAGGTGCAAATTGGTTACAATAGAAGACAAAATGTTTTTTTTTTGAAGTTCTAAGAATTCTATTTTATTTATAACGCTTTTGCACACTATTGCACACCAGTGCACACTGTTGCAAGACTTGGGAGAAACAAAGCTTGGCATAAACAGGGAATGCAATTTAAATGGTTCACTTTTTTGTCTAAAATAATAAAAAATGTATTAGAACTTTTTTACCTATGTTGCTGAGGGTGAAGTTGTGGGGGCCAGAGTGCTTTGACCCCAGGCTATTTGAGACATTGAGCCTCATACTGAGTTGCGACATTGAACCTATAATGGGGAATGTGGCTGTACAAAATCCTGTTGAATTCATCACACTCCTGTAGGCAAGGTTATTTTGTACCCTGAAAAATAACATGATATACATCATAAAACATCCTGTAATTCAGTAAAAGAGAAAGACTGGAGTTTATTTGTATGTTTTCTCTCTGGTTAATATCATATGATCTGTAAACTCAAAGATCCTCCTTGGAATGGTGATTTGATGACTTTTTGTGACTAACCATAAATGACATGCGGTTGTGATTTTGGTATCCCTTCCTGTTTTCCAGATGCATGTGACATTGCCAGATTCAGTTTTTCGAATGCAGGTAAGGTCTTGTGGAATGCCTGGTGGATCTGAAAAAGATGTTCACGTATATGTTCATAAATGTTCATGACTATGTTAATGAATCATCATTAGTTCATAATTTCCTACAAATCACAACGTTAAAATTAGCTGCTGTCTCCAGCTTCCCCATGATGACTGAAACCCTGAAATAAACACATTATATGAAGTTACAAAGACTGTGCTTACATCCTGGAGTGATGTCAATTCCACAAGGCTCTGGGTATGTGTTGCATTTGCAGGTGAAGATGCTTAGCTTTGTTACATTCTTAACATCCACAGACACCACACTCGAACCAGATTCCTTTTCCTGCTTTATATGTTCATTATCCCGAAAAATGATTTTTTGACATTTCTTGTTGAAGACACAGGAAACTGTTACACTGGAACCTATGAGGACCTCTTTGCTTGTGTTTGCATGAGCAGTGCACACAGGTTCTGCAAGAATACAGAAAACATACATAAATAAAACATACAAAAAAGACATCAAATCTAGACATTGAGAGGGCAGGTCCACTTGATTATTAAATAGTTGATCTTTAGTTGAAATTATTTTAAAGATCAGTTTTTGGCACAGCCCTCTCGCCCGGTCCTGATATGGTTACATCCTTGTTTTACACTGTAGGCTATAATAAACAACAATTCATTGAACTAACATGTAGAATAATTCGCCTATATTCTATATATTACACATTGTGTAACTAATTATGTCAATATCATAAATCCAAATGTCTCAATCTTGCTTGTTTCCACATCACATTTGTTAATTTAACTGATGAATGCTGTAACGATGCCATACCTCCTTGTGCATATGCGGTCAGGATAAAGAGGAAAACCAGGAGCATCAGCCACGCACATTCAGGAGACATCGGACTCAGTGCTCGAGTTCATACAAACTTAAATGCCTTGCGGAAAATCATTTGGTGGATGTTTACAGCCTCTGCCTGTTTTGTGTCCTTCTTGAGCAATTCAGCACGATATAAAAGCCAAGACAAGCAGGTGCAAATGTCCGTCTTGCATCGTTGAAATCATTTAACCATCGTTGTATACGTCGCTCATCATAAAGGCAGATCTCTAGTTTGTCGCGTCGCCATTAGTATTATTATCTCCGTACTTAACGTTCAAGATCACAACGTTTTAAGTCGAAATAACGTTTCTAAAGATTATGGTGGGATATATTATAGCTTTAAACTTACCCTGCCCATAGGACATAAACGATAAGTTTGGTCATTTGTGCTATTTGTGGGTTATAATGCACAGCCTCAAGCGCATCTCCTCCCTCTCTGTCTGAGAACAGAGAACTGAGAGGGCAAGTTAACTTAAACGATTTGCGTTATGAGTGATGACAGTACTGGAGTCAGTCTGTTCCTGAACTCTGTACAGTATACAGTGAAGCACAAAGGCACAACACAAGTGCTACAAAACCTTCCTTCCTTCCATTAATAACAACAACAATCATAAATGATTTTAATACACTGGCAGTGCACATGTAGACATTTTTTCATACTTGTATGTTTACAAGTACATACTTGTTTACTTGTTTAAATAACTAGTTTGAAGGTTCTTCATGTTTTGTTTGGGTTCTGAGAGACCTCCAAATATTCTTAACCTGAAATCATCGAGTTTCTAAATCTTTTGAGAACTCATTAACTAAATGTCAAAATTATTCAACGCGTTTTATTATACGTGTGACACCATACTTCATAAAAGCCCAGATATGAAACATAAATTAATGTGATTTTCACATGTTGAAATGTGATCTAAGGTATACACAATAGAACATTTTTGGAGTCGCTTATTTTTTATTTCTTTTATTAGGGTTATGCTAAAACAATACGATATTGACCCCAACAATTAACAATGATTCTAGAATAAATACCATAGCATTTTTTTCCATTTTAACAGATAAAGTTTTAATGATATATGCCAATTACACTAATAGTAATCACACTTTTCTACAAATACATATATGGGGGTCTCTGGGAACCAAAACAAAGGTATTTTCAGCAGAAATTGAATATGTGTTATCTTTCAGATCTAAAGGTTGAAGATGTTTTTACTAAGTTGTGTTGATGTGGTAGCTCGCTCAGCCAAAAGGTATCTCTCTCATTACATAAGGTCTTACTGTATCACAAGCCATTTGTTCATAATCTCATACACAAGTGCAATATAAAGCTTAACATGAACTTGAATATGTTACATGCATGTATTTTAGAATGTTTTCAACACTGATTATTTGTAAAAAAAAAAAAATAAAAAGCAAAAGACATCTTTTGTAAAGTCAGAAAGCCCCCGTCATGTCTCATCAACACCACAATAATAAAGTGGAATTTTACTATGATTTCATGTGTGCAAAGATCTTGACAGCAACACGTGCAGCGAATAAGCTGACGACATCTCTCGTGAGATGTTAAACATGAGAATAACACATGAGGACTTTCTCAGGAAGTTTTATAAACAGCTTTGCGGTGCAGGTGTCTCTGCAAGGCAAGATGGGGTGTTAACTGTGTAGATAAATAAACCTCTTGAGGCCCACTGGCTAATTGCACATGGTACAAATAAAACTGTAATATCTTATTGTACGTGTTAAATTATTCTGGTTAGACATGACATATGCTAATTTACAGAATTACATTTATTATAACAGTATGAGATTGAGATAAAGAAAATAAATAGTAGCATTTCTACCACAAGAAATACTTTAAAAACAATTTATTTGGCGGTTAGTGGATTCCTTGATTACAAAATGTTGTGATTTCTCTGGATGTTATTAGTGATTTGTTTTTTGTTTGTTTTTTAAAGAAATTATAAGCACCAAAAAATAAAACCTAAAAATGACCATCATTCCTGTAAAGTAATACAAAACTATTAAGGTGTGGCTCCTGTTCTATGAATAGCTACCGTTCTGGTACAAGCATTTTATGAGTTATTGTCAAATCTTGTGCTCATATTTCCCCTAAAACTATATTTGGTGAGCTTACAGGAGTCAGGTAGTCTGCTTAAGCAGTCTGTGCAGAAATCTGAGCTCTGCATGTTTTACATGAAGGTGACAAATTTCTTGGCTGTTTATTAAATGAACAAATGTTTTGTTTGTCTCAGACAACTGGATTTTCCTTCAAAAAGCATGTTTAAATAAATGGCATTTAAGCATTTAAACACTACAGTGGAAACTATCTTTAAAGTAAGCAAAAACCACAAACTGATTCATATGTCTTAGGCAGAAGGAAGTGTCAGACTTAATGTGAAGTGTCTTCAACAGCATGATAGGCCATAGAGGCATTGCTGTAAAATTAGAAATATAATGCTTAAGTTATAATATGGTGTAAGTGCATGTTAGTGCAACTTAGTTTCTATGGTTCTAAAAGAGAGTTCACATTTATAAAGGTTAGTTTAAAATGCTCACCCGATTGGCCTTGTCAGCCTATGCTGATTGTGAACAGTTTCATTTAGCACACAGTTTCTGGTCCTCTAATTTCAAGCACCATTCCAAGAGTGCTGATATTTCTTAAAACGGCATAGGAACATTTCATTGTTTGTGTCCTTCTTTCAGCGCCACTAGTGTCACCAAATGGAACTGCAAAAAACAAATGGACTGCTTTCAAACAAGTTTTTTTAAGATTCAGCCCATCTTCCATGGAAAAGGCAAGCAGCAGAACGTTCTGCAATGTTTCTGTATTGGACTTATCAGGCTGCTTAAACAAATACATTTGCTTTTAAACTTCTTCTGGAATTGAAAAACTAAAACAAACCCCTTGTGGGGAGTATGGACTAGAATTAAAGAGGCAGCTCTCCAGGTCATTAGGAAGTACAGTTTGGCTTATAAAAGAGCTGTGGCTTGCATCTCCTACTTCCACATTCCTCTTGGCCTCTTCCATTCTTTCATCATTATCGGAGGCCGTTTGAGGGGTAGAGAGGAAGCCCTCCAGAACACTTAAGGATCCGAAACTTCCATCTATGGCTAATAAACTATTTAGATGCCCATGTATCACAGGAACGCCAGTAAAATTCCAAGTGAAATCATGAAGCACATGGGATGGAGACAGCAGAGGGAATTGGTCTTCCTCCTCTTTCACCTCTTCTTCTGTAGTCTCATAAAAGTCTTCTGCCCTCTGTGCCTTATACGGAGAATCTATGAAACTTTGCCTCTCCAGGGGTGTTTCTGGGGCATCCTCTTGAAGAACAGTTGGGTAAGAGTCTTGTCTCTTCCAGGATGGACTAACTTCTTCAATAGGAGTTAAGGGTGGATCATTGTCTCCAGGAAGAGGTCTCCAGGCAATGTAATTATCATCCTAAGAGCAAAGAAAATAGTTTAGATAAACTTAGTTGCAGTCACATTTTAACCTCTTATATGCTTATAATGTGAAATTATACTACACACATACATGTTCGTGATCACATGGAGTGTGATCAAGTTTCTTAGCCTTAGCCTTCCAAAAAAAAACTTTACAAAATTTTTTAAAGATAGTAAGAGTTTTAGTCCAAAGAGTGCACAAATTACTCAATACAAGAACATAAAATCATTTCAGAAGGTAAAGCTGCCTGGCAAGCTGATCTTTCACTTTTTACTGCGTTTTTTTTAGAAACCACTTTCCACTTACAAACAGCAACAACATAGTCACCAGAGCAATGTCATTTGGCCAACAATTTAATCTGCCTATTAAATCCTATCTATATATATTACAGGCTGTCTAACTTCGAACAATTAATGGCATCAGAAACAATTCACCTACATAACGATTCAAGTATAATTGTTATTACCTTTAGTAGTTTTATAGCATTGCTGTTATCAAATTTAGGCAAATTTTCAAAAAGCCAAGAGACGCCCATTGACATGCACACCTTCATCATTCTGTGAAGAGGTTTTTAAAACAAACAAACAAAATAAACAGTAATAAACAAACACATACATAAATTCTGCAGTATGGCTTTTCTGCACTTTTTGATTATGACTGTAACATTATGAAAGGCTGCAGACATGAACTGCTTTGTTAAAACTGTGCACAAACAAAAGTACAGTGAGTCAAATCATAACCCTTCATTTTGCACTTTACCTCTGCCGCAAACATTTTAGGTACATCAGGTTGGCCAGGATCACCACAGGAACAGCAGCCATCAAACAAAATCTGGCAAACATTCCCTCTATAAAGATCAGAATCACAAGAGCTGATATAATGTAATACTTTATTAACTTACTAATACCTGTGTCCATGCAATGTACAAATAATGCATGAATACTGTTCAGTTTCTTGACCTACATATTTTGCTATATTGTACAGACTGAATGTGTACTACCTAATCACATACTTCACATAAATAACTGTATTGTTTATTGCTACAAGGATAATCCAGATAGCAATGTTATAACAGTTTCTTGTGTCAAATATTCCAAACTGTGTTCCACTGCAGCGAAGCTAATGTGGTCTGAGATGAAACTGTGGTGTTCTTCTTTGACTTAACTGTGTCTATACAGCTTTGTTTTAAAGACCTTTGACTCTTTTATCATGTACCTGTCGTGTTGTGTGACACAAGATGATATCCTTTAAACACCTTCCCACATGTAAAGCCCATGTCATAATAGCAGCTGGCTGCTCTTCCTTTGGGTCCTTCGCCTGCAGAGTTCCAGGCAGAGACCAAGACATCAAAACTTTCCTGTGGGTGCTGCAGCTCCCAACTCAAAGATCTAGGAAATGCGTAACGCAGGGTCACTGCAAGTAGAATACACGAAAAGCAAGAAGAGATGAAAAATGTTTCAGACAGTTTGTGTGGACTGTTCCCATAGCGACACCAAAATCATGGGTTTGATTTCTAGGAACCACAAGTACCTTGTAAGTTACATCGGACAAAACTGTCTGTCAATTGCATAAATGCAAATGTTTGTATTTATCAAGACAATATTAAGAATTACTTCCCTCACAGTTTAGGCTTTACTTTAGCTGGTTGACAGTTACTGGTTTGACAGTTTCTCTTTGAATCTGTCAAATCTTGATGTGAATAATACTAGTAAAGATGGGGTATACGTCTGGATGGCTTCAAGGTTAAGGGGCAAAGATCGTAGAATAACTGGTTAAAGAAACATCAAGGTAAAATGTTGCTTTTATTAAAGAGTTTTTTTCAAATGACCAGGTCTTTAAGTAAATCCTTTAGCTTACTACAGAGGCTGGAAGTGTCTGAGGATGCAATTTTTTATTGCATAACACACAATCAAACTAATGTTAAATGCTAGTGTTACTTCTCAGGGTGGGACTTTTTAACACTGTAGGGAAACTGTCTTTTTTGCCCTTTCTGCACTTTTTTACAATGTTTTTACCCCACAAATCATAAACAGGTGTTTTCTGGCCACTCTGTAACCAAGTTACAAATTCTGTTGGCTGTTTAAAAGTCTGGTTAAAGAGGCTTTACACTGGAAAAGACACAAACATTTGCACATAGCCACATGTCTTCCGTTGCTGCCTCTACTTCCTGTCATGTCTCAAGCCACATGTTAAGAATAGCTGATCGGTTGCTTTCGCGCCAGCCTTATCTGTAGCTCTAAGGAGACGCAAAATTAACACAGAAGACAAGAAGTTAATTCACTTTAGTAATGACCACCTCTATATGGCTTTGTTTTAATGTTTGGAATGTTTTAATGAAAGCATTCAGACTAATAACACAGCTGTCACTGAGTACAATGCAAGACTAGAGGACCAGGCAGGACTACGCAGTATATACGCACACCCACTCTTTTATAAACCGCAGTTTACTTTCTAATAGTTTGCGCCACCGCAAGTATTTTATAAATTTAGAAATTGAAAGTTAGTGTCATCTGCTGTAGCCCTAAGACTGTAGGGCTCATCAAAGAATAATTTTCAGTTTCACTTTAATGTGAGATGAGGGCCCGTCCCTTTAAGAGTGATATATTTTTTCCACCACCCCATGTTTAGTTTTGAACGAACTGTGCTGTAAATCTAGTTAAAGTCATACAGATTTTCAAGAGAACTAAATTTGTTAGCATATGAAAAACTGTCAAAGCAAAACCTGCCTTTATAATAACTTTAACATAGCGTAACTGCAACTCAGACTACTACTGACTGATGAAACACGATTTAAAGTGGTCCCCATGTAATCAATTCAACTCAATTACAGTATAACCAACTTATTTATACAGTTTGTTTTACATTGTAATCTCAGAAAACATGGCCTTCATCATTTTCAGATGAGTTGTGTAAGTGTAGGGGAGTGGGGGTTACTGGAAGAGGATTTGAACATTTTCAGTAAATGGTGGAAAACCCTGCAGCCAAACTGTGGGTGTGACAGTGATGAGTGTCAAACCATAGACAGGTAGATTCTTTCCATTTGCTAAATCTATGAAGGTGCACTGGATCAACCTGGGAGGGGGTCATTGTAAAGACACCTATAGTGCCCAAGTGCGCCAAAAAAGTAAACAAAAATTTTTCCAGCATTGAGATGAGAACCAAATATCTTTATAATGTTATGAAAAAAGTACAGCATGCTGCTAGCAACAGCAAGGTTACAGGTAGAATGCATGTACTGAAATAACGTATATCCTGAATGCATTGTAAATCTTGTTGGACTAAAGTAAATTTAAATATACTGCATAAATATACTGCATTAGTTTCACACTCCTCCCCCAGTCACATTCACAGACACATATAGACACAAACCACAAAGCTCGACACAAAGAAGCAACTCTTTTACTCACTGTTCTGAATGAGCTTGTTGTCTCTGTGTCTCTGAAAGTAAATGGTATAGTTTGTGATAAATCCCCTCTGTTTCTCCTCATCCAGCTCTTTCCATTGGATAAGAATATGTTTTTCCCCCACAGGAGTAATGAATACATCTGGACCGATTAATGGCTCTGGCAAAATAGGAAAACAGTAAAGCCGATTAAGGATCGCTTAAACCACTTACCAGTAAAATGTTAAACATCTACTGTAATAAAAACATAATTTAACTTTAGTAGTGATGCAACCTTTTTTCTGCAAATTCTCCACCACTGCCCTCTTGTGACAATCTCCTTACTTGCTACACAAACATTGACAAGTACAGTGCCTGGTTTTTATTAAACGTATTAAAATATTTATTAAAAGTATATATATTTCTATATTTAAATATCTTGTGTGGAACATGGAAGACTAAAAAATGCTTCTCCGATCAATGCATTTATATATCATGTTATATTTCCACACAGCTACAGCGAAATGTAATGATATTTGAGTTTTAGTCTGGAGGTCAAAATTTAAACATTCTTCTAATTTAAGAGGGTTTGGTTTAAAACCAACATAGGAAAAAATATATAGGAAGACACATTTTAGTGACAGTATATTTGACTCAAATCCTTATAATCCTCTCTTGTGTGACAACTAACCCCATTCACAAAACTTCATAAACTTACTTTCTTCTTTTGAATAAACTCGAAGAAATACTGGGTCTGCAACCCCACTTGCTTCTTCAATAAATAATGAAATGTTATACAAGACACCAGCCTGCATACCTGAAAGTACAGGTTCAACATTGATAAATGATTTAAAAACAGAAATCATTCCTGATTTGTGCATCCAGCAATGGATTTGCTTGGAATATTTTTCTTACTTGGTAGGAATGTATGATTGTAGTCTTTTTCTAATCGCTTCCATTGAAAATGCGCAGGGCTCTGTTGCCACTGGACTACAAAACCTACAATTCCGTCCACAACCTCGCCGTAATGAGACAAGTCCCAAGATAGACGCACACTGCCTCCAGGTGCCGGAGCTGTGTATGTTGTGATGGCGGCTGCTTTACCTGTAATAAACATGCGATGAAAAGAAAATTATATTGATTTAATTAATCATTAATTAATTAAAGAATCATATGATCGTAATTGGAGAACAGCGCTTGGTTAAAATAACTTCTCACCAGTATTTATCAAGTTAACAGGCACTGCCGGGGAGGATCCAGCGGATGTAACAGCGCTGACGTAAATCTCTGTTACCTTCAGGGGGAGCTGAAGTGTATGCTGAGTAACATGTGCTGAGCAGTTCACTTCATGAACTTTGCCTTTTTCTTTATAAGATAACTTGTATTGCAGCAAATCTCCTCTGTATTCCTCTGATTTAAAGGGCTGGGATACGCAGAAGAAGTAAAAAGTCACTAAGCAGCAAGCGAGATCAATTCTGTTCATATCATCTTTCTAGTTTGTACTCAAGAATGTTTCCCTCTCACAAAGCTTTGCACAAAAAGAAACAAATAGTTTCTGTTTTAAAACGATTTTTTAAATAACCACATTACATTAATATCTCTTGCCTACAAAAAGGGTATTTTTTTATAAAGGTCAGGTCATCTCATTGTGGCCAATATGAGCAGCTAGACACTTTTCAGTTTATCATATATACCTCACTGTTGTTGAATGCTTTTGCTTGTGGGTAAATTAATATATTAATATTTTAATAAATCCATATTCACTGATAACTTAACACATTCCTGCCAATAGGTGTCTGTATAAGCTTGTGTAGATGAAATAATCATTTATATGAAAAATCACACATCCTGTGATGTACACGATAGTTGCTATGGGGATATGATACTATATTTCTTTCTGTACTACAGATTCTCTATGAGTCAGCATGGACAGCAACTATCTTTTGTGCCAATGTCTGCAAATGGAAGTGACATCAATGCCAAATAACTCAAAAACATAGCCCAGCTATTTTATTTTTATATAGATGTTTTATTAATGCATTATGTTGAAATAATTAAAGGGCTTAACACTTTATTACTTCAAGGTTTTTTATGTGCAGTACTTACGTTGATTACATCTATTGAAATCAGTAACTTGTGTTGATAAATGTTCAGTCCAGTAGGTGATCATTACCTTCCACAACACTGTAACATTCTGAAGTTCCCGGAGATTGGTCTTCTTGATTACTCTCCACACGTCAAGTTTGCGCGAGGGTGCTAGGATACAGTATGAATACAAAGTAAATGTCAAAAACTGTGGAGATAAAACATTTTGAATAACTTTACATTACATTTTAGTTTATCTGTGATTTCTGAAATTAAATGTAAAAGCTCATTTTACCCATTTCAGGGCTGGTTACATTAAAAGGGTGGCTCCACATGCTGCAGTTCTCTGAAGTGATACACATTCTCAGCTCCATCTGATAGAGTGTCAAGGGTTCTAATGTTTCCTGCATCAGAATGTGTCCAGCTTGGAGCTCTGTCACTCTTCCCAGCACCTGATTCAGTTTCAATAGCATAACTCATTCTGACAGCTTATTTTAAACAAAAACACATTTTATTTTTTACAAATTAAGGGTGTTAAACATGTTGTTGTCTTTTTTAAAAAGAGAAGACATTTGACTCTCACCCAGTCCTGATTATTGTGTGCTTTTCTAAACCTTAGACTTGGTTTCAGTGAATTGTCTGAGTTCTTCCAGTGAATTGTAGGAGAAAAGGAGCCATTTTTAAATTCAACCTTTGTTATCTCTGGAGTGTTTGGAATCACTGAAACAGAAACAATATTTACAATGATTTCGAAGATACAAGATGTGACATCATCAAAAAGAGAATAGTTGTGTCTCAAAGTGAACCAAAGTCTTCAGAAATGAGTAAATGTGTGTAATTTATTATTTTACCACTGTCCAAAATCGAGAAGGTGAAAGTGGAATTAGTCTCTCCTAATGCATTAAGCCCCTTTACATGGACCTTATATGTCACAGACTCATCAAACACAAATCGTGGAATAGAAATATGACCGTTCTTCAGTTCATACTGGAGGGACTGAGATGTCCTTTCGCTTCACATGGGAAAAGGACATGATAAGATGGAAGAAGATTAAGAAGAATATACGCTTCAACCTTGATATTTAACTGTACATGCATAGTTTAAGAAAGGATTTTTTAAACAAACGTCAGGATTGGTAAATAATAAATGAACAAGAAGACCTTGATGAACTGTCTGGTTTAGGAATTCATTATGAAAATCACATTTTACTAAAGCAAATTGGAATTTTGAAGGCATACTTACTGCTCAAATGTCACTGTGTAGTTTGTTAATAAGTATGTATCAGCTGTGACTGCCATAGAGCAGTTGACATACTTTGAATATCTGTGTGTGATGCAGCCAAATTGAGTTGGTTTACCTGGCGGATCTAAAGCAGAAAAAACAAAACACATAGGTTTCGGCAATAGCTAGATATTTATGATCAAAATTATGCTAATTGTCCATTTTTTTAATCAAATAAAGAAACTCTCAGTCAGAGCCATGTGAATTTTAATATTTCATTCACAATCATTAACAGTCATTCAGTACTGAATGAAAGTATGAACTTACAGCCAGCCACGAGATCTTTTCCACAAACCATGTGCCAAATATCATTTTCTTTCACCTTGCAGAGGACCCAGGATCTGGGCTGGCTAATGACTATCTCTGTTTTTACAACAGAACAATCATTTTTACTGAAAACAGTTTGTCCATTGAAGTCTATAGCAAATTGTCTGCCACAGCGTCTAGTGTTTGATTGGCAGTGTACAGTCAAGTTTGTGCCCAAGCGAATGATGGCCGATTCTACTGTCAGCCTTCCAGAACAGGCAACTCTGTAGCAATCTGAGCAGAAAGTGTCATTAAACCAAAAAGCAGCATCAGAAAGCAGAAATTAAACATACAATCACAGATATATCTGAATCCATCAATATATACTATATAATATACACTGTAGTATGTAATACTCACCACAGAAACTGCAGTTGAAAAGAAGGAACATCACCTGCCATACACCAATGGAAAAATCCATTTTTATGCCTATTGTCCTGAGTCTCTATGATTAGTGAATAATATGTCAAATATTTGTTTCCATATTTAATGTTTAGTCTTCTTTTTCTAAGTTATTTTCTTGTTGCATTCTACATGCTCTCACATGCACGTGCATGAAAAGTCAATCATGCGTGTAGTCAAAGCAAAATGCGTGTGGGCTCCCTTATCTTCCCCCTTTTTAAAGATGTTACACAATGGTGTCATGCATTTGTCATGCATACATGTGTGTTAAAGACGGTACTAAAACCACAAGTACAGATTGTTACCAGTAAAAACATGATGTAAGAAGTCAGCATTTTTGTGAGAGCTACTTAACTTTACAAATCTAATCTTTATTGTTGACCTTGTTTAATAAGCCTTGCCTTGCTCTTTGAAGGGGTGATGACCTAGATTTGTGGTATTTATGCCTGTCCTGAAACTCTACATATCTGCTGTAACATTTAGACATCCTACTTAACAAACCACTTTTTTAGTCAGCACAGATTCAAACTTAAAAACTGAAAAAATAAATGAATATACCTGTAAATAAATTTGTGATTCAGAGGCATATAAAACATACAATGGCAGTAAAAAAGGCATATATTCTAGTTATGTTGTAAAAAAGACATGCAAACCTTAACTATTCCACATCTTCATGCTCCTTTTGGATTCCTTCGTGGTCTGATGAAAAGATGCATGGCTCTAACCGTCACCAAGGTGCGAAGATATTTAATTGTTTATGGGAGCTGTGGTTGACTTTTTCTTTGAAGCTTGACTCCTTCATTATTGCCATGCTAAATGCTTATCTATGACCGCAACACTGCAGACAGCTTCAAGCGTGAAAGCTTTGAACAGTGTAAGAAGAGATCATACACAGTAATTCAGCCAATAATCTTCATAACAAAAACTTTGCTCTATGATTAATCTTTAATCTATGATGAACTGTGTGATTAACAGTTAACACCAGTCAACCTGCCTTGTAAATGTGTATTTTACATACAGAACAGATATGAAAATATTATTCAAACAGATTCAATAAAAAATGAGGCGGTAGAACATCAACACAAATTAATTACCCATGTCGTCCTCACACGTTCCTGTTCACATGCACAGCTCATGTGAAAACATCACCACAGAGCTCAGCCTTCCTGCCTGCCCTAGATTATTGATCTTTTTTACATTTAGTTTTCATCTTCATCTTCAAAGTATCTCTGGGAAAGCCCCACTGTGGTATGGTGATCTTGAGATTCAGGATAATTCAAAATAATGTTCTATGATAATTAATGTTATATAATAATAATAAAAATAAACAATAAATATTCTAAACACATAAATTGTGGAGACAGCTGTTCTGTTATTGACCGTAAAGGTATGGAAACTGGAAAATGCAAAAACAATGAGGTTAGACCCACAATTACAGTTTGTGTGAAACTGGCACAATAGGAAAAGACACACCTTAAATAAATAAATGAAGAAAGAAAGAAAGAAAGAAAGAAAAAAGAAAGAAGCTGAATTGAATTAGAAATATAAAGATATTTTTATTATGCAACCTTTAGTCTCTCCAGAGCATTTCTGTCTTCTAAAAAGTTTAATGTTAATGTTATTAAATATATTTGTATAGCTTTGCAACAATGCAGAGTGTCACACATATTGTCACTAGCAACATTAATTTAATGTTTGGTTCCTATTTCATAATCATACTTGTGCACCACAGATGTTCTGCTAAAGAGCTAAAACTTTCTATAAGAATGAGTAATAATCATTGAAATGATTATCGTTGAAATGTCACTTTTTATTACATAAAATACCTTTCCTTATCAGGGTATTTCTAAAAGGACACAGTTGGGGTATTTCTAAAGGGATAAAAACTTTTTGTTTTACTCACAGAGATATAGCAAACAAAACTTTTGACAGTAATTACTCACATCCTTTTCCATCTTTACTTCAAAGCAAGCTTGCGATTTTTAATTTGTTATCATTTTATCTCAAGATTCATGTGTTTTAAAAACTCCTGCAAGACCTTCTCCATGTTGAGAAAACATTCATAACTTATATGTATATGTTGATGCAATAAAAAGAGGTAAATAGAAACAATTAAATCTCTGTCCTTATTTTGTAACACAACTTGAGCAAGTGTGCACATGATGTGGTCTTTTGACCTCGATTTTAATTTAGCAAAACATTTGCCACCTTCATAACTGAGCTGCAAGTCTATCTAAAACTAAGTTTAGCGATACAGTTTTGCACATAAGTTTCAAATAACTAAAGGCTGATGTAAAACTTAGACCATTAACCTCGGCATTGTGTTTTAAAAACTTTACAAAGCTTTTTTTAAGTTTAAGATGAATGAAATCAATAAAAAAATTATCATTAGGCCTAACACTTTTATGAAAATGTATAAATGTTGCGTTCACAAAATTGTTAGAGCAAAAATGTTAGAAAATATAAACGAAAAAATAAAAAACACTCAAAATTATTCGCAGGTCATGTGCGGGGCTGCGTATATAATAAATACATTACATTATTTGTAAACTTTTTGTTTGTTTTTGAGTCTTGTATTTACTACTGAAGGGGGCGTGGTCTGCGCTGTTGCTATAGTAACGCACTGACGCTTTCTAAAGCGCAGTTTGTAGTAGTCAAAGCAAACGCAATGGAGTGCCAGTTAATAGTAACTGGTTACTTTTAATGTAACATTTATTATGAAGAGAAAATGATGAGGTAAAGCAATCATCTACAGCGCATTATTGCTTGTGCATTCTTTTGTGTTTGCACATCTGAACTGTATTTGCATTTTACATTTAGCACACAAAAGAGTGTCACTCCTGCTGTCAGCATGAAGGACATCAGCAAAATCAACCTTCGGCCTTTCACAAGTGCTGAGGATCTGGCCTGGAGGACAAGATCAGCTAATGGTGAGTCCTCCACCATCAGATCTTCCTCTGCTAGTCAACTATATCCAGAGAGACTAAATATATGCACAGTTCACAGACCAAATGTTTCTCATTTGCAACATGGAATATATATATTAAGTTAAAATAAACAAAGGCCTCTTTGTGTCACACATTTTTCAAAGTTAGTTTTACCAACATTTGCTACTATAAATTAGCTAGTCTTATTCTGAAAGGATATGACAGTCTCTCCTTTTCTGAGAATGCATCATTTCATTTGCTTTATGCATTTGACAGACGCTTTATTCCAAAGTGACATACAGTACATTGAAGGTATATGTTTCCCCTGGAAATCAAACCTCCAGCCTTTGTGCTGCTAACGCAATGCTCCACCAGTTGAGCTACAGGAACATGGTATCAGGTTTCTGTTTCACCACATTTATTGTATTTGTTTGTTTACAGTGAAAAAGAAGAACAAAGTGGGTTTCCTGGCAATGACTTCAAAGAAGCTGCGGTGGCTCCAACCTTATGAGCCCACCCTTCATAGAGTGAAGTGGTCAAAAGAGGTGTTGTATTATATGTAGAAAGACTTTATAATGTCATTTTGTAAAAGCCATGTCATTTATAATGTCATTTTGTTTTGTAAAAGCAGAACATCAGGCTTATGTTCTGGTAGGATGTGGTTTCTTATCACAGATATTAACATTTTGGATCTTGCCTTTTGCAATGTTGATATTAGTTATCATAGCAAAGTAACCAGAAAGTAACTGTTAGAAAGCACATCATTGATTCTTGATAAACTTTAACCTGATAAACTTTGCGACTTCAATAAGTTTAGGTGGAGAAGATGCCTCCAGTAGATATCACGAATAAAGGCAGCAGCACAGCCTTGGTGGGCGGTGCCCTTTCTTACACCAAAACATCTCACTGGTGCTCAAGTTCATCAAATAGCTATGGCAAAATGCTCCTTAGTGCAGTCGGAGGTGAGTCAGGATATTTGCGTATATTTAAAGCTATTCTTATTTGTGTGATCAGAATTCAATCCTGTAAATCTGTATTTAATCCCCTGCATGCTCTGCTCAGTTAAAGGTAGGGTAGGCAATTTCGGAGAGGCTAGCAATAACAACCTAGCTTTGGAAGCATAATTTTCCGTTCAGAGCGTTCTCAAAAGCCATGTCCCCTCCAATAGTGCACAAAGGTATTAAAATATCAAGTCTGACAGGCAACTACGACATCCTATCATTGCATTCAGACCGAACATTTTATGGTCCTGCACCTTCCACAAAAGATGTAAATATATTTATACCATTTTACTTAGTGATTTCTCTCAGGATGTGAAGAGACTTTCAACCAGAACTACAACAAAAAATAATTCTGGAAAAGATCTCCTACCCTGCCTTTACTTTGATGAACGACATCACGCTGTTAGAATGTATCTATGTGTGTTTATAGAGGAGGATGAGGTCTATATATTACCTGAGTCAACTGAAGAAGCCATCTCTCAGCAACTGCATCAGGGAATTGTGGTCAGAATTTGTATTAAGTCTTACAAAAGGTGGGTCTATTAGGAACTGGTGACGAATAACATCAAAGGGGTCATATCATACAAGTTTTTCCACTTCTCCATGATGTCAAATTTTAATGATAGTAATCTAAGTCATAATTTATTTTTTATGATGACCCATAACCACCCTTTCTCTGACCTATAAGACACAGATATAAATTGTTTCCAAGATACAATTTGTTTCCATGTCCCTGAACGTAAATGTTAATGTTTGTGTCTGTCTGATGTCAGACAGTTGGGGAATTTTTCGGCTTATAGTTTTAATAAATTCTGTTTCTGCTGAACTGGGGAGAATGTTTTGAATTCAAAAACATGTTTTAATAGTACATTAATTTCAAAAGAAAAAAGTATTCTTTATGGTTTCCTTTTTACTTTGACGTCTGTTCTTTGACCTTTTCAGGGCTAAAAACAGTCCTCAAAATAGTGTTAATGAAGATTTGGCTGTTGACCATGTTCCTCTTTGCTTTGATGATGAACTGGAGAGAAAGAGTTTGAAAGTTCTAACCGCTAGACCTCCCACTGCCTACACAACTCTGCCAGTAACACTCATAATATGAACTTTGTAATTACTTGTGCATATGTAGAAGAATTTGAACAGAATAGTCTAATGCTTTGATTTTACAGATAGTGAGTGAGACATGCCCTCTGATAAACAGCACTGATCAAGGGCCCTTCAGAAGCCTGGGAGTCCATTCTCTGGATACGCCAAAGCCCCTGTTCCATAATTCTTCTGTTCTTAGGAGTGAAACCCACCCTACCATCATAAGATGTAAAGATTCCATGCAGAAAGCACATATGCTACACAGCCTGAGACAGAGTCAGAGAGGTGAAGGCATTCTTTGTCCCCCTCAAAGTGGGCATAAAATGAACAGGGCTCGTACCGTACATGTGCTCACAGCAGATGGAAATTTGACAAAATACTCCAGTGATGGTCCTCTTTTCCATAATGTTAAGCCCTCATCAGGGGTGTTTACAAATGGCAGCAAAAGTCCACAGATTCCTTTGCTCATGTCTAAACAGAAAAGTATTACAAATATTCATTTAGGTCTGGTGGTCAATGGCATTAACCCAAACCAAGATGCTGAAAGAAACCCATCAGACAATCTCAAAACAATATATAAAATGAGTAGAGGGAAGCTGGTTCGCAGCAACCATGTTACACCACCACTATCCCAGAGAAGTGTGGCAAGACAGAATGAAATTGATTTCAAAGTGATCTCTAAACCACTAAAAAGCAATCAAAGCCATGTTGCCAAGCAACAATTTAATGAGGAAGTATGGCCTAGAGAAATACCTAATGTGTCTGGTATCTATGGCATGTCACAAGGTACAGATGATGAGAATTTGGGGTTGAATGAGATTAACTTTTCTGTGTCCGGACCAAATATCTCTGTAGACCACAAATTGCAGGATGAAGCTCCTGGAATGAGCACGGCAGAAGTTCTCCACTCCTTGAATGCCATGGATGAGAGTAACAAATGTTCACTGACTGTGGGTTCAGTAAATGACACTAAAACCCCTCCACCCAGCCCTCACTTACAGTGGTCACATGCTATAAACATTCCAACAGCTGAAAGTTATGAATAAAAATGTAAAATGCTTTTTTCTTTCAAGTGACCTAACATTATCAATAAAACCTTGACAATAATTTAAAATAGAAGCCTTTTGGTTATTTGCAGGGATGTGCAGCATTTAGAACTGAATTCTGTTAGACAAATAAACTTAATGTGTGGATTAAATTTCTTTTAATTGCAGTTCAGTAAAATACCCCATCCTTTTATTTATCTCTTCAAATTCCAATGAATTATGAAATAGTTAGTTAATTACAAAATAGTTCCGGGGCTTGGTTATGATCCAAGCTGTTGTAAATTTCTTTATAAACATACACCTGTGACTGCGTCTGCCTGTTGCTGTTTCTGCAAAACGGCATTATTTGACAGAAGATTATTTTTTTTTAAGTATTTTTTTTTACAGAATATTACCTTTTAGAACAGCTAACAGGTGTTTGGCACGACTCAGCTTCTTGAGGCTTATTGCTTGTTGAACAGGCCTGTTTATTAAACAACAGAGTGATATAGAGCGGGAGGTCTGGATAGGCAGGTAGTGCGGTCAGCTGCCACGGGGTGGCGACAGAGAGCGGCAGCGCTCTCGCATGCAAATGAGGAATGTCGTCACAGGATACGTAGGTCGGTAAACATGGCGGCGGTTCAGAGGCGTCAACATGGGCTCTCAGAATGAAGCAAAGCAAGCAGAGGAATGAAGCGGCGGGGATGGCGGATCGCTCGCTAACCGTACTGGTCAAGCTTTTGGCCGCAGTGTTTTATGGGATCAGCTCTTTCCTCATAGTTGTAGTGAATAAAAGCGTCCTGACCAATTACAGGTACAATACTTTTAAAGTTCGTTGCTTTATATTTTACAAGCGCTTGACTATCTGTAGATCAAGAATACTTGACGTAGTTGGCAACTTATTTGGCTTTGATTTAAGGGGGCTTGTGTGGTGTTGTTTCAACATGCTTTTGCATACTGATAAAAAGTACAATTATAATACCATGTTTTTGGACAGGTACCGTGGTAATTACACGGTATGCTTAGAGGTGCCCTGTACCATGTAAATACCATGAGACATGAATAATGGCATCATTGTACTGTAGCACTGGAAAAGTATTTTTATCACACAACCTCCACTTTAAAAAAAAAAAAAAAGCACAGAGAAAATTATGTTAGGTTGAAAGATAATATAAAACAACCGGTTAGAAAATAAATGTGTTTAGTATGAACTGTGTCGGTGATCATCTTATAATCAATAGTTTACACTTAATAATAAATGTATATAAATGTCATTCAAATACCTATTAAAAAGTCTTGGGTAAAATGCAGTTTATTTCACACAGGTTTCCCTCTTCAGTATGTGTTGGCATTGGTCAGGTGGGTGTTTGAAATGGTTTTATCAGACATTTGAGAAAAGTTTACTCATAAACTATACAGAGCATCATGTGGACATTCCTGTGCAGATGCTGGCAACAGTTGTAGTGTTACGGATGGGAAAGGCCCTCCGGCTGATCACCTTCCCTGAGTTTGACAATAGCATACCTAGGAAGGTAAGGAGTCCTGCCTCAATAAACTACTAAACTAGTACTAAAATATATTATCATAACTTGTTCGTATTATCACGCATTCTTTCCCCAGCTTAGAATCGACTTTGCTTGTATTTTGTGTATATGAAGTACTTTTGAGCTAGAAAAAGTCTGGAGTGCACTTCTTTTCTAGATCAACTTTGAAAGTCCATCTTTGTATTGACATGGGAGAATAAAACTGCGTTGTGTAGTGCCCTCACGTTTGCATCTTGCTTCATATCTACTTCCTTGTAATTACAGACGTTTCCACTACCTCTTCTGTATGTAGGGAATCAAATAACAGGACTCTTTGGAACAAAAAGACTCAAGTATGATTCACTTAATTAATCATATCTCTATAGTTAATCCTAATTAATAACCATTATTATTCAGCTCTATGGAGTCTCTACACTATTGTCTTTACTAAGTCAATGCTTTTGTACTTGTTTGAAAAGGGTAGAATTTAATGTTGTGTATTGGTATCTAATAACTTGTTTTTTTCCTTTAGCTTGCCAATGTTTACAGTATTGAGAAGGTTTTCTATTCTCTTTACTATGCTTGCGGAGGGTTTTTTGTTGAAGTGAGTAAAAATTCACCAGTTTCAGTTTCTCATATTTGTCGTATAAGTGATTTATGTTGATTAGGATAATAATAATCAGTGATGTTCTTCTTTTACAGGAAGAAATTTTCTCGACCTGTTCAGCTTACAGTATTTACTATGATACTTGGGGCATTTGTGGCCACGAGGTAAATGTTCGCAAATAATCGCATGTTTTACTTACGCATATATATTACTGAAGTTTAACCATATCTCTGATATTACAGAGTCAACATATCTATCTCTTGTTTTTCGTTGTTATCAGATTAAATACAGAAACCAGTTGTTGTAAGGACTGTTGTTTACTAAGGAATATTTCCTTGTACAGTTTCCCCTACAACAAAAAAAGTTAAATATTTACCACCACACTGTGTAAAGATTCTGTTTGCCACAACTGTTCTGTCATAGCAGAATTGCTGTATAAAATATAAAGAAGAACTAAGGAAGAATATTCTTATCATGTCTGCACATTTAATAACATAGATGTTTAATCAGGGCTCTTACATATCTTGTGCAGTGCTGATTTGGCCTTTGACCTGCAAGGCTACGTGTTCATTTTAATGAACGATGTCTTAACTGCTGCCAATGGGGCTTTCATGAAACAGAAACTTGACTCTAAGGTAAGGAAAGCCAAACATCCAAGCTAGAGATTCCTCAGAAAGATCTTAAGAAGCAGCAGTATTCTGTAGTCATTAACTTGGAGAAACTTATTTCGCATACTCGCTCTTCTCTTGACTAATCTGGACTTTAAGCTTTGGTAACGTTGAATTTGCTAATTGTTCTTTGTTTAATGTTTTACAGATATAATAAGTCTGTGTTTCTGTTTATTTTAGACTGTCTAACAGACTGTACAGCAGTGATAATCATCTGGTTTTGTATTGAACTTTCACAAAAATAACACTGACCATCAAGTGGCGACACAAACCAAGTTAATAATGAAATGCCTTTCAAGCATTATCAAGCGCAGCGTAAGCCCGAGCATGGCCAACAAAATTGTTGCAGCAACATACAATGCATCCGGAAAGTATTTACAGCGCTTCAAAATTGTAGAATTTTGAGAAAAATGAATTTAATCGATTTTGGAATAAGGCTGTAACATAGCAAAATGTGGAAAAGGTGAAGCTCTGTGAATACTTTCCAGATGCACTGTAAGATGAATAGAAAAAAATAGAATTTTTTTTTATATGTCACTTAGTCACTTTCTTAAACAGTTTTTTAAAAAGCACATTGTGGTTGCCACAAACTGTGTGTATTCTTGTTGCAATTGAAGGGGACTGTGTCATACGTTTGGCTGTGCTTATTCTGTTCTTTGTTTTGGGGGATGAGGGCGTACAACCTTTTCATAACGGAATTTGTAAAATTTTGCCAAGATTCTGCCAAGTGACAGAAAAAAGTGTGCCAAAATACTGCAGAGTATAATTAGATGCTCAGCTTTGGCATTCATGAAAAAATGAAATAAGCAAAATGAAAAGGTTTGCTTGACCTCTTAAAGCTTCATTCATCTTACTATCCAACCTATGAGTGCTTATGTTATTTGCATTTAACATAGACTTCTTTAAAAGCAGAGCTGCAGGCCAATTCAGTTATGTTATAAAAGACGGTTATAAATGCATGCACTGGTGTCAGTTTGTTATATATAGCAGATATGCTTGGATTTAAGATTAAACCAAAGTGTGAGTGTTTAGGCGATGATTAATTTGTTGTGTGGAAACATGAGCTGTGTTTATAGCATTACCCCACTGATTTGGAATTTAAAAAAAAGCAACTGGTTTACTATTAGCTGGTGAGCAGTAAGTGTGGAGGCTATGAGGGAAGGGGGCATGTATGCCTTTTTGTACCTGATTCGTCTCTCTCGTCTTGTTTTTTGTAGGAGCTAGGGAAGTACGGTCTGCTCTATTACAATGCTTTATTTATGATTCTTCCAACTCTGCTTTTGGCACATGTCACAGGGGACATGGATAAGGTACGAGAGTTTTTTTTTTATGCCGAACGGCTCTCAGAATGCATAATACAAGCAATGTGCTCATAAGTCTACAGCACCATACAACAGCATGAATAAATACATTTTACTGACAAAATTATGTCATAAATTTCCTAAATGGAAAAGCGGCTGAGCTTTAGAGGAGTTATGTTTTAAAATGTAATATGATATTTTAGTAAGAGACCAGGCAGTAATGTTAAGTTATAAATGAGATGGTGTTTCTACACACCAGACCTGAAATTACCCTGGGACATGAGTCAGTCCTAAGAGGTCTGTCTTTCAACAAGACCTTATACCCATATATAATCTGGTATCAAAACACACCATCTGCTCAGCTGCAGTGAGCCTGCATTGCCAGAGAACATACATATGTGCCATTAGCCAAGTAGAATGGTTGTCATAAAATCTCATGAAATCATGGCTGCCTGACATGAATTTTAGCGTGTGCGTCTGCTTCTCCCTGAATGTTGTTTTTTGTAAAGAAATAAGAGAATGATTTCTTAAGGGAAAAAAAGGAATCTGTTCTACATCCTGGTCTTTTTGGGAAGCAGCATGAGCACAAGGCTCAGTTATTTGGAGAGTTAGAATGACAGGGCCTTGCTCCATGAATGCCTCATTTTATTTAGCTCCGTATGTTCATGTGGAGGCCCAGTTTATTTGGCAAATGCTGCTTCAGGAAGCAATAAGGACAGGAGGCAGTGTCTAATGCACAAAGTTGCCATTATACCAGACAGTAACTAGCTGAGTGAATGTACTGACTTATAAACTTATGCTTGAAGTTAAGTCTTGTTTTTCTTGTAGGTGAATTCGTCACCTATTCCTAAACATGTTTTGTGAGTTTGAGTTGTTTTTGCCCATTATATGAATACATTTTGCAGTTGCAACCATACCATTGCAACTGAAAAACTGTTTAGTTTAAATACTTCAATCCATATCTGTCTGTGCTGTGACATTTTTCTGCACAACTGATGAGTGACATCTTGAAAACATAACTCTGTATAACCAGTTCAGTAATCAAGATTATTCAGTAACTTATTATTAATTATTTGTGTTTTAGGAAAGTGTTTTCGCCCTTATCATTGGGTGATAGTTTCCCATCATGCATTTGTGCTTGACTGTTTATTTTCCTTCCCACCTTCAGGCATTTGATTATGAAGGTTGGTCAGATGTGCTGTTTATATGCCAATTTATCCTTTCTTGTATAATGGGGTAAGTTAAAATTAAAACTTTTAATTAACTGTTAATTACACAAGCTTATGCATGTTTATGTATTGTTTTTGCATTGTTTCCTCCTGTTTAAAGATATGAAGACATTTTAGTCAACATTAATTAGATGTAAGATGTCAGTTAATAGCCATGTCTTCTTCATCTTCTAACTTTTGTTTTTATATTTGTAGGTTTGTTTTGATGTACTCCACAGTACTTTGCACTCAGTATAATTCCGCACTAACTACTACCATCGTTGGTTGCCTAAAAGTATGAATTTTTGTTTCTTTGGACACGTGAAACCATGTTTATCTTGCCTTTTATTGTATTAATGGCTGTTCTGTCCCTGCAGAACATATTAGTGACTTACATTGGAATGGTGTTTGGAGGTGATTACATTTTCTCATGGACTAACTTCGTTGGTCTTAACATCAGGTATGCAGTAAGCTCTTCCCAAAAGGGAAACAGATGGGATGCACGGATTTAGTTTGAAGCTAATGGTCTGAACGTCTTGTTTTTCCAGTATTGCTGGCAGTCTGGTGTATTCGTACATTACATTCACAGAGGAGCAGATGATCAAACAGAGTGAGAATGCCAACAAACTGGAGGTCAAAGGGAAAGTGGCTGTATGACCAGTGTACACTTTCAGTATTCACAGAACTGCATCTGTAAGATTTTGCAAACGGCCAGTGTAGTAACTTCTGGCATGTCTTTTTGTGACGTGAAGATGATATTGACTGTGCTGGACATCTTCTCAAATGAAACATGCAGTTTGAACATGCTGCAGTTAGTATTCACTCCTATGAAGGAATCATGCTGTCTTTGTTAGAAAGTTTATGGGACTAGTTTGTGTCTTAAACTGTTTTCCCAAGTCATTTTCCCATGACTTGCTGGGAACTGCTGTTGCCACAAATTGTTAAAACACCTGGGGTGTATTGCCTTTTGAAGAGTGCTTTTAATTAGCTGGTATGGCTGTTATTTATTTTTATGGGAGAATTTTTAGATTTTAGTACAATTTTGTTTTTTGTTATTTGAGTTATGTTGTTGTACGGCTTTGCAACAGTTCTGGTACCTTGTTACAACTTGAACTTTTAAGTTTTATCTTTAGAAGTGAACCATTTTTTAATTCATAAGCTGAATAAGTGTGTGTTTTCAGTGTGTTAAACAGGAAGGTATGTGCGTGCAGCTAAAGCTCACATGTGATTTACATGTTTTGATAAGCATTAAAGCAGATATTTCTTAGCATCCACAGTGTTAAAAAATTTTCAGTCGAACATTTTACCTGGAATTTTAAAAAAGAAATTCAGATTTTTTTTATTATTTGTACTTGAGAGAGGAATCCAGTAACTCCATTTTTTTTTAACTTATGGAATCGTCTTTCTTTTAAATATAAAGACAAATAATGTATTATCTGCACTTTAACAGTTTACAGGTTTTCTCAGTTTTGTCAATTTTTGTATTTTTTTATATTTTCTTATGCAACAAAAGTGTAATACAAGGTACAAGAAAAGTTCAGTGTTTTGATTTGTTTTTGTCCACAGTTAAATGTGGTTATGTTTGGAATTCATGACAAAAAGAAACAAGAATGCCTCAATAAATCTGTTGTTGGTATTTTTCTAAAATGCTGGTCTGATAAAATTACAGGTAACTGCTTTTGTTATAAATGGTATTACACGCATGAAAAACCTGATGTATTCTGGAATTATTGAATGAATGTCTGTTCACATTCATACATAACAATTCAGATCTTCTAGTCTGTCTGGTGCTTAGAAATAAGAGAATGTGCATTTCGTAGCTTTATTTTTCTGGCACTGACGTCTTTAAAGATTTTTAAAGATCTGTTACTGCACATATATTTTAGTGTAATGAGTATTCATTTTTTACTTTTTACTGCTCGAATTCTTGTTCGTTTTTGTTCAGTTTAGCAAAAAACACCCTTTGTCATTCATGTTATCAAAAGCTCAGTAATTGTATCAATGAGAAACAGGAAGTGTTAAACATTTAAAACACTAAAACACTTAATTTTTCATAGTGTTGTGTTATTTGTGTGATATGTATTTGAGCTGAAGTTACATCTGCAGAGACAATGTCAACCCAGGAAGAGCAGAGGAGGGATATCACTTTTGGGGGTATAAGTGCTTTTTAATGGTACGTTTAAAAAACATTGTAAAAGTTAATACATTGAATTTGTGCCAAAACTAAAGTAAATTGGATGAAATTTATGTCTGGGTTAATAAATACTAGTGGGACTGCTGCCCTAGTGCACGCGTCGTGACAGGACTTTTATTTTGTAGCTTGTAGTGGCAGTAGTGAAGCTCAGCTCACTGCAGTTCAGAATGAAACATTATCGCTAGCTTCACAGACTGTACTGCAGCTATGGCGGAGGTGAGAGAAACATCACAAATTAAAGCAAATTAGGCATTTAAGCAGTGAAAGCAATGTTTTAATAAATTTAACTTTCATTATGGATTTTAAATGTCATCGCTAAAACGTGTTTTGGGACATTCAGCTCTGAATAATTAGTAAAGGGGTTAGCGCGCCCAATTTGAATGTTTTAGCAGCTAGCAGCTAACTTGTTGCCTGAGCACCAAACTCACATTCACTTTATTCTCTTTATTCTCTAACATTGATTTATGAATTTCTGACTCATGTTTTCTTGTCATTTCTAGTTAATATAAATATTGTTTAACAGATTTACCCTGAGCTGTACGTAAACATTATTTATCAGATCATAATATCAGCGTTTGTTTTTAAATAAGTTGGTTAAAAAAGTAATTTTTGTCTGATTACTTAAGTTTGACGTATTAATCTATTCTAGGGCTATTTTTTTCTCTTATTTTAGCCTTCCTTAAGTGTTCCAGACGTTGAAGGTAAAGATTTCAGTTAATTGTTATTTATTAGTGTTTTTGCTTAGTTAGAAAGTTGTGCGTTGCTCATTGTGGACTAAATTGTGGGTCTAAATTGTCCCCTTTTTATTAATGTCTGTTTAATTTATATTAGAATAGCTTGATTTCTTATATTTTGAATGTAATACATTTACATAAAATGTACATTAGAAATGTAATGTAAAGGTAATGTTGACTGTTAAGTAGGAGATGGTCCAGTAGTCCAGGATGAGGACAAGGACTTTGATCCATCAGCAGAAATGCTTGTACATGACTTTGATGATGAGCGGACTCTGGAGGAAGAGGAAAAGCTGGAGGGAGAGACCAACTTCGGTGCTGAAATTGATGACCTCACTCGAGTAGGTTCACACGCTTTGTGATATGTCCACTAAATAACCTTCAGTGGTCCAGATGCATCATTTACAGTAACTGCGCTTTGGTTTTGTAGGAGGGTGAGATGCCCATCCACGAACTTCTCAAACTTTACGGTTACAGTACCGGTGGGTCTCCTGAGGAAGAGGATGGAGACGTTCAAGAAGAAGATTCCTCAGAGAATACTTGCAGCACCAGTAGTAAACTCAAAGTATGAAGTCTCTTTCATCTCTGGTGTTACCTGTTTTAAACAGGTGGCATAAACATGTTTTCATTGTATTGGCTTTCAGGATGAGGACTCACAATCATCCAGTGATGAGGCTCCATCCTGCAGTGTTTCTCAAAGTACAGCTCAGCTCATCATTTCTCAGCCATCCAACTATTTAGAAGGTATTATTAGAGATCTGCTATTAAACAGCAGGTCTGGCTCACTTTATGCAAGAAATATATTGCAGTGTGCGACTCTATCATATTAGTTATAAATGTAGGTATATTTATATTAAAATATAATGAAATATTGTTTCACCGGTAGACTTAATACATTGAAAGTGACCATTGCAAGGGCTGCATTAAGTAAATTGTAATAATTGATTAATTTGTAGATCACATTATCCTGTAATTTTTTTTTTATAAAAAAAACAACATATGAAGACATGCTTTTTCTTTCAAAATGAAAGAATCTTTTATTCTGCTGCATTGTCATATGCACACTCTACAATGTATTTGTAAGTAATGTAGAAAATGTAATTGAAAATTGTAACAAATTTTTCTTCATAGAACTTTTACTAGTGTAAAGTGATGTCACTGACAAAGGTCCTCGGTGTACAATGCAAAAGCTGACTATTGAATGATGAAATGTGTTGTGGACTATTTTCACTATTGTTTTTTTGTGATTAGTTGTTGCAGCCCCTAGTACTTGTAGCCATAGTATCTTTATTTGACTTTGTATTGTGACTTGGCCACCATAAACATTTACTTGTCTTTTATAGGAATTGCTGATGAAGAATCTGAAGATGAAGATTATGTTCCATCTGAAGACTGGAAGAAGGTAATGTTCACCGTGTTGAAAGTCTCTAGATCATGATGATGGTGTTCTCAGTAATGTTTTCAGCAATGCAGGATTCCAATTTTTCTGCTGTCATTTACAGGAGATCATGGTTGGTTCAATGTATCAAGCAGAGACTCCTGTGGGCCTTTGCAAATATAAGGACAATGAAAAAGGTACCAGAACAAGGTTTAATGCTTATTTAGCTGTATTTTTTAACAGTACTGTGCAGTGTCTCAGTGCCTTACATTTTCTTTATTTGCATCCTACAAATGTAGTGTATGAAAATGACGATCAGCTTTTGTGGAATCCTGAGTTACTTCCAGAGGAGGAGGTTGTGGAGTTTTTAGCTGAGGCTTCAAAGCGTACAGGAGAAGAAACTGGTGTCTACTCTGTTCCTGAAGGGTCTCACATTAAAGACAATGAACAGGCACATTACCATCCAGAGACATGTTCCTTTACATCATATTGCTGAGGTCCTTCTGACAGAATATTGTAACATCAACGATTTCTTTCTTCACATTTCAGGCTCTGTATGAATTGGTTAAGTGCAATTTTAATGCCGAAGAAGCTTTAAGAAGGTTGAAATTTAACGTGAAGTTTGCAAAAGGTATGTTTTTGTCTATTCATGTATTAAAAGTAGCTCCTCCTTTAAAGAAAGTAAAAAACAACATGTTCTTATATACCTCTAGTATTGTTTTTCAGAAAGTTATTTTTGGGAGTCTGAAATCCTCCTAGCTCAAATGCAGAAGCCTGAAGCCTGTGATAATGGAGCTCTCAGCATGTCATTTAAGATTCTCAGAATGTGTCACTTTAACCGAAATCTGTCCTTCTCAGAGGAGATGTCAGTCTGGACGGAGGAAGAGTGTCGAGGTTTCGAGCAAGGACTCAAAGCTTATGGGAAAGACTTCAGTTCCATACAAGCAAACAAGGTTAATGTTTAGTCATACATCTTGTTTTAAAACATTTATGGATTAAATATGACAGCATACAGTTGAATACTAGATATACATGAATACTAGATGACTGACATTTAGAGCAATTAGTTGGTCAGCTTTTCTGTTCTTCTTTTCTGTATACATTTAGGTAATTTTTGTTACTTAATTAAACTTTTCCAGGTGAGAACTAGATCTGTAGGAGAATGTGTGGCCTTTTATTACATGTGGAAGAAATCTGAGCGTTATGATTTCTTTGCACAGCACACCAAGCTTGGAAAAAGAAAATACAGCCTTCGACCAGGAGTCTCGTAAGTCAGTCTTCAAATACCATGACACATTAAAGGTCACCAGTCAGAGCCCTTTAATTAAACTGTGTGTGTATATAGAATCAGATGCAGTTTGACGTCATGTTGTTCCCCGTGTTTATTTGGCACTACAGGGATTATATGGAGCGTCTTTTGGATGAGAGGGAAAGCTCTGAGTCCAGTGCATCTACCTCTCCTCCTCCCTCAACGTCAAACAACAACAAACACCCATCAGAGATGGACAGCGGCACAAACACTCAGAATGGTACAGTCATTCAGACTTTTAGTTTGATTTCTGTAGCGCTTTTCACAATGTGCATAGTAAAAACTAACTTTGTACGGCTGATATTATTGCCTCCCCATGATTTATCGCTTCTTTGTTTTCCTCAGCTGATAAGTCACTTTGGATAAAAGCATCTGCTAAATGCCTAAATGTAAATATGTTTACAGAACACACTTAAGCACAGAGAAAACAGGAAAAAGATATGAAAACAGGATAAATAACTGGCAAGGAGCAAAAAAAGGCTGTAAGAAATAAGGTGCTGGAAGAATTCACACACAAACATTTTATATCTCTGTTTTTGTCTGATGAATCCTTATTAAACAGTCACTTGAGATTTTACTATGATTCAGTGGTATTAGATTGCAGTGATTTTACTACATCTTTGCATCAATGCGTGAGATACTGATGTGTGCTAAACTGTTTTCAAAATTGGTTAATTTTGGGCTTGCTTAATTGTATTCTAATGATCATTCAACTATTAATTTAGGTTGGTTTTGGATCAGATTTTTCAGACTTCCACATAGTGGTGAAAGACATCGGTCTGCCTGTGTGTGTCTATAATAGCAGTGCTTTAAACTTGATGAATTTAAAGACAATTGTCTATGGTGTTATTCTGCTGGCGCTACAAATATCAGATTTTAAAACATCTGTTTTATAAATTGCCATAAACTATTTGTAATTAATAATTAGAATGAAATATGACAGTATATAAAAACAAGAATGTAGTAAAAACGCTTGTTTTATATATATATATATATTGTGATAATTCAGTGTCAAGTAATAAAATGTTTCTCATTTAATAGAAATCCTGAAAAATGTGGAACCCTTTGAGCTAACAGCGTTAAAATAATCTGTTTCTTTATAGGCGTAGGGAGCCATTGTAATGAAGAGCCACTTACCTGTGTCATAGACGAGACATCTCAGGCCAACGGCTCAACCACATGCCCAGATAATTCCACAGCAAACACACCCCCTCAGCTTGACCCAGACACCAGCATGCCAAGCCCAGAGGTCATGGACATCACAGTAAAACAGCAAGAAGTGGAAGAGCCCTCAGAAAGACCTCTAAAAAGGCTTAGAACTGAGACAGAGCCCAGCAGTGAAGGCTCTGTCCCTCACACTGAAACAGGAGCTGTTTGACTCACCAGCAAACGCCAAAAGAAAAGACTGAAAAGTCAAACTGCAGGCATCAAACCCCTGACCTCAGATGAGGGCTCAATACAGGGCAGTATGCCCTGTTTTCTGCATGAAGGTAGCTGAGAGATGTGCCTGAATTTCATGGATATGAAGCACATGTATGTCTTGTATTACTGCCACTAAGGTCTGTTCATATCCCGCTTAACTGACTGAGAAAGTCATATAAGGTCACCACTGTCAACTTTGTAGCACTATTTATTATTATATATTAAGATGTGCTTTCTTCAGATGGCCAATGTGAAAGAGGCATTTGGTATATGACAGCTAAACTATTTTTGTTTTGAAATGTTTATCATGAGATGTGCATAATGTTTTCTAGCTGTAACTGCACACTGTAGAAAAAAACCTCTTGGTTGTACATGACTGAAGTATACTGTAAATATTCTAAATCTAAACTTATCAGTATGAAAATACACAAATTATGTATTTTAAAGAATTTTAGGCCATATTCTGAAAGGTTACTTTTTCCCAGTTTTACAGCATTCCCTTTTTAATTTCCTGTTTGACCAAAGTTGAATGGTTGGTTATGAAAGTCTTTTAACCTTTGCTGAAAATGTTTTCCAGAAGATTTCCCGTTTATATGAAATGCTGTCATATTTTTGTATTTGATAGCTATTTATTTTTTTAATCAGATACTGGTGATGCATGAGGCCAGTATATAGAGTATATTTGTAAAGACTGGAGCGAGTAGATTTTGACAGAACTGAATGGTGCTATTTATTTTTTCTCACTGTGAGGATGTCACTAAGATATCAAGATAGCATTTTAATTTTGTAGGACCTCAATCAAGGAAAGTTGAATTTTGAGTATAGTAACAACCTATTTGCTTTCGTCATCCATGTATGTCTTGGCTCAGGAAAAGACATTGAAACTTTCCTAGTTCACATGTAGAGTGTCATTAAGTGTTAGAAGTGTGAGTTTTAATTTCTATTTGTCCAGTATCGTCTTTTGTGATTATTGAAAGATTACCTGAGATTTTTAATTACCACACTTTTCTTGAGCGTATTGTATGCTAAATAAAGCTCTTATGCAGTTACGAGAAATCTTATGTAGTTGCTTTTTCATTTGTCAGCTTGTCTTGCATCAGCTCTCACAGCAACCATGGCTTAACCTGAAATTAGAGATCAAATGGACCCTTACGTTCTGTGGCGTTTGGTCCATTCATATGGCTGGACAGCAGGTGTCAGTGTTGCTTTTCGTACAATGGAAAACATTGTTTTTGCACAACGTTTGAAGTAGACCGCTACAGTGCACAGAACATGGTAACCTGTGCTTTATTCAAGGGTCTGACATTATGAACAGTGACAAAAGAATAACATGGCAAAATGATATTTTTGATATTTGAATGATATTGAAATAAAAAAATAAAAATTCTTAATTCCCTGCCATTTAAAAAAAACATTTTACAATAAACATTTTAGAATAGGCCTATATTGTATAGATGTATAAAAAATAATAGATATACGTGAACGTTCACTCCTATAGAAAACTATGAGCCATGTGGGAAAACTAATAAAGGCTGTGTAACATCAAGCTGTAAGGTTAAGGATCGGAGGCCTTTCATACCAGATGCCATTTTTAGAGAAAAAACTGAGCCAGGTAATGTCTAATGTAAAGAACACAAATATGAAATATTTTTGGTAGGAAAAACTAATATGCTTCACAGACCAATTCAGCCACATGTAAATTAAGATCTTATTTTTACAAACTACAAATTGGTTTTAATTCCAAACATGGCTTTTGATTTCCCAATTCTAATCAGTATTAGCACCTTATTACCTTGTGATCTTTGTTTTAAAGAAAATAATGCACTCCCTTGTACAAGAATGAATTTTCAGCAGTAATTAAGTCTTGCTAGTTTTTAGAAAATGCTCTGTCCCCCTTCACCCAGAAAGATGACACAGGCACGCCTGGCTCCCTTTGCCACAGTTGGACCGGCTGCATAATAATTGAATGTTCGCACAGTAGGAGGGAGTGCTAAATGTCATCCACCATGCTAGAAAAAGAGAGCAAGGAAATGACTGTACTTGTGAGAATCTCCTATTCATGTCTTGGGGGACAGCAACAATTAGAGATTGAGGGACAAATCATTTTCCAGAGAATAGAATTATAGCAAGATTAAAATTATTTCACACTGTTTTTGAGCCTACCACAATGGCCAATGTAACCAAAGCCAACAAATCGAATGATAAACTTAGTAGACAGGATTCAGGGAGTCGCAATTTTGATCCCTACTGCGGGCCAAATCTGCTTGGGAAACAGAGCCCAACAGTTCAGACATTCAGAAATCACCATTTTCCAACAGAATGACTGCATTCCATTAAATTATCAGGTCTTACAACACAATGTCACGGTTAGGCCACAAGGACGCATGTCAAACAAAGAGCAACGGCAATGATGTGTCTCGATCTGGATACCATGGCAACTCTGAAAAAATCTCGTTCATCACTGGGATTTTCTCCATTATATTAAGTTCTCCCCAGAGGCTAATACTGACTGCAGATATTAGCAAAATCACAGTGTGACACAGAGGGGGAGATCCTCTTTCCATTACCAGACACAGAGCCTCTGTGTCCTCTGGAGATCCAGGCATAACAGCCATGGCAACATAAAAGAATCACGATCTGGTATCTAAGGTAGGGTGAATTTATGCAGGGAACAAAAGATAAACAAGACCTCTAAATTGTTTTAGCAAAACAGGGAAGATTTGAGAGATGGACACTGAGGGGTGTTTTGAATTAGCCTATTAAAATGCTGGAAAGAAACAAGGAAACTAAGAGAGAAAAAGAGGATTTTTAACAATTTAATATATCAATATATATATATATTTATCAACAGCTTGAATTTCATAGAAACGTGAGTGAGACCATTTTGGCATACAGTACAGATATCCCATGTAAGTACAGTTTTGCTAACGTTAAAACCTCCTTCCCTTTTCCTGACGACACCCACCCACTGACACGGACACAAACAAAACATTATCGGAAAATATACATAAACACAAACAAGGCACCAATAAATTAAACTGTAACCCTCTCTTTCAACACTGAATGGAATCTATTAAATAGAATTACAATTTAATTTATCTATTAAATAAATGTACAAATACAAATTAAACACTCTATTTCTGCAACGTTTTACGGTTAAAAAGCAAACATGAAATTAAAATACGAAAAAAGGAAAAACAGGAAAATAAATGAAAAACACTTTGGCTGATTATTAATTTTAGTTACAATCAAGTAGTAAAGAAATCCAGTGCTGGAGTACAAATAAATTCATGGTCTACTCTCATCCAGGAGACTAATATACACATCTTCTTTTTACAAGAAAGGTTTAAAATCTTATCAAAAGTTTTGCTGTATGAAAAGATATTTACAAATCGTGATTCAGACTCAACTGCAACTGTAACCCTTCCCTGTCCTATGTAATCATTTACACAGTGCAGAAGGCTTCTTGAAAAAGTTTGTGCAACAAACAGCGTACAAAATGTCTCTAATACAGTTATGGAATGACCACATCGCACAATTTCCTCAAACGACAGGGAATGACAGACCTTCCTCTCCTGAAGTTTAAAACCCATGTACCATACAAAAAATGAACAGTTCTTCAAGTAATATACATAATGTTAACATGATCTCATAGGGGAAATCAAAACAGAGGTCATCTTTTCCACAGGTTACAAAGAGAACAGATGGGGAATGTTTCCGAGGTTGTGGAGGATCAGACTTTAGAGTACATGAGTACTGAGTTAGAAAACAGGTTCAGTTCTACAAGTCCAACAAACTAAGGAGAGCACTGTTTCAGGAGAGGGTCCAGCTCATTTCCAGTGTGTCGTCTGTTGTGAGAGAAAGTTAGCCCTTTGGAAAGCAATGTCCTACTAGGGTGAGCTGATAAGAATGTGGGTAAACAGTGATGAGGAGGGGGTTATGGACATCACGTATGTTAGTCACAGTGGATGGGGTGGAGGAGCAGCACGGCGAGTCCCTGCTGTGCTATAGGAAGGCGGGCTCGACGTTACATATGCATAGAGTAAGATTGATGGACAATGGTCACAAAGCTCTGAATATTATCTACAGAGAGGCAGAGAATCTGTTTCCAAAGGGTCAAAAAGCTTGTTCTAGAACCTTCTGTGACCACACTGATTTTAGAATTGATTTATTGAATATTTAAATGATAACATGCTAAGATAAAAGCATTTGTAGAAACCTTGAAGGCTAGAGAGCTCAAAGTTTCCCATAAAATGGTTTAAGGATCTTGAGCTAACTCTAGAGCAGCACCTGATAACAACAATGATGTTGGGATCAGGAAAAATAAACAATGTGCATCACGCCTCTAAAGAAGCTTAACCGAGGGTGATATAAAGAATAATTTATGAAATCACACCGCAGTCTATAAAGCAGTGCTTACCCTGTATTGCTAGTCTGAGATTCGTTTGAATCTAAAACTAAAGTGTTTCACATTTTCAGAACTGGTATGTACTGAAATGTAAACAGTCTGACGTAATAAACAATGATAAGGATGAATAAAGACACTAGGCCTATCTCTACACCATCTTCTAGAAATAACTCTCTAACCCTAACCCAGCCATCTAAAAGCTCAGAAAATGAACTACAAATACACCATCCCTGCTTATCTGCAGCTTCTTTATTCCTCATAGTCAAAGGCTTGAGCCACGACACTTCCAAACCTTCTCTTTTCCTAATAAAAACATGCAGTCACTTCAGGATTCTTGACGTGGAGGAATGTGGTGCATGTAAAATACAGCATCACCAAAGAAAGGAGCAAGGTGACAGGAACAAAGAGCTGTTCCAAAAGCAAGGCCACTCACACACTGAGCAGAACTAAATTCGAACCTGTGTGTACCAATCGGTCCCCCTCCTCACATTACTAGTTCTTCTAATCGAACAACCTATCCCAGTGTAAATCTATGCATATAGCCTCGTGCCAAGCTTTAAGGCCTGCTCAAACATTTTAAACCAGACTATGGTGGTTTGATGGTCTGTCTTAAGCTGATCTAGCCAGTCTCAGTTTGGCCAAGTTGGCGTTTAGCTGGTCCAGGTGGTTGACTAGATGCTCTTCAAGCCAGACTAACAGACAATTAAAAAACCTTCCAAAAACCTCTAGAACAATCAAACCAGACTAGCCTTGCTAGCAAACTAAACCAAAACAGCCTTACCCAGCCAAAACTGGCTGTTTTTCATTAAAACAGTGACCTGCGGATAGATTAAAACCTGTTATAGCTGTCAAATCAGTGAACCCGCCAGTGACAGTGCTACAGAAATATCTGAGCACTCATTTATCTTTTGGAGAGAGAATGTACTTGAGTATGTACAGTAGGTGTATATTCAGACATTCCTCATTTCCTGTGACCGTGCCACACTGATGACTGTTCAGAGGAGCAATGATCTGTAACCGTAATCCATTACAACATTAAGCCATAGAATATAGCAGGCAGTGCCTTGTGGTCAGTACGCTAAATGGTAAAGAGTTTTACCTGGAGCATGACGGGTGCGGGGAGACCTTTTTGGACACTCGTTTGTGCGTGAGAGTGTATGTGTGTTACTGCGTGACTGAGAGATCTAGATTCAAGATCAAACAGCTTTTCAGCCATTATCAACCCTAGCTACCATATCTATTTGTGTTTGTGATAACAAACCACACAAATTGTATTGGTAAGAGATAATATTCATAACCTGATGTCCTTAGTTAAATTGGTGGGAGAGGCAATGTGCCTGGCAGGAAGGTTTTCATTGGTCCTATTTTTGAGCTGAGAAATTTGAGAAACATGGAAGACCCAGTGCTGGTAAATATAACGTTGACATAAATAAAGTGTTCTAGTAGAGCACTGTTCTAGCAGCGCAAAGGTTGTGGGTTCAATTCTGAGAGAACACATATACTGATAAAATGTACAGCTTAAATGAGCTGTAAGTCACTCTGGACAAACGTGTCTGGCAAATGCATAAATGTAAATATAAAGGTTTAAGAGAATATGTATTGCCTTGAGAACCCATTCATGTCTAGATGGATGCATCTGGATGCAGATGTTTGACGTCAGTGAGTATGGAAGACTCAGTATGAAAAACAGTAGTCTTGCCACTTACATTCTATTGAAGAACAAAAAGGGAATTCCTGGTTTTGTGGTGTATTGTGTTTTGTGGAATTATCTGCATGCATAACCTTACATATATATATATATATATATATATATATGCATAGTGGAATTTGTTTTAGTTAAGTTCGTGCATATATGAATTCCTCCCCACCTTGTCCATCCTATTTCATTATATTACTTCCATTTTGACAGAGTGGATTACCCATAATTCCCTTCTCAGAGTTTCACTTCTGTGTGGCAATGCCCTCTTGGCAGCATCATTTTCACACTGAAGTCAACAGTTATGGTCACAGCTCAGCTCAAACCAGCTTAATTCATAAACCAGCAATAAAAGCATTTCTATAAAAGGAATTATGACATGGGCGGCAGAGGGAGAGCCACTGAGAGTTAGCAACTACTGACGTGATAAGCTATGGCGTTAGTCTTCATTAAACAGCACTGCTTACTACAACTACTGACATAGTCGGAAAGAGCACTAATTTTTTTAATTTAGTAAAGAGTACTAGTTTTAATTTTAGAACTAGTAATTATTGCCCAAGTTAGATTGATTGAGGGTTTAGGGCTTAAAAAGACACTAGGAGAAGACAAACCTAGTTTGTAGTGCTCAGCTGTGGACAACGAGTGTTCTTGTGTCCTTTTGGCTCCCTGTGTTTGTGGTTTGTGATCTCCTCAGGAGATCACAGGGGCATCAATGAAAGGAGAAACTGAGAACTAAAGGATGGAGGGATTCTGGGACAGAGAAGGAGAAAGAGCGAGAACTGCCCTCAGGGGAATCCGTCATCATCCGGGCCGAGTGCCACGCGCTGCAGAGAGCAAATAAAAAACTGTTACACACGGAGAGAAATAAGTGACAAAACAAAAGAAAATAAAGAGGGAGAACCAGTGAAGGGAGAGATAGCACTGCTGAAAAAACTTAAAACAGCCTAAGCTGGTTTACTAGTCTTTCCTGGTCTGGTTTGGGCACTTGTCAGGCTGAGAGACTAGCTAAACATCAGGTTAAAGTTTTCAGACAAGTATCCAGACAGGTTTTAGACCAGAAAAACGTAGGCTGGTTGAAGGTAGTTTTGTTTCGAAAAGGAATCTTGAAGGCTTCAAGAAACATCCAATATGCAGATCTCCCTCCCTGCCCACCCTTCCACAAACACACACACACAATGAAGTCTGTTGTGTGTCGGTGGAGAGAATCCTGTTAAACAGGCAACCAACCCCACCACTGCTGCGCAACTGATGTCTCTATCACTGCTTGTGCTTGACATGCCGACTCTAGCATAGGAACCTCAGCCTCTGTCACACGCTGCCAAAATCCTGCCCAACTGCTCTAAACAACTTTACCTCCACGTTTACTTGATCAGCCCAGGCCTACCATTACTAAAAATCGTTACATTACCCTGATATAAATTAACAGCAAAAAAAACAAAATCAGTGATTATATATTAAAAGATTGTCCAGACATTTAAGGTGCTCATTGCTCATCCCTAAAGAAAACTTACCGAATTATTAAAAATAAGTGGGATAATGGGAGAGCACAATTTCAAAGCTTTCAAACATGGAAAGCATTTAAAGCTTTACACAAAACACAAAAAGGACTACGGAGCACAAACAACTAATTAATCCTGACACTTATGTGAAACACACATGTGAATGAAACATGAATTATGAGTATAAATATGTAAGGAGGTGGGGAATGGATGGACTCATTAGGTTTGAAATATGTGTGTGAGAAGAGACAGTGTAAGGCCAATCTCTCTCCTAGTCACACGATGAGCCATGTCTGCTAAGCTTAGTCTTAGCCCCGCCCTCCTTTTCATCACTATCCAATCGTCTCCCTTTTTTCACTTTGCATTGGAAAGCCTAGGTGCTGTGGAGTACCAATGAGCTGCCTGGTCAGGGATAGCACCCCCGAGTGGCAGTGCTAGGTATGGCTGTCTGGCACTGCCACTCACTGCAGGGTAGACGTGGCCGATCTGCTCGCTGCGACCGATGTGGATCTCATCATCGTCATCCTCTGTGGTCTTGCGGTAAACCGGGTTGTCGAAGTTCATGCTCTTGGTGTTCCGCCTCCTCCAGTTCCGCCACACCAGGTATCCTCCAGTGCACAACAGGCCGATGACCACTGTGGCAAGGATAGGAACTGCATGTGTTTAACACACAGTCGACACACACGGCGGGGGTGTTAACACAGCCAGGGGACACAGAGCGGTGCTAAATGACACACTCAAATCAGAGGACCCGCACGCAAACCTACAGGTGCGTCAAGGCAGACCTGGTTCAAACAGTCTATTTATGGATGCATCTCACTGCCTTCCATATAATCGGATGCTACAAAAATATTGCTGGAGAAACTATGGCTGTATTCAGAATGGCATACGACCATCCTGCAGGTAATATTGATGCATTATGTACATTATATTGTGTGAAATATGCTAATTTTCTGTATGTGTGTGATGCTGGATATGCCATTATGTGTGGAGCACATGATGTATAAAACATTCCCAAAATGCAATGCAGTGCTTAACTTGGTCTTCCATCTCTTTCTCTGACGTGACTGGACTGAGAAAAGTTTAGACTTTTTAACAAACTAAAAACAAAATTAGGCCAGTCAAAATAAAAGGTCATGTGACAGCAATGTGGCATTCTGTTTTACATGCAATTTTAAAGGTATGTAGGCAGAATACACTGTATAATGTACAGTGTAATGCACAGCCATTATTCTTAAAATAATTAAAGAAGAGTCCGATCTTATCACCACATGAAAAGTAACTTTAAAATCAAATTTAAGAACACAAAAATAGCGAAAATGTCTGTTTGAACTAGGGCTGCCAAAAACACACCGTCCCACTTACCCACCCCCCACACACAATGGCTTAGTGGAGTATACCTCACACTGCTTAAGACAAAAAAACTAATTGGACTGTTTATGAGCAAACACGCCTACGTGTGGATGGTCAGCTATTTAGGCTGAATTAATAACCATGCTACAGAGTCTGGCAAACCCCTTCCCTAATTTTGGCCGCTCTGGTCCCTTGAAAGTTCTCCTTAATAACTCTTTGTCAAAGGGGCGCTGGAGACCCTCTCATGATGAGATTTCCACCATGTGGGTTCTTTTGTCTTGCTCTAAACATATTTCCAGCGCATTCTTTCGACAAATCACATTTATTATAATTAAGTTTTTACAAAAAAACAATTTACATTTTACAAAACAATGCATTTAGACAAGAGAGGTGTTCAACGAGGGGCCATAATTACACCAGGCTCAACATGTTATTTAGAGGGGAGATATTTAATTTAGTGTCTTCAATTTGAATGTGAGCAAAGATAATGGTTTTTTTACTCCCACTAAGCCACTTGCCAGACACAGCATAGACAATCAATGAAAAGCATTAGGTCCTTTTGACTGAGCCTCAGTATGTTCTAGATATATATCTCAGATATGCTATTTATACTTCATATTCATTTTGAAGTGATCATGCTGTCAAAAGGATGAACATTTAAGAAAATGATCACAAAATTAAAATGCAGGAGTGACACTTCTCTTTGAAAGATCCTAATTAACCATTTATAAAGCTTTACTGTCATACAGAGCATATTTTGAAAGACAGGTTGTAAAACAAATGCCTTAATTTTAAAGGAATGTGCTGGATTAAATCTAATCCAGAGTTCTACTGACATCTGTGGCATGTTGTCATTACAAATCAAAGTATGTTAAAAATAATGCTCTTTCAGTCTAGGGAAAATGTACAGAAATGCAAATAAATATTTTTTAATTTTTTAACACTAACATACCATCTTTATCATACTTTTTAATACATTATTTGAATCTGTGAAGCACTTTTTCATGGAGCAAACTCACAGGTATTATATGTAACCTGTTGAAAAGTATTGTTGCTCACCCAGAAAGTCAAATTTTGACATTTATGCATTAGGCAGATGTGAATCGAACGTATGACCTTGGCGTTACTGGCACCATGTCCTACCATTTCATTTACATCTAAAGGATTGCCTTACAGATGAAGTCACTTTTAACAGATTAATTTATATGTTTTTATAAGTGGTCACAGTTATGATTCAAGCCTTCTGGTACAGTATTTCCAGACTTTCATTGCAAATGCATGTACATGTATACAGATGCTACAGATCTTAAGTAGCCCAGAACATTCCTTTAAACTGAAGCTGTAATGGAGCAGTTTCAAATTTATAATTGGCTATTTAGGACCATCTTAAGTGTCTTTAAAGCAGGTAGTGCACAAAAAGCTGAAGGGCAAAAGCTGTTGATCTATTGGGTGAACAAGACTGAATTCAGAATGCAGCAATACCCAATTAACATGAATACTCACCTATAGGAATGACAATACCCAGAACAGCAACAGTTATATTACTACCAAGGAAAAAGTGATCACTTCCAGCTATAGAGAAAGATACAGAGAGAGAGAAAGAGAAGAGAGATGAGGAAGAAGAGAAGGACCATTTAATTCATTTAATCACTTTATTTAAATTCCTAACATACATTGATTTGTGCCATTGGATTGGTCACTATACAACCAATAAATTGTGACTTCAAATTTACAGTAAAAAATAAAAAATAACAGTTCTGTCATCATTGACCCTTATTTTGTTTAAACCTGCATGAACATGCTCTCACTGAATTCACTGAAAATGAAAATTCACTGAAAATCTTGCCCTCTGCTGTAGCTCTTACATTTACATGTAGTCATTCAGCTGGCACTTTCATCCACAGAGACAAGAAACAACCAATTTGACATACAAAAGCTACAATATCTGTAATATCACACTGCAGGGTTCAAAGAATAAACCAGCACAATAGAGATACTAGAGCAGAAGAATGAAGTAGATAAAATGATAAAAATAAACACACAGGAAGTGCTTTTATGGTTGTTGTTCTAGTGTATGTGGAAGTGATGCATTTTCAGTTATTTTCTGTTCTTAATTTTAAGTCTACTTCTATGGATGGGACTAGAAAATATCATAATGGTATTCATTATGATATTATGAGCTCCACAGAAGAGAAAATGTCATATGCTTTAGAGGATGGAAATGATTACTGAATTTTCTTTTGTGAGCGAATGGTTTCTTTAAATGAAGTTTATTCAACAAAGTTTGAGGGGAGCACGGTCCTGTAATCCAACCTATCATCTCACGGGGGTGTGTATATATAGCCGACCTTAACCTCTGTACCATGACAGTTTTGCAGCATCCCTACGCCATCCCACTGCCTCATTCTTTTCTGGTATCTACCTCAAGCAAGGATGAGGGAGTTGTCTGGGTTCAGGCCAAATTCTGAGCTTGGAGCCCTCCCTCCCTCCCGGAGAGTCAAATATGCATTTATGATAATTTGCGATTACATGTTAGTGCAGACTCGTGAACTAACCATTATAAACGAAGATAAAACACTAAACGAGGGGTTGTGATGTGACAGGTATTTTTCCACACTGGATAGCTAAATATTCTCCTGATTTCCACATGCATATTGCTGCTTATACATCGCTTTGTTCAGTTGCTTTCAGTATTCTAAAAAAGGTTTTAACTGAGCAGTTGTTTCCACCAAATAAATTCCACCCCAATCTCACAATTAGCTACAGCATAATTAGTGTCTGATAATGGAGTCTGAGCTGGGAGATTAAGAGGACTAGCCAGTACAGCATCAGCATACAGACACAGACAAGACAGCCTGAGGGGCAAAAAAGAAGGCTATACAAATGGGTCTGGATGGGTGGGTCTGAACAAAATACAGATGATATATATGGATATGGAAGAGTTAGAAGAAAATGGATATTTGGATCCTCCTTAAAGCTACAGTGAGGATGTTTTGACAGATGCCAGTGTGTTTATCTGACAGCCATTGCATCTGGGTTTCTATGGCAATGCTTCATTTTAAGCATCTGTTAATGTTTGTGTAGTGTGTCGAGTTTCTGTTTAAATGGATCTTTTAGTTTCCATTAAAAGAACTTTCTGCACCCTGTGATACTATTGTACTTCCATTCTCTGCTCTATTGTCTGGACTGACACCTGAATTTGATGTTGCTCAGTCAGTCCACTGTGTTAATAAACCTGAAACATGGATTCTGAACAAACACCTGAACAAACACCTGTGATTGTTACACAACCCATTTTAATGTAATTAAGTAGGTGAAATTACAGTACATTAATTCCTAGTAATAATACCAAGATGATTATGATGCCAGGTATCCGTGATTTAAAAAATGTGGTATGTAAAATCCTGAGTTTGTCCTGATCTACTGATTCTGAAATGTATACAAGCCAAACTCTTCACCATTCTTTTAGAAGCTGGGTGTTTCAGCACTTCATAGTCCTCATTTTGCATCAACAATTTGGTCTGAATGAAACAGCTTTTTAACTGAGCTGCCAAAAGAACCAGGAAGTTTGGATGTTGCTGCTGAGTGTTTGTTTGTAAACAGTAATCGCATCTAAAGTGAGACAGATATAAAACCATGTTTCAGTTCTAGAACAGATTTTAGTTATATAAAACCATCAACAAATACCACAAAAAAAATTTCTTTTAAAGTTGAGAAGATTGCACTGCACTTAAACATAAAGGAACTGATTCTTGAGTCTTACATCAATTTCCCTTCATGCCAAAGTCTACAAAATCATTCATCAGAGAAAAGAGGGTTTCTTGTCTGTGAATAGACGGTTACGTATCCAAACTCATCCAGCTTCATTATTGTAAAAAACTCAGAATTATGCCACTCTGACAGTAAGTTTTCATTTAAACAAACAACTCACTTGTTGTAATGCAAACTTCGTTATGAGAATGACATGGTGCTAGCACACGGTTAGTGAGTTTACAACATGTCAAAAGCTCAAGCCTTGAAAATCATTTTATTTGTATCCAAATAGGATTACAAGCTGAGATACCAGCAATTTTTGATGGAAAAATATGGTGCTCAGTGCAAAGTGCAAAAAATGAAGTGCTCGGTGCATTTTTAAAAACCTCAACACGACAACCCAGTTAACGTTCATTGAACCCATTGATGATGTTTCGCAAAAGCGAAGATGATCATGATCTTTAAAAGGGTTATTTTTTAAAGTCAGGCAGTCGTTGTTATTACTAGCTGCCAGCCAGAATAGGCAAAAGGGGTGCTGACACATTTCATCAGTTATTATAGAGCAGCAATTTACAGGTTTTATCTAATGGAGGTTCAGAACCGTTGCATTGTAATATCCTGTCAGTCTCAGAACTCATATTTATGATTAGAGTCTAGAATGGGCCCATCTACACCTGATCATGACATGATCTCATTAGTATTCGTACATTAAGAGCGCAATTTTATTTTAATAATGCAGTAAAAGCATAAAAAACACATTAGCCCTGTACACATTAATAATTTTTTAAATGTACAAATGACTATGAATGCCTAAAAAATACATTTAGAAACTGACTTTGTATTTTAAATACATGAAATTATTTAAATACTTCATACTATCACATTTATCAGTTTTAATTAACCAAACATTTAACATTTGTCTAATTTGCCAAGTTTTTATAGACATAGATCTCATTATTAATGTCACAAATGCCTTCACCCTGCTGCATCCAGGTGGCTGTGTACCTGAGCATGTCCACGTATCACAACGATGAGGGAGTGATTAGAGGAACTAGGTTGAGGGCAATGTTCATCAGTCAAGGCTGGCTGGTCCTCTCTCCTCCTTGGCTGCTCTAATTCAGCACAGAGATACACACTGGGACCCTGAGCTACTACTGCTGGCTCATCTATCACCCTCAAGTGGACCAGTAATGCTTAGCAAGCAAATTCCACTGCACATTAAGGTTCAAAGACTCTGCACGAGTACTGTACTGCACTGGGATGTTTACTGTTTTTATCACTCCACCCATCTCAATCAAAACAGACAAACAAAACAGATTTGCAATGCATTATGTCTATGCATTGTACCTTTTTGTACCAATTTACAAATGTACAAAAGCTCAGACTCACCGCGGTGAGAGAGGTTGCCATTGCCCCCTTGTGCACTGTTGTCATGAGCAACAGTTGTAGATGTCTGTCTGTAGTTTGTCGTTGGCTGTTTGGAGGTTGGCTGTTCCCATGGAGTTGTAGTGCTGGGTTGAGTGGTCCCTGTGGTGGAAGTGGCCGTAGAGTGTGTAGAAGTGGAACGTTGTGTGCTGCTAGTGGAACTAGTGGATGTTCTTGTGCTGGTTGTGGTTGTCATGGGAACAGGGGTGGTTGTAGTTGTTATTGTAGTTGTAGGTGTGGTTTGCAAGGTTGTACTGGTGGTTGTAGGTGTGGTAGTGCTTGTAGATGTTGTGGTGCTTGTAGGTGAGGTGGAGGTTGAAGGTGTAGTAGTTGTAGTAGTAGTGGATGGCTCTGGTGTTGTAGAGGTTGTTGTACTTGTAGGTTGTTTAGTGGTCTTGGGTTTGACTGCAAAGAGACAACTATTATTTGAATGTCAGGCAGTCATGTGATCCAGCCCTACAATGTATACACCCAACAATGGGACCAAAGAACTAAAGTATGATAAAAGTGTCACTTTTATGAGACAACACAGCTTCAATGTTGTGCAATATGACTAAGCTTAACCAATGGCTGTCTTGTTCGTTACCTGTCACACAGCGGCGCATATCTGGGCCCAGTTCCATGCCGTCTGGACAGGCGCATGTGTACTTGGGCGAATGGTCTGTGATTTGAGGGGCTCGAAGACAGAGATATTCACAGCCTCCATTGGGCAAACTACCCACATTACAGGTGTCTGGAGCTGTAAGGAAAAAAATACACCTTCGTTCAATTGCTATGGCATTGCTGGAATGGCTGCATAAGAAAATAAGTGAGTGAGGGTTTGCTAAATCTAAATTTCTAAATTTTAGCATGAAAGCTTGACTGTTTGAGCTTAAGGAACTTTTATGCAAATACCACATAGAATAAATTATTATCAAAAAATGATCATATCTGCACTAAACCACTGGCGAAGAAGAAATATGTGCATAGACATGTCTTAAAGGCTGGTAAAGGGCTGATGATTGTATAGATTTTATATATACTGTAGATGTTACACTAAACTGTGCATAGACTTAGGCCATATAATCATTGAAGCAAATGCAGCAATGCAGTACAATAAATGAAAGATTCATGTAATTATATACAATATAATCACAATAACTTAAAGTATACACAGTTATGATAAGGTTTGTGTGTTAGGATTATTAAACAGGGGTCACAGAGCTGGCCAACCTATTCCAGGAAGAGCAAAACATTTTTAACAGCACTGTTGGGAGCTGTTGGGAGCTAAACAGTGTTTAATGAATATAAAATAGATGCATCTGTTTAGTCATAAAAGGTACACTTAGTGTGCTAACAAATGTAAAGATCTGCTTTAAAATGTTTGTTTATCTCTTTATTAATTTATTTAGGTTATTCTTTAAAGGATTTGGATAAGCCATTTTTTGGAAATTCTAACATTATTTATTTACTGTCATTTCATTCCAAAAGCTTTTAACTTTCTTCTGTGTGCCAAAATGTAAATTTTTTAAAGTATACTGTGGCCACATTTTTCCATATAATTCCTTACACCATTAGAGAGGTCCATATTACTTTCCCTGTCTTTTGAGCCCCCAAAAAGGGTCCCATTTTTGTGTTTCATCAAAGCCTTATGGGTTTTAAACAACATGAGTTTCCCACTCGACAGAATTTCCATTTTTGGGCGAACTATCTGTTTAAGAAACATTTTTTTGTTCATGAAACCATATTTTTCAGACATGCACAGCTGATTAATATTTCACTCTTCATGTTCCTGAAGACACACAAGTGGCTGGATTTTATTCTCATCATTTCTTGTTAAGCACAAGTGTTTCCTGGTTTCGTTTGCATTTTCAGAGCCACATGTTTAATTCTTTGATTTAAATTTAAATAGCACTCCTTATTTATTAATGCGAAGAGGCTGTAAATTGGTTCTTCTCCTGGCATGTTGCACATGGTCTGTTTGTAATGAAAGGATGAAAACAAAGAATCAAACTGTGCGCGCACACTTCTGTTCTCATTTTCTCTGCTGTCTCTAGAAAAGAAACTCATTACTTTGCTATTTAATGATGAGCTGTTATTTCTTGGTGGAAAAACAGAGTCAGTACAGATTTTCCTCTAATCATTATAACAATGCTACAATCTGACACTCACAGGATTAAAATGATACAGTTCATGCACTTGTGCTTTTAGGTGCTGAGAAAAACTTGCAGGAGTTGCTCATATGACACGTTTTAATGCATCACAACATCCATCACTTTCCAATGACCTCAACAAAAGCATAGACTGAAATACATAAAGCCCAGCTATGCCTTTATTAACAGATGCTGGCTGAGAAATACTGAGAAATGAGCATCAGTGTTAGGGAAGCTACTCTGTATATTGACACTTTTAGTGACATTTTATAATATTATTATAAATACATTAGAAACCAAAGCAGTATTTATTTCTATGGTCTACTGAAATGGCATGACCCACTTTAATGAATTGGGCAAATGCCAAAGGGCTATTAAATTGAAGTGCTAGAACATACAATACCACTAACTGTTAGAAAAATTAGCTTTTTAAAAAGGTACAATTTTAAAAACATCTTAACTACTGCAACACTTCTGAACATATAGCAAGCTAGCAGTGGTGCTGCTCTGCTCATCTCTGCTGTGATGTCTAACCTGTGGGCTGCCTGAGCTCATGGAACACCACCATGTCCAGAGGGTTGTTGAGATGCTGAGCCAGCATAGCCACATCATGTCCCGTCAGCCGGTTCACACTATAGATGGCCTCATCCTCCAGGTCTGTCCAGTAAACCCGGTCCTGTGGGGATAAGCAGGAAGTAAAGAGTGCACAAGCAGGAGCCATGCTAATGCTTTCATTGCATGTTACAGGTGACGTGTAGTGATTTTCAAAAATGACATTTGTTTCTAAACTGACTCCCTCAAACACACCTGCCATTGTTCAGACAAAACAATGAAAAATGAAAAAACAAAAAAAGTATTTTTACAAAACGATACAATGAAGGGAGGGCTGTGTTTTGGTGTTGATTTAAAAATATCAAGTGTTTCTAAAAAAATTATTTTAGTATTTTAAATGAAATTATGTTCACTGGCTGATATGGCAGTCACCTTGAAATTTGACATGGACACATAAAATATCTACAGGAAGTACGTGTTATTTGGTAGGGCAAGTATATATATATTTATGATCCTGAACCTCAAAAAATGAGGCTGTAAGCAGAAAGATATAAAAACAAAGATAATGACTACAGTGTGAAAAGTCTTTTGGATCATAAAGTTTTTTCATCAGACTAATTAAAGCTTGCAGCACAATCTCTCCTTTGTATCTACCACCTACATCAGCCTGAATGCACAAGCTTGGCTGTTTGACAATTCTGATTGCTTCTGCGTCACCCTGCCTCCTCTGATCACTGCTTATCAGCCGCTACAGAAATATTGCAAATGTGCACGGAGAGATGGGAAGTTACTATGACAACCTGAGATTCATCTCCTTTTGTAACGGATGCGGAAATGGATAAGGAAGGTTGTTTGGGGGGGGCGGGGGTGATTGGGGAATAGCGCAATGGTCTTGGGGTAACAAAAGAAAAGATCCATAAAAGAATAGGAAGAGGGCACAAAGAGAAGATCGGAAAGACCAAAGCATTCTTTTTGAGGATTTTTACAGACCCATGCGTTTTGGAAAGGGCAGGCTGTCGGGTCCCCGTTGAGCTCTGCTAGTGGTGGCTGTTTAGTATAAATTCTTAACCTGCGCTATACTCATTTCAATTTCTGATGTGTTGCAGCCCTAATCCAAGCACCTGCTAGGTTGTGATATTAGATCTAGGTAACTGTTCTGATCTATGACAGGAACTGCTAGCTTACAAAATTCATGTATGAACTTTGCAGTGAAGGTGTCATCTTTATTAAAGCATTTAATCTTAGTCCACGCTTTATTGGAAACTCAGGAATTGTCCCTTTGGGATGGGATTTGTCTCTGATCTTTCACATGCTGCCCACTAACCAATGAAATGGCGTGCAAGATGGTGTGCTGATGGTGGAATGAAGATGTCGAACTGTTTTATCAGACAGGGCCATGTAAAGGTCATGCATAGGTCTGGATATGAGTAATAAACGAAAAATCCTGGGGAATCAACATCCAGTAAGTTTTAATTTCCATCAGCTCCCCAAAGGAAATGTGTGCTTGATTAATAACACAGACACTAGACGTTAAATGTCATCTGAGCTCTAAAGGATGAGAAATTAAACAATAATGCAACAAAAAAAGGGCTTTGGGGAAATAAATCTTCCATCAAACATCAGACTGCATGATGGTACTTAAATACATCTCTATGTTTCTACATAACTACAACACATTTGAGAGTGAGGAATCTCTTCAACAAGTTTCAGTTGACAAGTGGACAACTTTAGCAGATGTGGACCAGCTTCAGGGGTACTGCAGCAATGTGGCCTTTCATTTCTCATGAGATCTGGACAATGAGAAGAATGGAGAAATCACATTGTTTCCTTTTTCTAGGGCTTTGCCCCTGGGCTCCCCCTCACTGAGCTGGCCTGATGGAGAGCAAAAGGTGATCTAGACTGAACTGGGTCATGCCTTCAAGTAATCTAGGAACTGACAAATAAACAAGGCTTTTAAATGTGGTTTGTGTCTTTGGCTGCTGTCAGTCACCCTTGGCCATTTATCTCTTGGCCAGAGCTACTGTCTCTCTGTTCTCCTGAACACTGTTACAAAACATGCTCATTTGTGCATAATGGAGCTTAGATACAAGGTCTGTTCTTGACAGTGTAGCAACACAATGTCTTATTGAGTATTTTATGGTAAATTGTCTTGCCTCAAAAAGAGTCAGAGCAAAGGGATGGCCCAGATGATCCATGGAGGACAGCAGAACTCTACGGTTATCTCCATTCAGGTCCACGCTGGAAATCAGATGAAGTTTGGAGTCTACCCAGTACAGTCTTCTACTAGACAGATCTATAAAAAAGAGTGTTTAATGGTATATGTAGTGCTCTATATAATACGTGATTATATATATATAGTGTATGTACAGCTTTAATTATACAATGAATGCTTTCAATAATATACATAAAATGATGGGTAATATGTAGAGCATGTGAAGGGACATTTCAAATGTTCAAATTTCATTATACAATGAAGCCAATCTTGGCAGTAGAATTGAAAGCTCAATCAATGACAAAAAAATAACACAAATCTCACAGCTTTGCAAGGTTATTGCTTCTTCGCATTCAAAAAATAATTTGTTTCTACACAGATATAGCAATACTCAATTCCACTCAAGTGTCAATAACGTATTTCTGTCCATCTACCATAACCACTTTTTCAAATGGTTTTCATTCTGAGCAAGCCAGAGAAATGATGAAAATATTGACAGCATTGCTTGAGCAATTCCATTTAATTTTTCTTAAACTGACAGGTGATTGATGAGGAACAATGAGAGTGAATGATTCAAAGCTCTGCTGGCCACAGGAGGCCGCTTTTCATTAACACACTTTTTTCTTTATTTTTCTTGCTCTTATTGTTTTTCTCGCTCTCCTCTTATATTTCGGCTGACGTCTTTTTCCTTTGTAATGATCAGTTCAAATAACTTGGCAAGCACAACCTTCTCCTACCTTGCATTTCAGTGTGATATCGTTTGTTTTTCCATGCAGCTGTTTCTCTTTTATCTCTTTTTGTCTTTTGGGCAATTCACCCATGTGTGTTTTTCCACTTTGAATACATTTGTTGTGAGCAAACAGAGTGAATTTCTAAACATCTCTCTTGAATAGTGTTTACCGAGTGCAATCCCATTGGGCCACTCAATTCTCTCCGAGACCAGAACCTGCCGATCCACCCCATTCATTCCAGCTTTCTCGATCTTAGCTTGCATTCCCCAGTCTGACCAGTACATAAACCTGAGGGGTCAAAACAATATTATTATTATCAGACTTATGATCAGGCCCAGGCAGAGATTTTGAGGGAAAGTCTGCAGAATTCTGTGGAATGGATTTAAATATCTACAGCAACTCTTGCTAGTAGCTTAAGCCATTCAAATGCACCAAAACATTTTATAAACACACACAGCAGGGACACCAAAGCTGTAGAAGTTTGTGATTGATGGTTGTTCCAGTTCTGTGAAATCTGCAGATTCGTGGTCATGGCACAGAATCATGTTAGCATGCAAACACAATACGATTAAAGAGAAAATTACCCTGTTGGCCTTCAAAAATCAGGAGGTAAATATATTCTAATATGCTCTCATTAAATACTCACTCTATAGCTCTGACACTGTAAGAGTGAAGTGGACATTTTACCCATCGGCAACAATTAGCCAGTATGAAAACCAGCTTTTGACTCATTTGCATGTTTTTCATGTTCCTCTACTTCTGTAATATGGTTAAAAGAGTCCTGAGGGGATAGACTCATCATGTTCAATGGCAGTCAAAGAGGAATTGATAGTTATGAAGAAAAGGAACCATCAACAGGGCTTTGAAAAATCTTGGTGTGTCAACATTGATCGTGCTTCATATTTCATATTCAAATCACATTTACATTTTTGGAGGAATTCCAACTTTTTAAGCGTAAATCAAAAGTCATACGGTCAACTTCTTCATCCTTTATGAAGGAATAACAGCCCCATTTTCTTTATTTTGCAAACACACCATGCATATAAGATGGCAATAAAAAGGTTAATGATGGTACGACTTTGAATATATAAATAAAAAGATTTAATCTTGGTAAGACTATACCCCTAGTCATTTATAAATCATTTTTTGGCATGGTACACTATGTAGATCACACACATTTTGCTTTGATCAACTGCCCTTAGAATATTGTTTTTCAATCTATCAAAAAATGATTAAAATGCAGATATTTGTTTCATTCTATGCAAGTATATTGGACTTTGTAGTGTAACATTGCTTTCATAATCACTGAAGAGGTGTTTTTAGTCTTGTGAATTTGATATTATAAAAAACACAGTATTCTTACCCTTGTCTTGGGTCAAGCGCGATGGCACGTGGTTCCCCGAGCTCCGTGTCAATCAACACCTTCCTCTTCCTACCATCGCTGGTAGCGACAGAAATAGTCTTGTGTCCAGAGTCAGTCCAGTAGATGTTTTTATGAACCCAGTCAACTGCTAATCCCTCTGGGGAATGTAGCGCGGTATCTATGAGTGTGATCTGTTGAGACGAATCACTGGCTTTGTTGATGTATGCACTGCAGAGCAAAAACATACACATGCACACTGTCAATCTACATTCACAGAATTTAAGCAGATGGTACATATCTATTCGTAAACAACTGCAAGTTTTAGATGCATTCACCGGATTTATGGCAAATGAGCACACAAATAGCAGAGACGCCCAGCTGTTGTTTATATATGCCTCCACATAGGCAGCAAAGTAAAGCAACATCTTGTTTATTAAAGAACAATTGCAAAATGGCATGGCTGTGATTCATCTGATTTTAATGAGCAAATGCTACAACATAACCCAAGCAGGTATAATTGCTTTTTAAGGCAAGCAATATAAAGTGTTTTGTAAATATTACAGACTTATGTTAATCTTGTGTTGTGGCATTCATAAGAAAGCTGGATACTCTGGCTGGAGACCTGCAAAATTTCCCTTTTGTGTTCCATTTATCTTACTGCTGTCTACGAAAAACCTGATATATTTAAAGGGTCTCAATTGTTGTTTTTTTCCTGTAGGCAGCTATGTGAGACAGGATTCTGGACCAATGAGATTTCACTGTGGGTGGGGCAACATAGCTCAAAAAATCAGAGAAAGAAAAAGCTACTGACAAAATGTTGCTTGTTAAGAGAAAACCATAAATTAACAGGGGAGAGACTTTATTTGATAACTTTTTGCCTGGTTAAGGCAGTGTAACAAGTTGGAATCAGTCAAACATTTATCAAAGCCCAAACCACAGGGTGCTTTGTTTTCATGCCAGGATCAAACAATGATGTACTTTGTTATACAAGACCAACAGATTGTCTCTTTAATTACTTGGGTTTGGATTGCCTCTGACATCTTAATTACAGCAGAAACCTTGTGTCACATTGAAACATTATGATTCTAATTAGAATTAATCAAAGCAATAGAAACAACATTCATCTATCAAACTTTATGCAAAAACATTCCCTGCCTGGGTCTGAACTGTCACTTTTGGGCCATCACGCTGGTGAACCGAGAATCACTACGTTTCTGGAGGTTTCAGCTGAACGGCATCTACCATTATGAGTCTTTCCTACTACAGAAACCACCAATCCTACGTTTACATAGCTCTTCTCCAGGGACCACACACATACGTTAAACTGCCTGCAGACACATGAAAGCATCTCCTCTAATCTTCTGAGTGCTTCATTGAGGAGTTTATAATGCGATAATGAACTGTCGTACACCATACTGACATGAGCCATCCTGGGGGGTGAGTTATGGGACACATTAGTGTGGGAGATAAATTATGGAAAGAATATGGTGTGACTTGATGTTTTAGAGATGATCCTAGAGGCTGTGACTCAGAGTAAGTCAGGAACTGAGACTCAAGCCGTACAGGAAACATACACACTGGGAAAGTAAAGGACATACATTGGTAAAGTTTTCAACTGTAGTTTTAGCACAAGCAGGCTGGTGTCCGACTGATAAGCTGACTTTGTTAAATAGTTATTAGGCCTCCCGGACATCCATTTTCTCATCTCACTGAGAAAAGAGTTTTGTCTGTCAAGAAGTAGTAGGGGTGAGACATGATAAGAAGGCTGCAATAGACCATTATCAAATGGCTGTTGTTCTACGGGAAAGTTTACCATCAGTATATCTTCAAATCAACAATAATCATTTAAATATTTGATTTAAATTAATGAAATTATTTTGTCAGTGTGTCAAATAGCAATTTATTATCATAATGAAAGGATATCTTATTATACTTCATCTCTAAGCAGAGCCTGAAAGTTTGCTGGACTCATTGCGGATTCACTGTTACTCTTAAGTCTAATGAAAGGTGATAACCTCCATCATTACTAAATCAATGTATTGCATTTTAATGTGCTTTTTCAATGTGATTTTTAAGAAAGTCATAAAGGTTTGGAACAACACAAGTGTGAGTAAATGGTAATAGAATGTTCATTTTTGGGTGAATTATGTCTTTAAGTGTTCTCGCTGGAAGTATGTAATGTACATTCATTCGGTTGTTAATATTGTGATGATATTTGTTCTGTTTTACTCATAATGTTTGGATTCCTTGTACTTGAAGTTATTAGCAACAACATGAGTGTTTTTTTAGTAACATCCTTAGAACACCAAAAACATTCAGAGAATGTGTCTTGAATTAAATTATCTCACAACATTAAAACATTTCTTGTTTTATGGATGTTTATATATTAATACTGGAAAACAAGACAAAAATAGTGATTGAAACGTTTTTACAGTATAACAATAAGATCTTGTCTATGATGAAATAGTATAATTTAAAAATAGCTGCATTGCAATACATTTTTGAGTTACTAACATGCTTCTGTCAGGCTGTTATTTTATCAACTTGGTCTAGTAAGTGAGAAACCAAAGATGTTAAAGCAGAGAGAGAGGCAGGGAAAGAGGATCTCTTTTATCTCATTTTATTTCAACACACAAGTTGAACACACAAGGAAACTCAGTGGAAACCCAGAGTGAGCCTGTATGAAATGTGCAAACAAACCACTCATGATGCTTGTCGCTGTGAGAAGCTCTCAAGTAAGTCTACAGCAGCTGTTCTCATGCATTTAAATATCAGCTCACTGAGAGGGGGTGGGGAAAGCGTGTTAAATGAAAGCTTTAACACTGTACTGTCTCCACCCACATCTCTTCAACACTAATTATAAATTAGCATTTGTAAATAAAGATTAAGTAGCTGTTGAGCTGCATGGAGGCAGTGGGATGCCAAACTGTACCTGAAGATTTTGCGATGGTAGAGGTCACACCAGTAGATCTTGTTAGTAATAACGTCAACATCTAGGGCCACAGCATTCTTCAAGGTTGGTACTACCTGTGAGTAGTCCTTCTTCACCAGGTCAATGCGCCGGATCTCGTGACGGTTAGTAAACATGAGGTACGGGCTGTTGCCTGTGAGGGAAATGGAGAAAGGTTCCCATTACTGGTGAGCACTTGGGTTTTTAACTTTATTATATCCATTGTGATGATCCTAAAGAATAATTAATCAATTTATATTTTGTGATAATTTTGAGGTAACTGATGATCAATGGAAGTGTTACCCACTAAAAGTTGCAAATACGCTCCCCACTCATTTCTCCTAAAAGGAAAGCAAATTAAGACCTGCTTAGGTCTTCTGCATGTCAGATATTTCTCATGCAAAAAACCTAGTTACCTCATCCCACCTCACCCACCCCCCTGTGGGATTCCACCATTATCAGTGCCCAGATGCACAACACAGGGAAGTTTAAAAACACTTTAGTGTTTGAAATGCTTAGAGAGAATTCTTTGCATTTTAATTTATTAAGCTATAATACAAATGTTGTTAGAGAGAAGCTAAAGAAAGCAAGCACTTCAAAGATTACAGTAAAACCGCCAGTCTCCTCAGATGGGTAAACACATTAGGGCATATGGTCCACTAACTCAAACTGTTTATAATTAGAAAGACAAATATATGAAGAGCAAAAACATTTAATGATTATTCAACTGTATCCATTTGTGTGTGTGTGCATGAGAGGATAGAGAATGACCAGCATTCCTCATTGTTTATTTCATTTGCAGGTAAAATATTTCATTAGCAGACATATATAGAGGTGTGTGTGTGCAAATTAAATCCGCTGCATGAGTTCACTCATGAATGGTTTGTGTGTGTGACACTGCAGTGCACCTGTCGCCCATGTGATTCAGGTTAAGGAGATACTGACGTGTGACCGAAGAGAGTCTTTCCAGTTAATTACACTGCACCAGGTTGTGCATGTAGATACAAGTCGAGCGTGTGTGTGTTTGTACTGCTGGGCAGCTTAGTCACTGCGTTATGGTGCTCAGTCATGCCAACACAGAATATCACTGACCCCATTAGTTTATCCTCTATATAGCAGCAAGGGCACTCTGCCTGTTTTTGAGTCACCTGGTCTCCTCTTACTCACCCGCCTCTCTCTGATATGGGTGTGATTCATTTCCAACCTGTCTCACACTCATATCATAAAAAGACTGAGTTCCTGAAAACAATTCTGTTTCCTAAACACTCAATTCTCCCCTTTGCTCGCCCTCTATTATTCTTTCATTGGGCTTTCCATCTTTGGCTCCTGGCATCAAGACATTACACAATCTGTATTACTTTATAGGATATAATGCAATTGTAGCATGATTTAGGAACATCTCTAGTTTTCTTGAGGGTTGTTAAACTGACAGCCAACTCATATCTCTAGCACTTGTTGATGTAAACTACTGTCTTTTTCTTGTAAATAATTTGTGTTGTAGTGAAGGAATTTCAGAAAGTTTGGCTAAAACCAGCTTCTGATGGTAGCTGGTTTTACATGGATCAGTACAGGATATTTAAGGTCATTAGGTCCAGGTTGGTTTATATAGTTGATCAGCAGGTGGGTGTTACCTTGACTTGGTAGACTGTCTTGGTTAATCTGGTTAGACCTGGCATTTTACTTAAATAAGCTGTTAACTATAAGCTGTTGGATGTTTCAAATATGTACATATATACACAGAGACATACATATAAATGATAAATATGATTTGGCTTTTTGTCACATTTTTCTTGCAACCTAATGAAACAAATATTGAAAATAATTAAAATACACCTTGAAAAAATGTTGACAGATTTTGCCATGCTAAGCGAAGCTGGTTCTTCCCTCTGTCTTAACACTCCCATTAAACTGTTCCTCTTTATAAAAAGACCATGATTAGATGTTTACGTGTGTTTGATCAGTGTTGAAGGTAAACTCTGCAGTGGCCCTCCAGGAGCCAGAGTGCTTTAGATCTTCCCCATTTCTTTTGTTTGTTTAATTGCTATACTCTAAATTAAGGCCAGATAATTGATGCTTGATTAATTACTACAATCCCAGTCCTGTCTACAAAAGCTTTTATTATGGGATTCTCACGGGCAGAAAGAGCCACAGATCCCCATACAGAAAGAGAGAGTGAGGTGTGTGAGCATAATGAGCAGCAGGTGCTGTGTGGTCAGATGTTTCTGTGAGCGAGCTGTAAGACCTCTGAGGTTTGGCAGTGATGAAGAGAGAATGAGTAGAGCTGATAGATGGATCTCATGTCTCTGTTATTCTCCTCCTGCCTTCTTCCATCATCATCCAGCTCTCACGCTTTTATGCTCGACTGAGCCAAAACCGAATGCTGTTTTCGGGGGGCGCTGAGAGGTGCTTGTTCGTCGGGCAGGTGGATGGAAAGCCTGTCCAGATTGTGTTGGAGGGAGAACATTTCCTTCACCTCCTCAGAAAGCCCTTACGGACCTCACTGTATTGTCAGCAAATATTTTCTTTTTCAACTTGAGCCAGGATTCAATCATCCTACCCATCTGTCTTTGGCTATCAATCTTAGCAGGAGAAGGAGAGAAAAAAAATAGAGGGAACCTTCGAGAAAGGAGTAGAGTATGTCATTTTCTAGCTTAAGCTGCATCACATTTGCATAAGGGAGCAATTTCTTTTTTGAAAGACATGACTCAGCAATTTTTTTGACATGGCCATATGTGCTCATGACATCTTCCCTCTGAAGGTCATTCTATGCTGACAGAAGGTTTCTTTTAGGTAAAGGCCATGGGCTACATTCTTGCTAGCTTTGATCCTGTTATACAATGGTTTGTAATAACTTCTTTTAATCCTTGAAACAAGAAGACTTGTCATTGAAGAAACACTAAGGGAAGCATGCTAAGTGTAGACAGGCATATGATTCAATACTTCATTGCCATGACAACATAGCTGTCAGGAATTTTTCTCAATGTTCTCATTAAAACGATAACAATACTAACAAAAAACATGCGTATGATTAATGTAATTAACACAACAATAACATTTACACTTACATGATTGCACACATTCAAGAAAACGATCATATAGTTCAGTTTACAATTATTAAATGGGATATTGTAGTGTATGTAATAAACCATTTACAACAATGGTTGTAACCATACAGACAAAGGTACATAAAATTCTTATGTTCCACCAATAAAATTGAGCTGGGTACAGATGTATAAATAGAGCAGTAATTAATTCCATTCCATCCAAGAACTTCCATTTACTGTATATTTGATATCTGTGAGTTGATTTTCTGGCAAGCTTCATGTTCAGAGGTAGTTGGCGAGGTGTAAAATTGAAATTGAAAAGGGAATTGAAATTGAATTGAAAGATAAATTGCGTAATTTTTGTGTCAGATTAAATTAAGAAATACTGATTGTTTCCAAAGGGGTTTTAGACAAAATGCTCCCGTCTTTCTTTTTATGTACTGCATCCTCTGCTATCCATCAGCTGAATATAACAACAGCTGTTGTTACTCCCATCCCTAAGACAACACGGCAGCTCCTGACACGCATTCGATTTCCTCCACAACCTGTTCTGCACAACAGACAGGCATCACCCTATTGGCTGACACCCAGTGTGTGGCACAGAGATAGCGTGAAAGTTTCATCAATTGCTATCCACAGAGTCAGAGACAGTAAGTGAGGTGAGACAGAAAACAGGTGGGAATGAAAGCATAAAGAGAATCAAATCGTGTGTGTGTGTGTGAAACCTTGACTGACAAGTAACAATGGAAAGAGGAAGAGACAGACATGAAAAGATGTCTGCAGTTATCCCCGTGCAAGTCATTTCCCATAAGCCCTCTGTCATGTCACTCTCCTGAGTTTTCATTAAGGCCGAATTACATGGCTTAGGTTTGCTTTCAGCTGTCTCAGCTACACACGGTACAGAAGGCCTGAGTGACCTCACGCTCTAATAAGAGTATGTGACAGCCCTATCTCAAAGCTGGAACCGTATATAACATGCTCTGCCCTGTACTGCATTACGGAGTTCAAACTGATCAATGAGCTTACTTGATTTTTAAAAATCATTCTATAGAGATTACGCACAATGAGAAATTACTTGTTGCATATTTACATTATGAGACCAAAGTCGAAAACATTGTGCCACTCCACTTGCAAAAGCATTGCAAATAGATGCAATATACAAATGCTCATACCATGTAAATAAATTTTAAGTAAATAAATACTTAAAAACTCATATAGAAAACGAGCAACACAATTATATTGTCTTTCATTTGTAATATTAGTCTTTCAAAATCAAATCAAAACAAGCAGTTATGTTCATTATCAAGAGGAAACAAAATATTTCATCCAAATATTACATGCAGTATCAAAACACAAGGCTAATCTCCTCAATATCTTATATAAAAGGACGCTGTCTCTTTTGTTGTGTTTGGTCTTGGCAGCTGTTTAAAGCATATAAACCTGAATATGAGTGTAATAGGTATGGTCACACTGGTCTGGTTTTACTAACAGGGTCACTGTACACTCTCTATACTCTATATTCATATCACGAGTTATTGTATCTCATACTGGCACCCAAAGGCCATATATACAGTTACTATTGTGTTTAAAAAATAGTTTTAATGCCCAGAAAACTGAAGTCTGGGCACCCCCACTCCCTCATCTCTTATCTGTAATGTGCCCCAGACTAATATGCCTATGAAAGGGGCCTGGGAAAGAAGAAAAGAGTTATTTATTTTGCATTTTGAAAGCTATACCTGTGGCAAAAGCATCAAGCTATTAAAATTATTTAATAGCTTTTCCAGGCATACAAAAAGTGGTGGAAGCATGATGAAAAATCACAAAGTGTGATTTGAAAGTGAGCTCATGAATGACTTCTAGCATTTTAAAAGAGAATTTAGTATGGCTAAAAATGTCTAACATCTAATCTTTTTCATAATTCATCAATCTGTAACCTTAGGACATTGTCAACAGAACTACCTTTCCTGTAAACCTTTCAATTTGTGATTACAAACGAGCAAAGACTCTCACACACATAGATACAAATTCTTACAGTATTTTCAGCATCAGCATTTAGAAAGAAATGTACATGTATGAGTACATATCTCTACTATCTTTTGCCAGCGACCACTGCTTTAAAAACACATTTAATGCAACAAGTATTTATCTCTTGTACTAAACTAAAAACAATAGTGACTTCCACAACATATAGCACAGACCTCCACAGATACAAAGAACTAAACACAATAACAGCAGAATACACCTTCTGCAGTGAAAAACCCCTTCACTAAGTTTTCAATGTGCTGTTTGGCCCCAGGGAAAGATTCTGTTGGCCAGCTTTACACGGCACACTTAATGACAGCGGTTCTTCCAGCTGTCGTGCTGCCTGTTGGGAGCCCTTGAAACGTGCTGAAGTTTAATGGAGGCTGGTCAGGCAAATGAAGGGCAATAAAGTCTCGCAAATAGATGAGCTTCATTAGGTTCGCTAAACCCTCACAATTCCAATTCAAATCAGTGCATAGCACCCCAACCCTATCTTACATATAAAGCAAACAAACATGCTGCAAAAACAGTACCACTCTTTCCCCTTCACTTTCAAATTCAAAGTATATGTGAGAAATATACTGATCTTTACTGCTACTCCAATGAGTAATGGAGGTCCAGTATTGTTTTGAGACATGAGGCTTGCGCAAAAAATGTATTGTTTTCTCATAATTCAACTATGTCAGTTTCTTTATCACTGGTTAGTCTTTGGCTCTCTGTAATATGATTTTGTTTTCAAGCACTATTAAAACATTAATTTTGGCAGCACAACTGCAAGAGTCATGTACGCTTAAAGAACAGCATACATGTAAGTTTGTTGTTTTGTGATTGAGCCTTTGGATCTTCTTAAATAGTCACACTGTTCAGCAGTATGACCTCTTATTTTTCTGGAATAAGAGATGTGAGTAAATTAAAGTGCAATAGAAGAACAATAGTTTGATGCTTTTTTCTGACCCAAGGGATGTGAGTGAATCAAATCGATTTTGATTCAATTTTACCTTAGAAGAAAACCTGCTTTAAAAAAATAAGGTAGAAGACCCAGCGAGAATACTGTTACACTAATCTCCATAGTATTGTTGTATAAAAACATATGTAATACAAAACAAAAAAAGCATGTAAAAACTACTTATGACCAATACAATTTTCCTCACCTTTGGACAGTGTAAAACAGTATTTTTTGAACCGGGGACTAAAGGAACATACTGTACAAACCAATGGTGGACAGTGATGCTGGATGATGAGGAATGTCTTACCCACTGCTTTGCAGGTCTTGGTAACCGGGTCCATCTCGTAGCCCTCGTAACATTCACATTTGTAGTTGCCTTTGAGGTTGATACATAATTGACTGCAGGCTTCAGGGTTCTCACATTCGTCTATGTCTGGAGGAACCATCAGAAACGCATTAGAAACGAGTCAGAGGTACACAGAGAACAGAGCCTTTTATATTGCAGTTTACACAGGCAAGATAAATGATGCTTGATCAGGGGAGTTCTAAATAATTATTTAAGGGTGATGACGCCAATACCCACCCAAGTCAACAAATCATAGATGTTCACAATGTAGGTACAGCAACGTGTCCTTGAAAAATGGGTACAACAAGGTGTCCCATAGCAACCAAACATTGACATGTAAAACAATATTAAAGACCCAATGAATTTGAATTTAAATTTTTCATTCTTGTGTTGATTTCATTTTAAAACAGGAATCTGGGTGGTATCAAAAACTTAAAGCCTCCTCTATTTCAAAAATAGCCAATAGGACTTACTACAGGTCACAACTGCGCACCATAATTGGTTGCAGATATTGCCAGTGGTAGAAGCTTTCTCATTCAGAAAGCATTTGATTGGACAAAAATCTATGTAGTGCAGGAAGAGTCATTGATATTTTTTGGCCTGATCTTTCTGTTAAAAACCCAATTCTGTTTTACTTTAAGCAGTGCAGCTTTAAAACTAACATGCACAGACTAAAAGCCACACAACTCTCATGTTTTAAGGGGTCTTTTTAATGTATTGAGAGGTTTTCAACTTCTGAAGGACACTTTACCTCCACAAGTCTTCTTGTCCAATAGCTTGTATCCTGAGGGGCACTCACACTCATAGCCGATTCGTCGATCCTTACATATGTGAGAGCAGCCGCCATTGTTACTGGCACATTCATTCAGACCTGTGACAGAAAAACAAGAAAGCTGGTGTCAAAGGTCAGTATGCTCTGCAGTGATTGGACGTTAAGTGCCCATGGCAACCTGACAGCAACTCAAGAGAGAGCTGTTTTATTCTCATTTCCTCAGTGGAATATCAGGTTTGTGTCAAGAGTTTATGAGAAAGTGATGAGGAAAATGCAATATCTGTGAAAGACTTGCTTTAAGAGAAACGTACATCACTCCTTAATTTCATTTGTTCTTATCACTAGGGGTGGGCAGTTTAACTAAAATTGTATATGAAAGTCACTGTTTGTCACCATAACAAAATATATTACAATACAGGAATTTCAACTAAGATTTAACCCATGCATTTTATTATATAACACATGTAACCATGCATCAACTGCCTTTTATAAACATTTAAGATTCATAATCAACAATGGAAAAACAAGTGTTTGGCATTATATAAAACTTGTGGTAAACAAAGAGAACAGTAATTAATTATTAATACAAGAGAATGAGCCTTGTTCTAAAATAAAAAGACTTACTATACCCGTTTAGTTGAATTTTATATTTGTGAGAGATACATGAGAGATACATGTACCAGCCTGACAGAACCAAGACAGACATAAGGAGAAAAGTGAAGGAATGAAGAGCTGGTGCTACTGCTGAGGAACAGCTGACAGACATTCCGATGGAATAAGGAAAACCAAGCAGAAGGAATTCAAACTTGTTGAGAGAGAAAGGAACTGGGTATTCCACAGGATTATGTGCAATTAAGAATTGAGTTTAGAATGCCTTTAAATTTAAATTACTTGATTTAACTCAATACTCAATTAAAGCTTCAAACAGGATGTAGAATTAAACCAGAAAGAAATTCATGTAACTGCTATAAGTGTAATTATTCAATTCTTGATAATTATAATTTAGCATAATAGCATCATTTACCCATAAACGTCTTACAGAGCGATGTCCATTTCAAATTTAACATCCTATGCAGAATGGCAATTCAAATTCTAACCTATGAAATCAATGGGAACAATACTAAAATCCTGATATTTTGCCCAGCCCTAATAATGAGTCTTTCATCACATACAGTGCTTCCAATACAAGTCAGACTCTCTGGGTCTATTAAAACATTATTATCTCTAGGCCATAAGAACCCTGCATAACACATACATAACAGAACTACTAGTGAATACGGTAGGAGAGTAATCCTTGGCATCAATCCTAGTGATTTAGCATGCAGAGCTGCAGTGGCCCACTTGGAGCCAGTCCAGGGTGCACTGGGCTTAGCGGGGTCCACTGTGCGTCAGGTGCCCACTCTAATCTCATCTGCTGAGTGGAGGGAACTGCAGGGAAATGAACACCAACCTGAAGAGCCACTGTGCGATTACTGTATGTGTTTTACAATAAATACTAATACAAGGGTAAACATAACCAGAAGAGTAAGAAAGAGAGAGAGACAGAGAGAGAGGAGAGTGAGTGAGAGACGGAGAAAGAGAGAGAGTGTTGTGGGACTTTCTTTTACCTAGAAGAGTCACTTCTCAAGCCAGTATTTTCCGTTGCCAAAAGATAGACTACTTTATTATCACACCAAACAAAGCCGAGTTACGTTTGTAAAGGCAACTGCTAAGTCTCATTTGAAGCCATGCATTTATACAGTTTCTTCGAAAGTTATTGTCCCTCCTATATGTTACTTTTAGCATGTCCAATGCTGTTTTTCTTCTTTTTCTGCATATGTCATCTTGAGCTTATATAGGTATTGGTAGTCTGTGTCATCCTTCTTTAGACTCACTCTATTTTTAAACCTGTATACACTACACAACATGTAAGGACCATGTATATTCATAGGAACCTGTATACATTGCACATAGTAGAGACATGCCATCCTGGTATGCCTTTGAAACTAAATGATTATGTTCACACACATCTCTTTTTAAAATAAAGATGGGACAAAGAGAGAGAGAGGTGCATTTCCTGAATAATATATCGATTTTATTATTTTGCAGCTCCAAGGTGTTCGAAAGATATGTGAATTAAATGATATTTTTGATATGAATTATAGTTCAAACTGAACTGCAAAACTTTTTTGGTTTGATTACTTTGGAATAGCACACCTCTTTTCAAACTGCATGATTTAAGATTTGAGATTAGTCTGCCATTAAGTCATTAGTCTGATTAGCACCATTAAGTGAAACTACAGGTTTTGTAAACCTTTATCCAATCACCACATCCTGCTCTTCCCCCGCCTTCTTGGTCCAACAGGTAGCTCCACCCCAAACATTGATTTGACTTTTTTAGGAAATCAATTTAATTTTTAAGAAATCAGCTGTGTCTGCACATTACTTGATAAACTTGGTTAAGAGAAAGTATTTTCAAGCATTATCAAAACACGTCACTTAAAAAGTGCATGTTTTAAATGCAGTTTCCTAGTGAGACGAAGGAATAGATTGGAGAAGAATGGATCTATAGAAACCAGCATGTATTATGAGGCAGACTGAGAGGTCCCGCACGTTGGCACGTTCTGCTTCAAGAGCCCCTGAGGGAAGACTCACACTTTGATCGTAATGAGTGTTCTGTGAGTTGTTGGCCCTTGATCAAGCCCCTAATAAGCCAACACTGCCTATAAGCATAAATGTGAACTAATACCAATATGCATGTCCATATGTTTAAGAATGTGACTGAAAGATTGTGTATGTGAGGAAATTTCTTAGGAAAATGTGGTTTTAAAAGCAGAAAAGCATATAAAGGTTGGGTAATACTTTTTAACAGTGTCTTTGTTACACATGTTATATGTACAGTATATAATAACAACAGTAACATGTAATTATGCATTAAACTACATGCAACTAACCCAAAACCAAATCCTACTTCTAAACTTAATCTTATAGTAAGTACAATTAGTTACATTCATTTACTTACAATTACACTATAACAAGGAAAGCTTAAAATAAAAAAATTGTAAATATGTCTAGGTTTACCACAGTCCTTCATGGGTTCGTCGGACCAGTCTTTGCAATCCTTGATATCGTCACACACCTTGCTGCTTTCAATACACTCCCCGCTTTTACACTGGAACTTCAGCTGGCCTTCACATTTTGTGGCTTTAAACAATACAAATGAATAAAGTTATTACCATTCTGATTATTCAGTAGCACATACTTAAGTGTTGATTAAGTGTTTCTATAACTCAGCTGGCAGAGCATGGTGCTAGCAACACCAAAGTCATGGGTTTGATTCCCAAAGAATGCAAACACAGATAAACCGTATAGCTTCATGACACTGCAGATTGTTTTGTATAAAGCAGCTTCTGGCGAATGCATTAAATGTAAAAAATAAGGATAACTACAGATAGACATCTGTTTAGGCTTCATTGGCTCTAGTCTTTCATCTTTCTCTATTTCACTTTAAATGCTGCTGGAAGAGAGGAGAGTTGAAGATGTTTATCCAAAGACAGATAAAGGAGGAAAACATGTGATGTTACTTACTTTTGTTGACACATCCAGCCTCATCACTGAAATCTGGACAGTCGTGCACTTTGTTACACTGTTTAGTGCCGTGAATGCAGGAGCCATCGCCACACTGGAATTCATCTGGACGACAGGTCAGCAGAGCTGTATGAGAGAGACACACGTGTTGTTTTACAGCAAAAACATCTAAATGTCCTTAAAACCAGATGCATTTACTTGAGAAGCAAAATTGAACAAGATAATTTATTCTTGGTCATTTAGCAGACGCTTTTATCCACAAATGAGAAACATTATATTTGCCATTCAAGAGCCACAATATCTGCAGTATCATACTCAAACATTCCAAAAGTAATGAAGAGTAAGTACAGATATTAAAGCAGAGGAAAGAACACAGACAAATTAATACACCAGATGCTGAAAACAAGGATCTGCTAACATATAATGAATCTTAATAATTAATATATTAATAATATCTTATGCAAGTTTGTTTTTCATGTAAATGTACCTTTTAAAGGATATTTACAAATCACCAGTGGAAAACAAAGCAAAAGCATTAATTAAGAGCTTTATTTGCCTTCTGCTTGCATGTTCTTTGCTTTGGATAAAAAGCACCTGTCAGATAAATAAGTGGTCGCCTAAAATGTTAAACGCAGACTTAAAGCTTTAGTTATTAAATGGCAAATGGTTTTGCCTCTATTTGCTGTTAGATCTCAAAGTAATGAAACTTTATTTATAACCTTTATCGCTTACAGTATTTGCAAGTGTTTCCTAGAAAAACTCTTTAAAACAATCTAGGGCATAACATTAAAAGGAGAAAAATGTGCTGTTCGGCAAAGAGACGTATTTTAATTATTCACATTCATCTTTTTAAACCCCTTTAATCTTTCATACGGTGTATGTTAGAAAGGCTGCAGAGGGAGAACATCCACCGTGATCAATTTCAGCACAGCAAGTTATCTCTTGCTTTCTCTTTCACCTCTATAAGCTCAGAATTACAAACTTAGGGAGAAATGCAAGTACACACGGGAAGGCGCACACACACAAACCGTTCAGCGCTGTACGTTAAGTAAACAAAGGCCAGATAAACACACACAATGACTCCCGCATGTTCGCAAACAACAAAATGGCTAAAGCACATTAAAATACATAAAACACAGATTTGATTGGGGATCAGTCATGGTTTGGCAGTTTTTATATCCACTGAATTCCATCATTTAATTTATTCTATTTATCTTCAGTATCAACTACATTTACTACTTTGTCACAATTTAATTATTCGTGGAACATTGTTGCTGTTTCTGACATCTTGTAAAAGCTACTGCAAAAGCTGCTTGACAGAAGTCAGAATTAACACGATTTTACTATAGTTACAGTAACCCAGTGACTTACTGTAATAATCTAGTCTTAAATACTAAAAAGAAAAAAACATTAGTTCTCCATATTGTTGAGTTAAACGACTTTGTTCTGCATTCTGAACAAAAACAATTATTCAGGAGTGGGGGGTGTAGTGCACAATCCTAAGGACCCTACAGTGAGCCACTTACTCAAGCGTGCTCTGTCAAACCTTAAAACACACATGTTACCTAGCAACCACCAAGACACTAGGGCACATGCTGGAACCAGGCCACCAATGAAGATTTACATGCGTAAACCCATGTAAAAAACATCTTTATCTCAGCAGACGCAAACAGGCTAGAACAAACTGCACACATGCTCTGTGCACATGCTCTGCATTTACAATGAAAACGAAAACATAACGACTGGGTGTGTGTGTTGAGGATTATATGTGCTCAGACAAACACATGCTCCTTTTATCATTTTATAGATTTATTTTTGATATTTTAAATCTATCTATATATATATATATATAGAGCTATATAACCAAAATAAATCTTTTTAAAAGAATTTAAAAGAATTTAAATTAAAAGAATTTCTTTTTAATGCATTATTTCAAGTGCACTCTCGAAATTGCAGCAAATTAAGAGGATTGCTATTTTTGTCAAAATCAATACACTGACCTTTTGTAACATTATGCCCAAAGCCTGCAGAACTGAATCCATTTATCTTGGCATGAGTGCAATTCATTTGTGTTACCAGAATTAGGAGAAACATGCAATAATGGACTGACTCTAGATGAACTTAACAATTGCCATGTATAGGGAAAACCAGGGACAACTGCAATGCTCCACCTGTACATCATGTTTACTGTTATAATTTCGAATAAAAATAATAATTAGAACAGCATGCATTGAGCATTCAGGAGGTGATAAAAAGTGATAAAGTGATTATTTTTTTCCCCTAACTGCAACCTACCACAGTGTAAAATACATTAAACAGTTGTTTTTACACTATACTTACGACAGTTGGCCTCATCAGACTTGTCCTTGCAGTCTGCATCTCCATCACATTTCCAGTTGAGGTGAATGCATTCTCCACTCCTGCATCGGAACTCTCCGGCAGCACAGTGGGGTTTCTGTGGTTCTGTCCTGCGGCTGCAGCGCTCTATAGACTCGTCTGATTTATCTCTGCAGTCGGGGTCTCCGTCACAGCTCCACGGCGCCGGGATGCACTCTGAATCGTTGCAGCGGAACTCGTGTGGGCCGCAGGTGCTGGCGGTGGCTGCAGTACACTTCTCCTCATCACTGCCATCACCACAGTCATCGTCCCCATCACAGACGAATGTGGGAGCCACGCATAGGTGATTGCGACACTGGAACTCTTTTGCTGGACAGGCCTTTGCGTCTAGATAGACAAACAGAGGAGTTATTAAAATTTAAGTTTAAATTAAGATGCACAAGGAAAATAGTCTTTCAATCATAAATTGTCACATCTAATTTATTTAAGACAGTGTTTGGGATATGTGACCCCTGCGGGAGCACGTTTGAGTGAATTAAAAGTGAGGTGAATCAATCACAAATATTTGTGACTGCAGCAACCAGCAAACTATCTGCAAAGAGCAGCTAAGGCTCATAAAACATTTTGACAGTCAAAATGGTGGCATTATCAAAACTGTATTACCGGATTCAAAATCAATGCTACTTGTGCCGTTCACAGAAAAGGTCATTTTGGTTGTTTATTGCACTTTAGCCGATTTGTATTTTGTATTTGTGCCACCCACGGCCACTGCTTTTGACACAAATGACAATAATGACCTATGAGATCTGTTTCTAATTGTGTTTTTTTGCTAGGCTGATTAGTCAACAAGCATCTTCTTGGCTAATATAAACAAATTGACAACAGCTATTATGAAAGCAACTTCTGTACCTGCAGTCATCCAAAGCTCTCATCAATGACAATAAAGTGACCAATGTCTTCAGGTATTTTTATTGTATATAATTTATGTATGAATTTTTATTTTTGTGTGTTGTGTGTATTTCATGGTACTAATTGCAAATCCCTTATACCCCTGTCCCATAAGATGTTATCCTTTTATATGCCATCTCCATGTAAACTGGAACGGAATATCTTGCTTAATGATTTTGTCATTTTTTTGCTTAATGATTTTGACCCTTTTTTCATAAATCTACTATAAACCTAGTATGCCCAATTAGTCTTATTGATATAAACACACGCCTATTATTTGCAATAATACCATGAATTATTTGTTGAACATGTCTGACATTTGTTCTTTGTTTTATTATTATTTTTTATTATAAGTAAAGCTGTTGAAGCAATGTAACATTGTAAAAAGCGCTATATAAATAAAATTGAATTGAACTGAAAATTGAAAAGGAGAAAGGGTGGAATGACGAATCAGGCTGAAAAAGGTCTGATATCTTCTGACGAATTTGACAAAGGCCTGGAAAGTCATCATTAGACACATGTAGACGTTATCTGTACTTCACCATTTCTTTACCTACAAGGTCACATCAGTCATCAAGGTAGCATGTTTTTAATACAACAGCAAGCGATTGGATCTTGCCTGTGTGTACACTTCCATGGAATAGAAGGTTGTGTTTGCTTTAAGCAGGGGGATATTGGATTGGCTGACCCTGCTCTTCTCTTCAGGGACAAGAAGGGCAGCGCTGCAAATGAAAAGGGTCTGACCATGTGTACAGAGCCTAAAACAACATGCTCTCCGAGTCTAACAGAACACAAATGGCTTAATAATATACCAGTGCACACAGACTGTACCATCACATTCTAGCTGGAACAGAAAATAAATATTTAGTTTATAGGTATGTGCGTACGGACAATAGTGAAACAGATTCCCAGGTTCACAGAAGATCAGCTTGGCAAAACAATGCTGTAACAATTTTTGGTTGATGGGAATCTATCTACTACAAAGAACACAGTGTAGACGGCATACACACAGCTCTGAGGCAGACACTGATATATCTCTGCTGTGTAGATGTGGATGGTGTCCCTTGTAGTGGTCAAGGACAACAATGAATGGATTTTAAAAGAGCGGAAAGAAACAGCTCAATGCAGATCACCTCAATCCAACTGACCGACATTAACTACTCATTTTCCAGCTCAACAACAGACAGATTATAAATAGGGCTTTACATAGAAAGATCTCTATGACCTTGACGCACACACAAGCAAACAACAGAAAGTGGAAAAATCTATAGCAGGACAGAATGTGAAATGAGGTAGATTTCTTCCACACCATGCACATATATTTTAAAAACAGGACCACATATCCTACATTACAGTAAGACAAAAGCACAACTGAAGATTACTCATTTAAAATAACATGTAGAATTTACAAGTGTCCTAAACACCCACACTGTCCTTTCTGCTCTGCCATTTGACACTGTTCAGACAAAACAGAAAGTTTTACCCCAAAAAACGTTCTGTTTCTCATAGCCCACAGTACAGCAGACCACGACAACCACAATGTTAACAAATCATTCAAACAAAGAATATCTTACTTATAGTTGTACAATAAACTAGTAGGTATTTTCACATTAAACAATGATACACTTCTCTTTTAAAAGCAACGTATGTGAATTACACCGCTTCCTTTATGAGGGCACTTTTAACACCATGCTTACAAAAGATTACACACAATGGCCACCCCACATCTATAAGAACAAGCCAGCTTTAGCATTGAGGCTCATGCTAGACTCAGCAAATGCCCTATGGCACAGTTAGCACAGAGTTAATGGTGCGTTCAACACTCTCCTCTATCAGCCCATAATATTACAGTAACTCGTATTAGAGAGATTTCATGTCGAGTAGGGAGAGAGATACTAACCACGATACACTGAGCTGAGAGAATGAGACGCCACTAGACATACTGAGACAACTAGAGACTGTGGTGGCTTGGAGTTGTCCCTCCTCACCAAACTCTTCCCCTGTGCTGACAACAGTGCCTGAGGGCACAACTTTTGTAAAAGAGGAACCAGCTAGGAGAACTTGAAGAGGACAGGAAGTTAGTGGAGGGCAGCCATTCTGTGAGTGTTAGTGTGGTTCATTAGTCAGCTTGGAGTTTAGAAGGAATAATACATGTTGTTTGGCAATTATCACAAAATAATTTTACTGAAAATAAAATAGCTCAGGCTTTATTCAATTCAAAGACGCTGTAGGCCAAGGATATGCATATGTTTAATGTTTTGTAAGCAAAGCGAACAATACTTTGACTTCTAAACCCAACCAATTAAACAAATAACCAGTAACAACCAATTAAACTTATTTATCTGCCACAAAAAAATAATGTATTTAAGTTGTCCGGACTTTTCTCAGCACATTTTGATATTTGTTATAAATCTGAATATTTAAATTTATTACCATTCATTTTAAAACTATTGACAGCCCTAATTATTAGTCATTGTTGATCGATCTGATCTGCTACTCAATGTAAAAATGGCACAGTTTTTGTGAGTTTCAGTTTTCACAGTTCAGAAATGGCAGTACAGACAGTGAGCTGAAATGGTCTGAACCACTATTATGTAGTTCAGAACATGATTGAACCCTTAGTGCAACTAATTCATTTCGGGTACAACTCTGGACAAGGCTCTCTGCACTGAGCCTGCAGATGTTTACGGCTAGAGGAAGGACATTTTCACAGCTGCCAAGGTGCAGTTATATGTTGACCGGTGTGGAAGCATTACCTCTGGGTGGATTAGCAAATGGCAGCACAGATGAAAGAGAAATATCAGGCTGTTGTCGGGGGACAGAAAAGGTTGAGCATAACGGCTGACATTACATGGGTGCAAATACCTCAGCGTGTGCAACTGTGTACTGAGTGCAGCCGGTATTCTCACCCACATTACAAACAGACTAGCTAAAAGGGCAAATGCTTATAAAGAGTGCATCACCAGTGCATGCAAACCACATTCATAATAAAGAAATGCATTAGATCATAATAATAAAGATGTGCAGCCTCACTCGGGACTATCTAGGTATAAGCAAACAAAACATTCATTTTGACATTATCAGAAAGCAAATAATTCCTTCATTACTTTCACAATTTCACAACAATTTTAATGCCAGCATAAAAAAAGAGCAAAAATTTCTGTTGGCTTCAATCAGGGTACTAACATGTATCAGGAGGCATATCTCTGTATTTATTAGCTTTAATGACACCCCGGAAATAAAAGGTCCACATATCAGCACAATTAAATCTAAAAGACAGGGTGGCTAACACTGACCTATCAATGCTGTAATCTCAATTTTACATGGCTGTTGAATCAGAATTATTATTTGCTGTAATCACATTAGCTGTCTGTTGTACTCAGACTGATACGGATATAATCAGATTAATAGATATTTCAGTTCATGTAGCTCCTCTGAATCTCCTTTGAGAAAATGGATGGAAGAAAACCTAGGAAGTTTTATGACAGGATGCTGTCTTAGAAGGCAGCCTCCTATGTAGGCAGTAAGGCAGCTCACTACAGGTTTTGGAACATACAGTAGCGAGAGAGACTAAACTTAATACACCCACACTATCTTACATAATTCTACTACACAATAGCTTTACACCCACACTATAATGTTAAATACACAAAGAACACATGTTTTGTAGTTTTACCCAGAATTGCAGGTAACACGCTGCCATAAACAACTGCACATACACACTCCCACACGTAACCTGTTTCTCCACAATCTAAAGGCATGTATTTGACTTTCAGCTGTCCATGCGTAAGTGTGTTTAATATGTTTTTCCTTCCATCTCCGTATTTTTATCCGTTTCTGCACTTCAAATCCACCCACACTGAGCACCGAGTGCCACGTGCGCCCCTCGGGTTCTCTTATCTGATCATCTTTTAGTCATCTCAAGGCGATGATCGACATTACATGCCCCAGTGCTTGACTGCAATTTTCATTCAATCTTAATTGATTGAATAGGATCTGGTCTGTGGCCAAGCTAGTTACACAGAAAAGAGTTTGCAGCACAGAAAAGAGTTTATGACATAGTAAACGCTGACATTTCAGCGCTAGCGGCTATGTGAATGTGACCTTGCAATGACCCTCACTAAGTGTAACTTCACATTCAAGTTTTAAGAAGTCAAAATTTCCCACTCCATCTCACTGAGTTGTTACAAACGGATGTATTAAGTATTAAAGGAATGCTTAATCCAAAAATAAAACTTCTTTTATTATTTACCCTCCATGCGGCTGACTTTCTTCAGTGGAACACCAAAGAAATCATTTTTAAAAAACTTTACAGGTAATTACAATGAGTAGGGACTGAAGCTTTTAAGCTTCCAAAAGGACACACAAACACAATAAGCATCATAAAATAATCCACACAACTTTATTTCAAGTCCTTCAAAGTCATATGGTAGCTTTGTGTAAGGAAGGAACTGAACTGTAGGTGTTCCATAGAAAAGCATGATGAAACTGTTTTGAAACATCAAGGGGGAAAATTATGTAAATGAATAAGTGATGACAGAATTTTCTCTTGTGGGTGAGCTAATACCACAAATCCTCGTAATGGTTAAATTTCAATGCAAAAGTTTATTGTGCATGTAGCCTCATCTTACCTCAACAGTTTCACACATTTCATATTTTAATCTCTTTTTTATTGTTTCAGTGTGTTTCAGTATTCCCCTAATTCGTTTCTGATGGGTCTGCGGGAAACAGGCAGGTGTGTATGCAGTACATTAATCGCTTTGGATGTACAATGAGAGACTGAGGTGGGGGGGCAGAACAAAATAATGAGTCATTGATCTCAAGGGTAATATTACCCACAGCGTGCCACAAAACACGAATGCTAATTAAGCTCCAATTATAATATAACATAAAACATAAACACTTGAGCATTCAATAGACATTCACTGAGCTAACAGGGAGAAACTCAAAAAAGAATGCTCCTTCTTCATTCATTTCTGCAAGGAAAAGATAGATAACCCTTATCAGCATGCTCAGACGTACAGTCAAAGCAACCGGAAGCCATACTTTTATAAATGAGAGTTAGCAATGTTTAACTTTATGCAAATTAACATTGATGATGTGATGCAGCAACTGCCAATGGCAGTCCAGAGACAGAAGGTCATGTTATGAACAATGTGAGACAATTGATTTGTCTCCAGCTGACACAATTTTCCACAATAGATAGGCAGAAAAGTTTAATTGCTCACAATTACTATTAACTTTATCTTGCCTGCACTCAAATACATTATCTCACAGGTTATGCGTGTTTCTACATCTTCACTCCAACTGGTAGTTGTTGCATTACATCACTGCACATTTGCATTAATTCTTTGATTCTCAAGCTTTCTTCCAAAGCATCAGAGTTTGATTTCTTCTCTCTATCATGGTATTACAAGTGGATGGAGCTCCAAAATGAGCTAAATACCAGAAGTTCCTCTCTGGAACTAAATGTATATTTACAGAGTTTTGTACATAAAAACTTTTCACATAAATTTTTTCAAAAAAGGAGCCTTTTTGTTTCATTATGCATTTTTAATGAAGCTTACTTAAAAGTTATCAACTATAATCTGTGGTAAAAAGTCTCTGTGGTAAAAACTCTCATTCGAGTTTTGAAAGGGAAAATCGTGCTTCTCTTCCATAGACATAGGAATACTGTGTTTGGAGGTATATTATTCATGTCTTTTTCGGTACTTTTAATGTAAAAGTTTAATGTAAATCTTACAACCTTTATAGCATATTGCAAAGGCCTATAAGGGTGCAGTAGGTTTTACATGTGCTGTATGTGTGGTCTGATCATTAAAAGCACTGCTGTTTTAGAGCACTAAAACATTAACAGTGAAAATTATTTAATGATGCACTGTAGAAAAAAGCTATTTCATTTAATCCAGCACACATATTTTTTAAATTGTTGATACAATGACATTTGAATTACTTTAAATCTGCATAAAAAGTCGTTAGACCAACAATATTCCCTCAAATGCTGTTCTAACAAGCACAACAGGACATTATTGTTAATTTACAACCTCCCAGCATGCACTGCAACATGAATAAATTATGCAGTTAGTGTTAAAGGTTTATTGTTTAGCTGTTTTCTGACTTTATTTATTTATGCTTTTGCTGTCTCTGTTAGTTATTTGTTTTGTGGTGATATTAAGGTCTCATCTTTTTACTTCATGTTGGTAGACTTTCACAGTTTTTGAGGTTTGTGAGTTAAATGGTAATACAAATATTAATGGCAATGACAGTGACAAAATAAGACAAAAAAATTGTTGACTAAATCTCTTTTTACACTATTAACAAGTTCAATAATAACTCAATAATAACCAACATTTAATAATAAACGCATGCAAAACGGCTAAACAAAGTTTTTAATTCATTTTAAATGTACATGTCAACAAGATCACAAGTTGACTGTAGCTGGGTCACATATTCCATCTATTTATTTTATGTCGCACCTGACTGATTCTGATCTTCTTTTTCACATAGTGGTGACTGATTAAGTATTTTAATTTACGTGATTTTTGTGCTAATGTGATTCTTCAAATGTGACAGGTTGTACAGCATTAACAGTAATATGTATTCCCGAGTCATGCCTTCACATCTTCAATTATAAATCAAAAGGAGTTGTCCTGCAGATTACTAAAGTCTCATAATAAAAAAATAATTAACATCAGAGAAGAGAAGGAAATCAATTATAATCAGGAATGCAGTGAAATATTACCGTGATGTTAATGCTCCTACTTTCAAGTTCAACACGGAAGCTTGAGACATACAAATCACAGCTATAAATCCAGAGAGATAAACCCTGTCAATGTGTTAATCATGCTAATAGTCAGAAAATGGAAAACCGTAAAATATGAAGCTAAAATTGAAGGATGTGGTCTGTGTTTGAACAAAACAAGATTAAATATAAGAATAAGCCTAAGTTTAGAAGTGATACAAGAACAAGAGATTTCAGTCGGCTGTGTTTGGGTGATAAAGACTGAACACAATTCAGATAAGAGGCCAAGCTTCATAATAAGCTGGATTATTACATATTATAAGCACAACAGGGCAATTCAATTGTAACGTTTGTTTTGTTGACATCAGTAGACATTAATGGACAATGGTAAGCAAGAGACAATTCTTATTACATTCTCCTTATGCTCAGCCAGCATAATCGTATTTAAGTAATTTGACCACCATTCAGTGAGATTTCTAATGATGAATTGTCATTAGAAATACATGCACTGATCAATGACAGTTTTGAACAAAATGAACCTAAAAGAACTCAAAAGAAGTCCTGTTGTGGTAACAACAGGATTTAAGGGAAGAAAAGTTAAATTGTTACAAAATAAGAAGACTCGTAACCTTTGCAATTGACATACAAGCATCAGTAACCAATGACAATGATTAACAATGAGTAAGAATGATTTTCACCTATATTTCACAGTTTGGTGTTAACTATACATTTTTATACATTTTTTAGAACAAGTTTCTACATCATTTAATGTTAAATGAGAGTCAGACTATGTGTTTTGGAGTACCTCTGGGCCACCTGTGGTACTTTGCTGTGGATTTATCACACAGGAAACAGTGTAAAATGCTAAGTTTGCATTTCTGAATGCTTTCCATCGCTGACCCCTTTAACAGTACATCAGGAGTTTGTTATGAGGAAAAGGATTCTGAAGGGCTTTAAAGGCCATGTGTATGATACATAATCTTCCATAAGGAAGGTAGTTGGATAATCAATGCTTCTATAGGTTGCATGTCAAAGAGCAAAGCAAAATCGATAAGAGTTTACAATCTTATAGCAAATTGAAATGCCTGCATTTAGCAGCCAGAATATTGTGCTTATGTGCGTTTGTGAGAGAGAGAGAGAGAGCGAGCAAGAGAGAGAGCGAAAGAATCAGGGAAAAATAAGTGTGTGTAAGCAGAATCACAAACACACACACACACACAGTGGTAATCCATCAATGCAAGAATCAAGTGTGGCAGTCTGAAACAAAAATCTGGTCCACTTTGTAAGACCCAGAACATTCTCTAATATCTATCCTACAATGGACCACTGCTAGATTTTATGGCTTGGAACATCATGTTAATGGTGTACCCCAGTTCCAATACACCCAGCAATGTAATGACGCATTTAGTGGGCCCCTCTCATCATAGGGCCCAAGACAACATTCCCGGTTATTCACCCTGACAACGGCCTTTATCCTACACATCAAAATGAAGTGGTGAAAGGACTGTCATCTAAGATAACATCAAACATCACACACACACTACACCCAACCCCATTACGTTCACACAGATATGGCCCAGAAACTTGACTATGCATTATCCAGACAGCGCTTATTTTTAGCTATTGTCTCTTTCTGCCCCCCTCGGCTTACCTGCAGCGCACTGCTCCTCATCCGCTCCATTTTCACAGTCCCTTTCCCCATCACAGCGCCATGACAATGATACACACTTGCTTGTGGAGTCTCCACAATCGAATTTCTCTGGCGGACATGTCTGCCGACCTGCCAGTGTAAAAGAAAGCCGCAAAGAGATTTAGAATTTAATGTCAACCAATGTTAAAAAGCAATTCATGAAATACATAGTTCCAGTCTAGGATGCTGATTGGTCGATTCAGTTTTACATAAAGTATACAATTTAATAACAGCTATGATGCGAAACACATTATTAAAAGGGTATCCATAATTGGTTTAACCTATCCAGTTGGTTCTGTAAACACTGTGGACACACACCTGGAACAGTGGGCAGCACTGCTGCGCCCAGGGAGCAAACATGGGTAAGGTGCCTTGCTCAAGGGCACCTCAGTTGTTTCCTGCCAGCATTGGAAATCGAACCAGTGACCTTCTGGTTAAAAGTCTGACTGTCTAACGGTAAGCCACAATTGCTCCCTTGTAATGTAGTAACTGTTAAATAAAAGTAATAAGGCACTCAATGTCATGATATATTGTGAATATAGTCTCAGTCATTATGCATTTTCCTAACAATGGCCTTCATATCTGACATGATTTACAATATACCACAAGCTCTCGTACCCTGTTGCTTAAGAAATATGTTAAAATGGTAATGTTACAAGGACCCACTGAATGTACAAAAGTCTAAATAAACTTAAATACATACACACATAGAAATCTCCACTGGCCACACTGTTATATAAAAGTGAAGCCCACTGAAACATTTTCAACTCTCATTCAATATCGCCCACCGTTCCCGAGCAGTTCCATAAATTACACATCTCTCCCTGTATGGGTACCAAGCTACAAATCAATAGTCCCCAGACTGATTTTTCTTAATCCCATTCTTCTCAGACGTTTGAGCAATTTTCTCTTTATAAAAGAAGATTTATGAAGACCTTCTCACCTTCCCTGACACCTTGAATTTGTGTCTGTGGGCCATTGTTGCTTGAACCCTATCTATAAGCATCTATAATCATAAGCATGAATACCATGTCTCATGTTGGATTTTCCTATTGTAAAGCCTTCTCTGAAGAAATGGGGGAAAAGACAGCTGTGAATCTCATTTCAGATATCTCTATATCAGAAGATAGCCATTGTGGCTCTGCAAATTGAGGCGTGCTCCTCATCTGTGGGAGCCATATCGGATGTGAACTGAGGGGTGAGACTGACAGAGACAAAGGCAGAAGCTTAACCAAACATTGAAAGGCTTGTTCGTGTGTGACTGGGGAGATGTATGTGACAGAACGTGTTTGTTTGAACTGCGTTTTATGTGAATTTCTGGCTTTGTCAGCATGTGCGTCTAAATAATCTGAATGACCCATTCTAACGTCTGTCTGACTGCTAGAGATAGCAAAGCCTCCTGGGAAACGCAGTCTTCTCTTATCTCCACTGTGTGCTCTCTGCCCCGCTTTCCTCCTTCTAAAGACTCCTGTGCCCAGAGGGCTTTTAAGCCATAGCCCACTCTCTCCTGGTACCCTTTTATTTACTGAATATAAATACCGTACCCAGCTAACAATTTAGGGTTGTAAGAATGTTTCCATAATGTTTCCATTAAGTAACAAAAATGTTAAAAATGTTATTTTGAAAGTTTAAGGAATGTTTTTAGACATTGTATTAACGTTATTGTTTGGTTAAAATACCTATTTTATTCTGTAATGTTAACATTTTTAATTCTTTTAACGTTTACGTTTTAAAACAAACTACTATTAAACAAACTAGTAAAACTACTTAAGAATTACATTTTTGATAAATGATATTGTTACTGCAAGAACGGCTTTTAGAGAATATTAACCAACATTCTGAAATCATTCCGTGTTAGCTGGTTAACTGGGTGCTTCAAACCAAACTTTAAAGGTTGTGTTCAAAATCAGAAGATTTTGCCTTCCCAGGCAGTAATCAATGGTAGTACATCACATTTACTCTTATTAAATGGTATCAAATCATATGTAATTAGCATTATAATAGCTATCAATCACTCTGCTTTCTAGATATCGGCATTTGCCAATCAAAACCATGTATCACCTACTAACCATTACTATAATGTTATCCCTACTCCAGTTGCTAGCACATAACAAACCTACCAGCAATATAACTGTAGAAAGTGGTAATATGCTGTCGTGACCTTCAATATGCATATTTACTAATTCTGACTGCAAAAAAATCTTTGTTGATATAACCTAAGGTACTGCTGTCAGGTTAATTCAGTCATAATAAATAATGTTTTTGAGATTTGTGTGGATGTTACTGCATTAAGCACAAAACATTTTCACAATGTACATTACCCAGAAGCAAACTACCTTTAGGTGGTTCTTGCTCTTCTGTATTGCTAATAGCCAAGAGTAAGATTAACACTCACTGTAGATGAATGGTCAGCCAATATAACGGTAAGAAAGTGATGAGCTCATGGCTTTCACTCAGGAAGTAGAAGTCAGGGGTCAGTTCTCACTGAAAGTCTAATGAGGACTGACGTACCCTCTTGATGGTTAGAGACGGTCTCGCATAATCACGTAAAGTCTGTCGTCGTAAACTAAAAGCATGCTAGCAACCTGAGTGACAGCATAATGAAATACAATAACATAGTTAAGCACACTCAATGTCAAGCTTAATTTGCTGAGCGCAGCTGAAGTCCCTGAGCATGAATTTAAGTATTTATTTCTTTATGGAAAAAGAGTAAAAAGAGTTCAATTCGCATTCTGTGTGCAGTAAAAAAAAAACTTTGCCTGACAGCAATCCAATTCCTCCAGGAAAAATGAAGTTATGGAGAAACCACAGGGAGTGGATGAGATTAGATTAACATATTTATCTAATAATGTAAAATCATTTTTTGTGCTGGTGTAACATGGTTAATCTAAACTGAGGAAATGAAATTTCTCATATGCGCTTCAGTAAGCCCAAAGAAATAATCATTAGCTTCTCACAAAACCACATTATATTAGACAGGCGGTTTTAGTCAATAATGTCCGAGTGATGACTTTCATGGTCAAAAAAATTTGTGATTGGTGAGACACATTCACACTGATAGCATTGTTAGCACAGAAGGTCACTACAACAGGTACTGCTGTTTGCTAGTCTGTTTTAGAAAGACAGACAGATACAATTCAACAGTATATTATAAATCATTTCAATAAAACAAGATACAGATCATTTAGGATATATTACATATATGTGTATATATATTTACACAGTAGATATGTAGATACCTAGACAGACAGACAGACCAATAAAATGCAGCAGTACATTATAAATCGTATATCAAAAAACAAGAAAATGACTTTTCTTTTTGAAACCCTCTTAAGTAGGGGAGGAGCATCTTCCAACACTCTCATTTACCTAACTACATCAGAATAACTAGGACTAACTTGTATAACCAAACTTCCCCTAACTGGATTTGCCCCTGTGTGCACTAGCACTTTAACATTAAGCCTCATTAAGACCTGTGGGTGGTGAGAGAGACTTTTAATACATTGTCTGTGAAAAGTTAAGGTTTGTTTGTCTTTCAGAAGGTCACTGTTAGTCAGTGTATGAGCCTTTGGGCCTTTCGATGGATATATCTTTATCACAAATGCTGACGGCTGCACACTCGCATGCTGCTCAAAAAGAAGAGCCAGCTCTATCGATGTGCTTATCGACAGCTTTCTGGAGAATCTTTCTGATCCACAGATACAGACCTGTCAAGTGAAGTCACGGCTAACCATGTTTTGCACTACAGTGCCAGAGGTTTTGGCAGGGATTCATCTATCAGACAAAATCGCTCATATTCAGAAACAGATGTGTTATTTTATGTGCTGTTTATCAGTGCAAAAGTCTTATACACTAACCACCTGTGTTCCAGCTTAATAACATACTAAATCCGCTGAAATAGTGCTGCCGCATGAGTATTTCAATGAAGTAATTGTCATGCGTTTCAGTGTGAAGACGCTTCCTTTATGTAAATTATGCTCATTATATATGGCACCTTATTCACAAATCTCAGATCTTTTTTCCTGGCGTATCCAGATTGCACCTTCTGCATTTTAAAGCCCTAAATCAGAGGCCTAGACCACAGCGGTGGAGCGATGCTGCACAGTCCAAATAAAGTGTGCAAGATTGTTGTGTTGTGCTTAAAATAAACAACCCTCTGGGTGTGGACATCCAAACGCTCACCTTATTCATTATTTACGTCATTCAAATGTTCACTTTCATGTAATGAAAGTGATGTATATTTCAGATGCTTTGAGACGAGCAGAGGCAAACAGCACGGTTTGTAAAACCTCTGGATGAACAGAGCCGCACGCAAAGCAAGAATAACGGATCACGATGGGGAGTCAGGGTGGTCTTAACGGTCTCGCTTCATTGATCCACTTGTCTCCTCACTGACACATATTCTACTGAACAAGGGAACATAACTCAGATTTATGCTCCTAAACGCACATTAACAAGTCGATGGAGATAAATAAATGGAAGCTAGAGGGATGCAGGTCAGAATTAAAACAGTCATTATAGCTACATACACACACATTTAAAAAAGAAATTTCTTGATCTCATTATCAGCAATGCTGGGATCTTTTAGGCATTCTGTTCACGTTGCTCCAGTGGGGCTGAGCTACCATAATCTAAGGGTGCCCGTGCAATATGCTAATGTGATTTTGATTAACTGTCTCGCTAATGTCCCTTCATTGAGGGATGGGGGGTGGGGGATTTAAGTGTTTATCATGGAGAAACGACCCAGTCATATTTAGCTTTGTATGGTATGAGGAAACATGATTAATTCTGATGTCCTAACCTGACAGGAAATTGCTATGCGAATCTATTTGTCTGGGGATTTTTTAACATTTGCAGACGGAATGAGCAAAGCTAAGGGTGGTGCTGGATTTCTGCTATATATTATACAAACTGTGCATCACTGTCAATAGTCATGAAACTGGTATGATTACATTGCATGGCTTTTGAGGGAGCTGTATATATGCAGCTCATAGAGCTGCCTACAGACAGCATTTTTGGGCATCACAGACATGCTTCCTACATAAAGGCTGTTTCATCCAACAAAATGATTGTTTTGGCCATACATTCAATACATTCATCAAATATATCCATCATGCACATATCTGGCAATCCCAGTATGCATTGCAACAAACTTTTAACCATGATAATGGCAGAGTTGTCTATTATAAATATATTTACATTTTACTTAATATAATAGAACAAAAACATATTATTATTATTATTATTATTATTATTATTATTGATAATTATTATTTACTGATAATAATAACTGGATGATTGTTGCAGATCTTGAGCATATTTTAGCAGATCTTGAGCTTTTAACAACTCCTTATAACTATTTTTCAGCTTATAACTATTCCACATATTAATAGCAGCTTAAATGCACTGTAAATTGCTTAAGAACGTCTGCCAACAGCAAAATTTAAATGTAATAAAATGTCAAGTTACTGGGCATTTGAAAGCCATCAACATTTGTGCATTTACAGACAAAGAATCTAAATGTTCAACTAGGCTAACATACAAAATCAATACATAATCAATACTATCTGGGTGGCGGGAAAGACTTGATGTCATGATCAAGTAGTTGATGATTAATAGGTATAAACTAAAACAAGTGAGTTAAAAATAACCTTTTATTTCGAAAAAACAGAAATTTATTAATCAAGTTTACTAATTAGAAGTTGACCCAAATTGATAAGGAGAGCAGATGCTTAAATTATGTCATCAATTATGCTTAGAATAATATAAAAGAAATAAATTGATGAGAGCTGAAAAATTACAACAATTAAATTCAGTCAGTGGAAGACAATTAAAGTGAAAGGCGAATCCACTGTGTTAACCTATTCCATAAGAAAAGCTGAACTGTAAAGCATGAGGAGAGAGCTGCCATTTATATCAATAAACCCCCCTGTGCCTCTACTTCACTTCACCACTCGAGCCATAAAGAAACAAATCTGATATAAATCAGAGTAAGATGGATAGAAACAGACAGAAATCAACAAAGCGTTGGTGGAAGATGAAGAAATATGGCAGAATGAAGAGATGAAAATGATGATAACACAACAAAGAGAGTTCAAGCACCAGAAAGTCACGACGGTGGGAAAATAAGCAAGTGGGAAGGTTTCATATATTTTGATAGCAAGACAATACAAATCAGACCTGAACTCAGACTAATAAAACATAATATCATAGCAGTGAATTCTCATTTGAAAACAATAAACACAATAACAACAAAGACTATTATCACCTACAGAAAAATACCATGGTATTACCATGAGTTTTTTTAAACACACCATGATTTTGTACTATGGTAATACCATGTTTTTGGAGATGTAGTGTGGTGATACAGTGGTATGCTTTGAAGACAAGAAGTCTTTTGGAGAAGTACTATCTGATGCCATTACTGTACCATGGTATCACCACATAAACAAAATAAAATCATTAGACATAAAAGCAATTAAAAACTAATACACAGACTAAAAAACTAAAACATATACACAGGCAACATCATATTTATAGCTTCATTAGTGTATATTGAGATGCTTTAAAACATAATTTACACTATTCTCAAAAACTCTTTGTTTACCTCTCAAGAATGAGAGTTACATAGATAGATAAAGATAAAGAGTGAGCTATAATTAGAATAATATATACTAGTGTTGTTTGCCAAGTGTTGCTATTAGTGTTGCCTGAAGAGAAGTGCGTTTCTAATGAATCAAATATATGCTTTTCACCAAAAATCATATAAAAGTGGAAAAGCAACACCCTGGTAACCACCCAAACACACTGTAGCATCAAGTTCTGCACATACATTATACATTGTAAATTTAAATTTGGGATGTTCAAGGAAGCTACTAACCGGTTTAAAACACACCCGTCACACACACTAGTTGGTTTAACAAAACAGCATGTTGTGATTGGCTACCCTTGTCTGCGTGCACAAGAACGCCCCTAAACTGATGTCTGGGGCACACACATGACAGGAATCCTATAAGCTGTAAATCGATAGTCTCGGTCTTGCTTTAATTACACATTCTCTGGCTATCCATGTGAGTCTCTGCAGATTTGGCCCAGCAGAGTTAATATTAACAATGAAAAGAGAAATACTGTGCATTAGTTTAAATAATCACAGCAGAAAAGCATCTCATTAAAAACACAAACAGGATCTGATAATTAGCAAAGGAAATAGCGCAGTGCCTTATGGAAATATTCAATAATTTATGACTAAATATTGCTTCAAGAGGAAAAAACATTTAATATATTCTTATATGCAAATGAAGGTACTTTGAATTAAGAATCTCCTTGGTCTATTTAACAGATCCAAAAGCAACGTTTTGCTTTCTACTGAAGCTTCAAATTATTCAATGCAAAATACTGTAAGAGCAAAACAACCATCAATTATTGCATTTTAAACAAATGTTTTCATAATTAAAGTTTCCTTGAACTTAAAATATAAGTGTCCTTGAACTTTTTTTTTTTTTAGAGGTATTGCTGCCATCAAATTCAAAATGAGCTAATATTTAGCATGAAATATTAAAATGTCTCGGTTACAACATGTGATATGTTGTGTATGTTCTAGTGTAAATAAAATATGGGTATATGAGATTTGCAAAGCATTGCATTCTATTTTTATTTACATTTTACACATCATCTCAGCTTTTTTGAATTGGGGTTGTAGATGTGCATGAAATCAAGCCAATCATTGCTCTGTCACAATCAGGCCTCCGAGTTTTACCACACCCCCATGAATCATTAATGCAGCAGGCATGTTTTGAAAGTCAAATGGCATCACTTCAAATGTTTGGCACTGAACTTGTGTTAGAAGCATTGGACAGCTGCTCTATAGACGCAGGGCCGTGGACAGTCGCACTCCAAGCAGCATGCTTGGGTCAAGAGCTGTGGTTCAGCATGCTCAATGCATGCTCCCCTCCACATCAAAGCCTTTCATGAAACCAAACCAAACAAACATTTTAGTGCCATTGAATAATTCTGATCAATAATTTCCAGTTTAAATCACAGCAAACAAACCCTGCTTTCCTGTGCCAAAGGACATGTGAATAGAAGTCCTCAATTTAAATATTCTGGATTCACATTTGGTTCTTTGATAAATCATGTACTGTAGAGAGTGAGATTGGGTGAACCTTTAATTCACCCAAAAATTATTTGCAATCAGTAATTGTTTCATTATTGCATATTATAGATCTATACAGCTTGTGTTTAGGTTGTTTACGTGTTTAGGTTTTATAATTGTGACTCACTAGGTAAGTGTGTGTGGATTACAATTTAACACATTATTTTTATTTTACTTTACATATTGCAAAGTTTTGCTGTCTAAATACAGCTAAATCTTCCCGTCCCTTCTTGTGAAATCCTCAGAGGATGATTCAACACACAACAAAGGCTAAGCTAATGAAGGCAACTGTCTCTTTATGAGAGCTGATTTGCTATATGTGCAATGAAACATTTATCCACCTTGGTCATTCTGGTAAGCTACCCGGCTTGAAGGATGTTCTGTACTGCTGATATTGGCACACACTGTAAATGAAGGAGCTTGCTCTTTGTGACAGGCTGATTGCTTTAATTCGGCTGCAACTCAATGCTTCTTTTCACAGACATGTAAAGAATAAAAGAGAAAGAAAAATAAACAAGGTGAAGAAAAAGAGGAGGATAAACACATTATGTTTGTCTTCTCTCATGCTGAGTAGAAAATGAAAGTTTCAAAGAAAGTTAAAAGTCAAACTAAATACCTAACTATAAATAGCATTTTTTCCCATTTAGGTTAGAACTGTAAAAGGTTAATTAGCATAATAATGAATATTAATTCGATTATAAAATGATATATTTCCTTTGTTAAAAGATGCTGTGCAATATTATTATGTTTGGTGTCCAAAAGTGTTACTTTTTGGATCATGAGCATATCCATTCAAATAATTAGAATCCCATTTGATTTTCTAATAAAAATGCTGCACACCATGAAATAACGATTTCCTGTCCATCATTACAATTTTTGTTGCACTACTTTTTTTACATACATTTTCAAAAAAAATTGAAAATTTAGCTAGTGACAAGTCATAATCCCCTTGCTAAACAAAGTAATAACACACGTCTATTAACTAGCCTATTAACTCAACTAGCCACATAATCTGAATACCCATTTATGTTTGTAGGGAAAATGTGCACAGATTAAGTTTAATATTGCCTTAGCAAACACCACTAACATGGTTTATAATAACACGCTGGTATTTGATGTCAAAAACAATCCACTGTAACAATCACATTATCTGTGAAACAGCGAGCCTACACCCTTATTGAAATGTGATGTCATTATTACACTGGCTAGCAGTTTTATAAAGTGAAAGTTTTTTAAAGAGATCCAGCCACATGTATTACTGTTGTTAAGGCTTAAAGATACTGGAAATGTGATCTGGTTCCTGCCTAAAACTGCTGATGGTTAATCAATAGGGAACTAGTGAGATCAAAGGTCACTAATTACCAGTAAAAATGAAACTGATGGAATCAACAAAGGATGCTCTGAGAGAGTTTTTAGCAGGATGGATGTCTAGGACTTATCCTTCTCTGCAGATCTTGTCCATTGGGTTGCAATTAAGTATACTTTCCATCCATCATTTGGATCAATCCAGAGGTGATTGTTGTTGTCCTACAGCAAGCACTGCAGATGTTTATTTTCAAGGGTTGAAAACATTTTCCTGTTTCCTCTTGACCTTTGTTGGCTTTTGTAAACTTAAATGTATGAAGGTGACATTAAACGTTTATGTTATTTATGAACTTTTCCCACAAAACACAACAATTTAGTCAAATGCACTCATGCTTGGCAACCTGACTGTGTCCGTCACCCAACATTAAGCAGGTAATTGCAGACAGCATGAATGTCCATGTTTGTAAGCCTGCAGCCAATTAAATGTGCCTGCGGGGAATAAAGCCTCTTGACCCAATCCCACAGTCCTTTGCACAGCAAGAGCAGCCCACTTTAAACTCCCAGAGTGCATCACAACCGGTTAATGTCACTCTGACAGGACCTGCTCTCATGAGACGTCCCGGTCTTTGATCGGTTTAGTACAACACTAATTAGTCTGACAGCCTGGGAAAACATAAACAAAAGAATTGCTGATTTGTTAATTATAAGATATAAGAGAGCTATTCTAATATGTAATTGTGTCTTTGGTTTTGACAAAGTGGATTTCTCAATTGGTTGCTGAATTGGTTTATTCCTCTATACCAACACAGCTAGCATGAGAAGGAAAAACAGGAGAAAGAAAATATGTGAACAAAATACTTGGGCCAGAGCTGCAGCCTAGAGATGTGCCCTGACACACTGAGCTGCGACGCTCATATGGGTTAGGCCAGTTTGAATGTTGCTTACATCATTTCCTAATCCCAGCGCCCTTTCCTCTACTCATCATTTTTCATTTACTATACTACCAAAGTTTGTAAAAACAGTAACAGATCTAAACCTACTGTAGTCAGTGTTCCTGGCTTTCAAGCTCAGTTCGACAGAAAACCACAGGAGAAGAAAATGCACTTAAGAAAATCAGCACTGGTGGATGCTAAATTAAAACACCAGGACAAACCTTGTGACTAAAAAGCAGTTGGGCTGTGTTGATGCTTCTCCTCTGGCAGCCGGGACTGGAGCTCGTGGCCAGGCGACTAGGGGTTGCTCTCGGGCTGCGTGCTGTGCTCCTGGAGTGCGGCCACATGGGAAATTACTTTAGGGAACTGCAGCCTGAAGCATGAAATTGAACCCATCCGGTGCATCTGACTGGATCTCTCCGTAATATTTTAAATAATTATGTGGCAAAGCCCCTGTGCAGGGTTATAATAGGCCCAGGCCTTTGTCTCCTGTCTCAGTTTGGCAATAGCTACATATATAAAAGCAACAGTGAGAGGCTGTGGCAAATGTTAAAATGCCACATCAAAGTGCAAACACCCTAAATAGATATCCACAGAGTCCACAGATAACATATGTTGATATGTCGAAATGTAAACGTAACATATGTTTACAGTATAAAAAAAATGTAGATCGTCAGCACTTATGATGTCTTAATTCTACTGTTATTAACATGTTATAAAAAATAATTGCATATTAAAAATGTTAACACTCAAATATTTGAGTTAAAGCCAGGTGACTTAAATTAATTATGTGAAATATATTATTACTAACCCAATCTGATTAACCTGAAAACTTTAGCTGACCAGAAGTTTGAGTAATTGAAAATGGGTCCATAATTAATTCAGAGGACATGAAAAGTGTATGAATGTGAGGCACCTAGAGTTATCTCCTCAGTGGAAAACCTAATTCTCTCCTCTATGATGAAACAAGTTTCAGGGTTGTAGGTTCCTGTCATTACAAGATCTGTGATTAAACCAAAAAAGACAGCAAGACTGAATAAGAGCCCATATCCCATGCGGAAATATCCTTTGATAAGGCTCAGATTCCTAAGATTAAGTGTCCAATAATGAGCAAATCAATATCCTAAGCCTTGTCTTACAGGATAGTTTAGGAATATAATGAAAATTCTGTCATCATTTACTCATTCTTATGTCATTTCAACCTGTGCAAGCACAAGAATCAAGGTTACATGGACTCCAACTTGGAGTGAGTAAATGATTAAATTTAGACTTTTATTTAAATCCATATTTAAAAATACTTCTCTAATTTCAGTTGTTAGGTAACCGGTCTTTCATGACAGGTTTGATGTCTAATTTAGGTCACAGTTAATTGAAATGCAATAATCTAAATAACAATATAAAGAATTATGTTGGTTAAACAGGTAATGTGTGTGCATTATGTAGGTTTATGACATTTAGCTTACATGGAAACATTATCTTTTGCAGGTTTCTGTCTTCAGATCTGGGAGTATTTGGGAAAAAACACGTTTCTTAAGACGATAATCAATCTAATCAAACACAATGTATTGAGATCAGTCCTAAATAACAGAGATGATTCAGAGAGCAAAATACAGGGTTGAAGATAAATAAAAATGTTTTTTTTTATTGTTCAATAAAAAAAAAGTTCAATCAAAACTTTGACGGAGGAGAGGAGGTAGAAACTGACACCATGTATTGATTTAATCTTTAAATGTGTGTAATACTGAGAAAAGAACTGACCTTGATTAAGAATGTGACAGAAGCATAAGTCTTTTGAGTACATGTTCAATGTTTTGTGTATTTTCTGTGTTTTGGTTTAAATACGGTTTTATAGAATCAGCTGGAAGCCACTAACACTTGATGTCAAAACTGAAAGCAGTTTTTCCTTCTTGTTTCTCTGGATTTAATGAATGCTGAAAGCTGTATAACACTCATTTACTAAGGTTCAGTATATTGTAGAAGTTGTTGAATATTTTTAAATGAATACTTAGTTATGAACAAATCTTTACATTTTCTATAGAAAATTTGTTTGGGGTGATTGCTAGGACATTGCTAGGTGGTTGCTATGGTAGTTTCTATGTGGCTGCTTAGCATATAATAACACATCTCTCCTCAAAGAGCTGGATGATGTGAGGTCATTTATTCCCTAAATACAAATTGTGCAACATGAATGAAGTTAATACTTAACAGATTTAAATCTCTAACCCCAAATATGAGCAATAGTAATATTTGATATTTAGTAATACTTAAGTAAATAAACCTATCACAATGTTTATTTGATTTCAATTACCTTTGTGCTATGGTGCCCAGAAAGAAATAAAGGTTTAATGATAAAAGGCAAACAGTTTTACCAGATACCATTATTGCAGCAAATCGGTCCCACAACAGCTGCAGGGTCTAAAATACGACCCTTTATCTGCCCCTAATTCACACACACACGCACGCATGCACACACACACAGCTCTCCTGATGTGCCCTTCTAACCTACACACACATAATTAATCAAGCTGATTAATTACCGTCCAATCACAGCAAGTTTTTCATAATGCCAGCAAATGATCTCAGATTTGTTTGGTACAAACCAGAGTCATGTACACGTACTGCTTTTTATTACTTTTTAATGCATCTGTAATGACCAGCCTGCTGTTCCCATTGATCAAGATATCCCACACCGAGTAACCACAGAGCTCTGGTCGTTTTTCAATATTACCCACATGTTCAGCTCAACACGATAGTCTGTAATGGCATGACAGTGCTTAAATTCAGCATTATCAGAGGGAGGCAAATGTTTGAAGAGGACTCTGGGAAATAAGCCTATTTGAGGCATGCAGGGCAACGTGTGTGAAGGAGCGGAGAAGAACGGTGGTCCATGTGATGCTTCTCTGATGAAAACAGAACCTCTGCAGAAGCCACGGAACAAAGCTAAGAGCAATTCTGAAAAGCAATCTAACACAGAAACTGTGAGATTGAGTCTGGCTTAAGCAAGTACATTCGCAGGTTCTAACCTTGAACTTTTGAGAATAAATACATCAGGGTTTGTGTGTGTGTGTACCTTCATATTCTATAACCATCTGAGTTCATCTACCTCTATGCATTTGAGTAAGATATGTAGGTGGGCGATTTAGATGGACAGAAACGAATAATCATGCAAGAAACATGAAGCAGAATATAAATAAGCTGTATGTACAGAAGAAAGTACAGTTGCAGCTCAAATATGTAACTAAATGATCAACTACAAGTTCAAGAATTAATCAATCTGATGATTGATTGAATTGAAAATCTGACTACAAGTTACGAATAATATGCATTCTCTATTTAATGTCTATAGTGATTAGGGCCCTGCGATGCAACACAACATTTCCATCATCCCTCCCCGAACAGGATCCAACATCTAGAGGAACAAACACTGCCAAATCACAGCTCATCTTGCAATCACTGAACTGGAAGCACCATTTGGCAGCAAAGACAACAGAATGTTCTCCCGGCTCACCAATTGAGCAACATCCGAACTCAAGCATAAGGAATAGGTGCAAAAAACTGATCTGAGTGGATTGCACTTGATCTGAGTGGACACTATCAATTACTTTCACACAACTGAGTGGATATGCCAGGGGTGTGGGTATTACTACTGCCAATTAACAGCTGGAGATACAATAGTAGCCAACAGCAAAACTCAACAAAAGCATTACATAACCAAAAGAAGACGCTAATAAGCTTAAAACGTGTACAGTGTTTAGATTGCCAAAAAGCTCCACAGGCAGATAATGAGTTAGATGCATGCAAATAAAAGCCAAACTATCTTTACCTATGTTTATGTTCATGATAAATTACTTACAGCTAAACACTGTTATTTTCAACCCAAGTTGACTACAACAAAGGAAACTGCCTAAATGACTGGATATGCAGTGATCATATTTGAGTATTTGCACAGTGATTTTCTTTAAAGAAAAAGCCGACTCAGATGAGGGTTACCTAATAATCCATTTGAAAAATAACTTATTTGCTGTTTATCGTCATATAATTCCCGGCAATTCATTCTGAAATCTAATTTATAATAAATCTAATAAATCTAATTTATTTAAAATCTCATGAGGGTTCTGAAATTGTTTAACTGCACTTGTAAAACCAAATGCTTTCAGTGTTAAATATTTTTAAAAATATTTACATATCTTTAGTCTTTGTTTTTACTAAATTCTAAATGGAGAGAAAGTGTGCAAGTTTAAATAAATTTGTAATTTAAAATGCTATTTGAGGAAAAAAAAAAAGAAATTCCAAGTAATCTTAACAGCTAGGCACCATCATTTTGCTCCTACAATACCAATTTAATATTCAGATTCAAAATAAAATAGGCAAATGTTCAATTGAATTTACTAAATTATAGTCACTGTGGAAAGACAGAATACGAGCACAGCAAAGCAGAAATCAAAGGTTTTCCAGTTAGGAGGTCAGTTACAGAGAACTGCTATGGATTATGCCCATTATTAAGAAATAACTGACCACTGAATGTCGAGATTGACCAATCAGAATCGAGTAATCCAGACAGCCATGTAATAAGAGACGGTAATCCCCTGCACGTTTTAGAATAGTCTCTTCAAGTGCTCTGCCCTCCAGTGTGACTAATGCTCACTTTCAGTTGGAATTCACAGATAGATTTACATGCTTTTACTTGGACTAAACTGATGCTCAGGTTACTCACTGCAGGTGGATTCTGCTTCATCTGAACCATCTGGACACTCAGGTTCTCCATCACATCTCCAGCGAGCTGGGACGCACTGCCCGTTCTTACACGTGAAATCTGTTGTGGCACACGTCTGTTTTGCTGTTAAAGGAAAGAGAATGACAATATATAGTTGTTAAATGTGCACGAATGCACAGTAGCTGTTTGTGCAGCTTTTAATATGGACATTAATATCCATATTATATTAATATCCATATTAATATGTAAGGTGGAACTACACAATATAACTAAAACCAAACATCACAGATCTAACAGGTCAGCACACTTTGAAGTGTGTCCAACAGGAGATGACTAAATTAGATCACAATATTGGTAAGTAATTGCACCTGGCAGCAAATGTTCTGGTGCAGAAAGATCTGGAAACTTACAAGCCTCATGCGTAGGGTTCAAACAACAAACAGCATGCTCCATGCGGCTAAGTGCACAATATTTCTCTGTAGCTTCTTCATGTTGTGCTTTTGGTTTAATTGGGAGGGGAGTTTGAATGAACCGAAGAGAGAGCTCCACCGGGAGCAATTACAAAAGTACAGGTGCACATTATTGTAAATATATTATCCTTTACTTTTGTTTGTGTATGTGTGTGGATAAAATCCACACACATACTGTCGGCTTGCTCAACCAACAGAGTGAGTTTTGTGTGCGTTTGTCCAACCAAGGGCAAATTAAATGAAAAAAAGAAATTACACATTGATCTGACAAACTTTACAAACAAATGACAAATATACAAAAGCAGTTAAAATTAAAATAAAATTCAAGTCAAATTCTCTAAACTCCTCATCAAAATCTAATAATAAAATGTAGCAAACCTTATATTGGTAACATAAAAATATTAACTACAATATTTAAGTGGCCCATGAAACTTATGGAAAGAACCCAATAACAGCAGGAAACTATGAAACTGTATTGCTACAGACCAGGTATTGCTAGATGAGTAAATTCCAAGCCCTTGCCTCCCAAGTCTCCTCTATCTCCTCAACCAAGCTACTTACACTAAAACGAGCCTAGAGATGTACCAAATCACACATTCCAGGGACCATGTTCCCCAGACCCTTATCTACTTCTGATACCAGCAGGTTATGGGTTGAGTACCTCTAAAGTCCACAGAAAGAGGTGGACAGTGAGCACTGAGCACCAGTTTATTACCACAGATCAGTCACTAGCCTTATCACAAGCACAAAACGTGAATTTTTTTTTACAGCCTGCATGCTTAAAATACTTTCTCCTAATTTATGATTCCACAAACAAAAAAACACTGTGGCTCTTTAAAAACAACACTCTGTTTAAGCAGTCAAAAATGGCACTTTCTGGGTCGACCAATGGTGGGATTTTGGGGTGGGATTCAGTGTTTGGGAAACCTGTTTGGTAAAACAATCATTAATTTTCCAAATCCGTTTGGTGCCACTAGAGGTTCAGCAATTCTTGTTTGTTTAAATATGCTGTTAATTTCACAAAGCAGCAAAAAACATCACTTGAAGTGCTGCCAGATGTTGCTGAGTTGGAGAGCGGAAGCCATGATTGGGGGAAGGGGAACTGTTCTGTCGCGTGGGTGTGAGAAAACCCAGGCAAGCACGTGTAGGTTTTACTAATTGTTCTCTAGGACTTGAGATGCCAACAGGCGGCTTCAAACACCGACTCATGGGATGCACTGATTAAAAGATTGTATGTACAACAAGCAGCATATATTCCATTATGCAGACACTCACAATAGACGCACATACATTATTTAGGATTGTACATACAGTTCTACAGAGTAACACAGTGACATATCATCCTACTCAAACAATACAAGTCAGAGATGCAAACAATCACACACACCTCAAGTATATAAACATCAAGCTTGTGCAAATGTTATTTTTTTCAATTCCCTGGTGAAATTTTCATAGGCAGGGGTACTTCCAGGAGTTTCCTGACAGAACTGGGTATGTGTGACTAAATGAAGGAACGGTTTGAGAATGTGTTTTGTGAGCAAGCAGGCAAAGCCGTGACAATCCCAAAGTTCCATGTTCCAGAGATTACACTGCTCCACTGGGCCGTGACGTTTAGCGGTAGGTGTCCTCTTTGTGTTCCTCACCATCGTTTAACAGAGCAGAAGGTCTACATTGGACACAACTGCAGCGCAAGGTCAAAGTGCTTCGATTTTCACAAGGCTTTTTCTTCAGGACTGCACAGAGAACGTCTGACTGCACCCTAAACACCCATGACACCTTCAACTTCCCAGAAACTGCCGAAAAGTCAATGCAGTTTTAAAAAGCGCTGGAACAGCTGCTAAACTGTCACTCAATCTGCTTCAAGGGGTACTACCAGCTTACTTTAAGCTAACAAAATCATGCCTGAAGGTGATTAGCGCTGGGGTTGTTTAAGAGCTTTTAGAAAACAGCAGTCAATTATAAGCTTCTAGCAGCTCTACTCTGGTCTAATGCTTGTTAATTTTGATGTAAAATTCAATACTCCACTTATGTTGCCTGGGAGAAGCAAATCAGTTATAATGGATCACAAGTCTAAAGTGTGTTGTCTGGGGAGCTGCTGTGATTGTGGTCTATGTAGTTCTGAGTGTTATAGGTAGTGGTGTAGTCGGGCCATATGCACGTATACTCCGTATGCTTACTTTTCCCCAGGGCTGTTTGCATATTACAACTTCTGAGGATCAATATTAGCGTATACCCTCGGTATACTCACTTGTTTTGCTGATTAAGACGTCCCTAATCTACTCCTGTGTTAGCGTCCCCTTTAACTGTATCCCAAGTGTTTTTTTAAACTTGCGAGCGTTTATTGTAATTGGTGCATTTTTGTTTAAATTCCCCGTTCCCTGCACGTGTTCATCAATTGACGAATGAAGATGGTGTCACACTGAAGTAGTCAGGTAAAAAAGTATTTGAAATTTGTTTTAAGTGTGGCCACCACTTTTAATAGTTTTAATAGTAAACCACTTTTTTACACCACTGGTTATATGGTAAGGCAAACGTAGTGCCATCTTGAGCAGGGCTATGAACATGAACAGGTCATAATCTTAAATGGAGTCTGTGAGGAGAGGTCCCTCGACAGGTTACACTTTCTGTTCATTCACCTCAGTTATGTTACAGATGAAACCTTATTTCAAACACAATGTATGATATAAAGCAATGTAGAAAAATCTGTGGTGATTCTGAGGGCAATATAAAATTAGCTCTATATGGTATGTTAGAAATGGATGTTCTTAGGACTATACTGTCATTCATTCTTCTTGATTTGCACCTACGTTGAAGGAAAGATGCACATAATCACATACTATTGACAGGCTTGTCAAATTCCCCCCACTACGGTCAGTAAGATTTACAACCTGCATTACCGCGTGACTGAGACGCACCAAGACACACTCCACTTGCTAAGTACCCTATACTTATGTAGCACGCACAAACCATGAAGGGTGAAAAGGGTTCTAAAGGTCTCTGTGCTTCATGCTGTAATCGGCACATGTGAGTGTGTATAAGGCTTTAAAACACACACATAGAATAAAACATCAAATGCCAACAACCATGTCCCAAAAACAATAAGAAAAGACTACTTTTCATAAAGAATGACTACAGAATTCATTTACTGCTGTGTGTGTGAGTGTCTGTGTGAGAGAGAGAGAGAGAGAGAGAGAGAAGAGAGAGATAGTGTGCCGAGAATCAGCATGGATCTGAGAATGTGATAACATTATTATTCAGCTAATGATATATTAATATTGCGTGCAGTGTACATGCAATATTAACTCCTTTTGCAAGGATTTTTCTAACCTTCTAAAAAGGTTTTTCTAATTTTGCTGAACTTTTGCTAAAGTTTAGCATCCTAACACAAAAGAAAAGACATTTCCACATCCTAGAGAAAACGACATGCTTGAATAACTTTGTTATCACACTACATTGGTTTCAGTGTGTTTATCGCAGCACAGTAACTCTTGGAGTGTAAAATATTTATTGTCGTCATTAAGACATCGCTAGAGCATTTCACCAGTATTTTCCCCAGACACATACACACAAGAGTGTGCGCATGGAAACTCTGATATCGGCAACTCTCGAAGTGAAAAGCTGAAACATTATAAAATAATAAGCTGACAGCCTGCTAAGGTGACAACAAGATTAAGCCTGAAACCCAGGTGAATTTCAAAGGCATAACTGAACTCCTCAGAGGAACCGACAAGATAATGTTCTGTAAGCACGGCAGTACACTGACGCTTCACAGTTAAACAGCACACACTAATCTGCCTTCGCTGCCTCTGTATGCAGATTTTGTAAAAGCACCTTCATCACACACCTTCTGTAGCCTTTTTGTTTAAAACTTCAAGGAGCGTGAATATCTCTGGGAACAAGATAGGAGGGCGGAAGCAGTTATGAGCTCGCACACACTCAGGCACGCTGCAGTCAACGAGCACCTACGCCAAGAGCTTAAATTGAGCATTTTGTCAGGTTGGAATTCGTTCTTGAGCAACATAATACCTTCTTAAAGGAAAAACGATAAATGCAGTGCAAAACTAGGTCCATCCAAAGAACGGAGTGGCACAGGGGCGTAAAAGGGCTGTTGTAGAGAGTAAAGACATATTGCTATTGCTGGTGTCAGCAACTTAGCTGGGAATAAAAGTTTTCCTGAAGTGCTGATCCAGAACTAACTTTTTACAACTAAAACTGAGCTTTAAATCCAGGCCGAAATATGCAAACCCAGACCTAATACAGCACACAATTACAACAGCAGCTCAGCATGTAATAGCCATGCGCTCAGCAATATTATATAAGAGTGTTAAAGGGACAGTTCAGCCAAAAAAAATTCTTGGGTTTCTTTAAAGCATGAGTCCCTTTCTTCCATATAATGAATGTGGATAGGGACCAAACTGTTTCACAAAAAACCAAACACACCATAAAGTAGTCTATATGACTTAAGAAAACCAAATGTTATCTCTGTAAGGAAAAGACTAAAATTTAAATTGTTATACTATAAACATCTTACTTGCTATGGCCACCGTTCACATCCATTGTATGGAAAGGAGCAGTTTGGGGATTCTGTTAGAAATAACTCTTAATAAATAACAATATTAAAATAACAATGTAATAACAAAATCAATGTAAATAACAAAATCTTGAGTATTCTAGTAGAAATGTAAAACTCTTTAGGCATTCCACAGAAGAAGGTCAGACAGGTTATGAAAAAGAGAAGTAAAAGATGACAGAAACTGTCCCTTTAAGGGACAGAAAAGAACTAGAAAATGGTTTGTGTTATCTTATTTTCTGTTTTTCCTCTCCAGCTGTCCCTTCATTCTCGCACACTCTATTTATCTCCATTGATTTCTGTGCTGTTGATGTTTCTCCTCAAACAAACAGGAGTATATCAAACAGAATCATTCAGCAACCATTAGTGCATAAATATTTACACTGACCACTGGACTGGTTCCTTTAGTCCCAAAGTCACTCACCATTCTCATCTGTACCTTTTCCTCTTTCATAAATTCATAAAACTTTCTTCTAGGATTTTTTCTAGGAGTGTGGGATTGAAGTGGCAGCAACATGATCAATGTTGTACTTGGTTCTTTGGCACCCAAGGGCACATGTTTGATATAAACATTTTTAGCACTGAGGCAAGCCGAACATGCCATCAGACAGATCACATCAGAGTATGTCAGAGCAAGAACACATTACAGTCGAGGGCTTTACTTAACAGATGGCAAACAAAGATGTTTTTGTGAGGATGAGAGCAAGAGAAAGCAAAAAGGTGAAGTGACACAAAACAGCAAAGTATAAAAGCCTTACTGTAAATGTTTGTTTTCAAAGAGCTGCTCATTAGTTTAGATATCAGTGTGAGTAAAACAGTAATTCATGTACTGCTTAATTGCTATAGACTATCACATTATAAAGTGCCTAATAAGGTTTAAAGCACGGCCACTTTAAATTGACAATGTTAATTTTAACAATGTTACTGTAACATAATGTTATTGTGGTTTAGCTGTGAAATGTGCCTGTGAGGTAATGCAGTATCTGTGTGAAGGCATTTATTGTGCAATTGAACTGTCACACAGGTGTTTAAGTGTGCAATAAAGCAGGTGTGTGAGAATGTAATGTGTGTAATCAAATACAATGGAGGGCCCTTTATTCCAAATATTCCAGTACTTCTTCCTCACACACTCACATATACATATATATCTTTATTATATTTGTCTCTTTGTGATATTTGTTATAGCGCAATGTTCTAATCACATCCATCATTCTTTTCAGTCCATCTACTTTTAAGATATATAAAATAGGTCTTAACCAGGGCTGCACAATATTGAAGAAAAATGTGCTATGCAGTTACCTGTTAAATAATGTAATGTGATACGATAATGCTTTAAGTTTGTAAAATCAATTAATAAATAAATTTAACAACTGAATATATATATATATAACCAACTAATAAATAATATAATAAAACCAACATACATAACAACATACATTTCCTGGGAAAAATAGCATCACTATAATAGCATGACAGAAAGAGAAAAAATATAGTTCTACGAAAATGTCTCAACAGCTATGAAACGTGGCAATTAAAGCCTCGGGCAGAGATGCACTTTCACTGTGAAGAGCATTTTCTGTCAGTGTTTGATTCCACTGCTCGCTGGATGAAGCTACTCTACAAATCTACTGAGTCTGGAGTGGGGGTCAACTGTCACACACAAGGCTGTGACAGTAACGCCACACACACACAGCTACAGCATTCAAATACACATAGAAAGCAAGTTCAAGAAGTCATTAACACAGCATATAAACACAGAGGTGAGATGACCACTTCTGGTGCTCACTACTGCGAATATATGTAGACAGAAACAAACAGGGGACATAAATAATCATGTACTAGTTGACTAGTAGAATTAATACATGCTTCAAAATGAAATAATAGATTGTAAAAACACTGACTAATCAAGAGCCAATGTGCTAATCTTAAAAGTGACAGTGTCATTTTTCATAGTGTGATAAACAGTGACCTTTTGCTATATTTGTAGCCCTTGAATACAGTTAAGTTTAGTACTTCCTAGTTTACGTTGCGTTCAGATTATGCATTTTATCAGTGTGTGTTCCCTGGGTATTAAACCCACAACTTTTGCACTGCTAACACAATGCTCTATAAGCTGAGCTACAGGAACACTTTAATAATACTTAGTAGTACAGTATTATAGTAGTATAATAGCATAGCTGTTAAGTTCTTAACCTTTACTTCAAGTTAGGTTAGGAAAGTTGCCTGTAGTAAAATATTACCCAGAAACTCATTTGTACACAAGCTCAGTGTAGTTCAAACACCAAAGCTGTGTGTAAAAATTCTGTCTAAACAAGAAAAATGTTGCAATATGAATTACAATGTGATAGAGATGATTACAAACTTGGTGTGACTGATGCACACAACAGGGGTTTACACCACAGCAATAAAACAATACTTGAGACGACGTGCTGATAAACTACATCCGATCTCAGTGTGACCCTTGCAATCATTTGTTTTGGAGTGTGATTGTCTCCCTCATGTGGTTCAGTGCCCGGTCATATCCTATCATCACAGTGTGCGCTCAACCACTGAACAAACTGCCATTTGCTTTATTAATACAAATGTATGTGTGTGTGTGTCTGAGTGCATATGGAGGACTGAGAAGGGGCTTTGGCAAAGTGGCAAGGCCCCAAGACAAAAAAAAATCTGGGCAAATCTGCCCTGCTGACATGGAAGAATTAATTTCAATTACAAATGTCCTCAATCGCACTGGGGAAAGGAAGGGTACAGCACACAAAGAAACAAGGCACAAGAATAACAACCTGCTGCTGTGATTCGGTTGGAGGTTGGGCTAATGATGGTATGACATTATTTCCTTTGAGGCAGGATTTTGCCGTCACTGCGGTTCGTTGGTGAAGCAATGAAGGCAATGAAAATCTCTCTCCTACCTTTATTTTCCTTACACAGACACACCTTTTATTTATTTATTTATTTTAACCATCATACTGAGTGAATCTCAGTCAAGTAGGTTATGTTGTACTGCAAGATTAAAGGCAACATTATTTTGCATAAAGGAAATGATGTATTGAGGTTTTTTCACACTCTGAAATGATTTTAATGTCAATTAGGCATAATCTTCTCAAATACTCATTATTGTAATGTGTCCAGGTGTTTTACTGAGTTTTTGTAATTTCATAATTTTACAGTAATTTGTATGCAAATGTACAATGTACGATTTAGTAAATTTAGCGTGAAATATTAACCAAAACGTGATATGAACCAGGTTTAGTCAAATTCACTCTCTTTTTACTATTTTATCATGAGCAGGTGTTAAATCTTTACAAACCTTTTTTTTGTGCTTCTGCTTTACTGTTGATATGTAAATGTAACAATATTTAGTCTAAAATGGTCAGTTTTGTTTTTTTAATTTCCTGTCTGTTTCTTGCAATGTGGCCTCTCTCCCTCTGTTTGTCCTGCACCTCTCTCTCTCGCTCGCTCTCTCTCTCTCTGTTTATGCCTGTCTCGCTCTCCCTCCTCCTTTGTTGTTTATTCTTTGTCTCAGTGCTGCTTTTTTGCAGTGACAGCATTATTGTGGAAGCCTCACCATCACTTATTTCAGGGCAGGGTGTGTGTGTTTGTTCTGGGGGTAGAGCTGGTCTCTCTTGTGAATATAGTGTACACACAAACACACACACATATATTTACAGCACATACACATGTATATATGATGGATATACAGTATATAGTATCATCCATTGTCCACATAATGCAAAAAAACTGTTTACAGGCATCTGAAGTTAGAGCATTGTGAGGTGTGATTTGTGCTGCATGCCGCGCATGACACAGCCATGCATGCAGTAGATATGATGCACGCACACTTCACTTGTGAAAAATGAGACAGATGCAGTGCAATCAGGTGTGTGAGGAAATACTGTATGAAATGACAATAAGCACTATGATCATAGGTGCAGTAGGTATGACAGGGTCCTATGTATTATACCTGAAGGTCTGCTAACCTTAAATCTCAATGTGTAGTTCTCATCAAAGTAATGCAACAACCAAGAGTTACCTTCAATTACACACTCACACTGCATGCAATGCTAATAAAAATGTTTACATTTTTACAATCCTCACAATAACATTTTATTAAGAAACATGCATATCTGTGTAAATATATAGTATATATAGTATAGAATACCACTACTATGTAATAAATAAATAGTCAACTTTAATTCCCTGTTAACTTAAAAAAATTCATGATTCAAAGTTCATGATTAATTGAATAATTGATCAATTATAGATAGATTTTTTTTTAGAAGGTTTAACATGATCATCTCAAATACATAGTCCACAGTCATCTTATTTACAAAAACACTAATAAAGCTCAGCACAGCTTATTAGCTCTTCTGTTCATAGTTTGTAGCCTGAGTTCCTGTAGCTCAGCTGGTAGAGCAAAGCTTTAACCAGGCCATTGGTTCAATCTTCAGAGAATGTATAGACACATAAAAGATGTATACCTGAAAAGGGCTGTAAGTTGCTTTGGATAACCCGCCTGCTAAATGCATTAATGTCAATGTAATTCCAAACTATGCTGACAGTAAATCTCTAAGCTGAGAAGTGCAAATAAAAAAAACTGCAGTCATTATACCCAACAATCATCTCCTCACTAAAGCTCCAGACTGACATTTAGTGTCTCACATTAGAGCTCTAATTAGCAGCATATGGTTCCAGATTCATACCAGAGGAGGTTAAAAGACCAGGCTTTAATGGACCACACAGAAGTGTGTAAGTGCAACAATCAAATAACTCAAACTCTGTATTTATCTCCACAATAAGTTTTTACAATGTCTAATAAGAACCTAAAATCCTTCATTAGCACCAAACAGCAAACAGCATTCCAAACAGCTCTTAACAAATCTTCCAACTATTAATCACGTTTCTTTAGCTCATCTTGCTCCTGCGCTGATAAAAATCATTACGGCATGTGGGAGGGACACACAATGACTAAGCGCCTTTGATACACTGTAAATCTGCTTGACTGGTGGGGAAGAGAGAAAGCGAAGCTGACATGGTGTTTTGTTGCCACCTTTTAATCATAAAGCATCAAACATCTCAAGGCAAAAAATAACAGACGCATCTCATGTCTTTAAAAGCAGGTCTTTAAAAGCACTCGAATGCTGCAAACAACATTAAGTCACAACATAACATCCCCACTGAATGAATGACCTTATAATCAGGATTTATATGATCAGCTGCTGTAACACATAATCCTGCAATGTAAATCATTTTTGCCTAAATAAAAAAAATTAAAAATTTAAAAAAGTCTAATCAAGTCATTTCAACTTACAATTTAAAATTTTGACTGGTGTAGAGTTGTTGTAATTTTGACTTTTGAATTGACTTTTTGATCATCATTTTTTACAGTGTACGAAAAGTACGTTCAAAATAAACTAGACTTGTGTAAAATGTAAGGGTGTGACTGTTGCTATATGATAACTGAGGTGTTTGGGTAGTTGCGTACTCAGCCAAGTCAAACCCTAGCCTTTAGGATGTTCTGATCTGTTCTGGTATTATTTATTTTATAGCACATAAAACATCTGTGCACAATGCAAAAGTTTAATAAGGAACTGGAGAACAGAAAGAAAGAAAGAGAGAGAGAGAGAGAGAGAGATGCAGCCAACGGCCTTTCAGCCTTGATCCGTACTATTTTAAACTTAACATTTTAACCCCACCAGGAGTTTGTTAATGGATTTACAATCCATTTTGTACAGCATAAAACCCATATTGTACTACAATAATGTATTAAATTATTGATGAAATTCTATACCTGAAAGAATATGTAAATCACATATTAAACTATGCAAAAGGTCTTTAATCTCTGTAGATTACTAAGGAAGAAAAGGGTACTTAGAAGTAAAATACCAGAGTGTGGTATTAGGAGCCTGTGAACCCCACATTATTTAGTACCCTTTATAGCACCAGAGTCAATCCTATCAGCACCTCTTTAAAGTTTCGTGTACTACCAACAGCTCCGGTTCTTTAGCTATAGAGTTTAAAACTGAATATATAGTCATATGTGGGGTCTGAAGTCTTTCCTGTTGTTGCATGTCTCACACAGAGCAGATAATTGCTTTCCATTGAGTTTGTGACTAAATTTATTCCAGTCTACAAAGCAAAGACTTAGAAAAGTCCATGGGAAATATACATGTTTGCTTTTTGAAAAGTCCACCCCGCCCCCTTTTTTCTATCTGTAGGGATAACCGAGAGTTACCTTCAATAGTGAGAGAGATTTCAATCAGCGTAGTTATACAAACACACTCACCGAATCCAAGTCCACTCACTTCCTCTAGTTGAATGTTTTCCAGTCACCTAAGCGTATCCAGGGCTACTCCCTATTAGAATATAAATGAATCCTTCGCTTGACCGCTGCGGTTGTCACAATGTCACCCACCTCCCTACACCCACTGACTTCTCCTTCATTAGGTTTCAGGGCGACTGACATGGGGGTAAACATGGTGCTGGTCCACAGCAATGTGAGGGAGAACTCCTGGTGGGGGGAAGTTCTAAAGGTCCGTGTGTGCGGTTTTCTGAGGAAACAGTGGGAAGCTTGCTTTGCCCCGTTTTATTCTGTGGGGTGCTATGAAAGCGCGATCTGCGGGAATCCTTTTGACATGACAGACAACAGAGAGCAGGACGTAACCCTGCAGCTGGGTGAAGGTGGAGGCTGGGGTTTGACAGAACAAAAGACATCTCTTTGTAGACTTCAGAATCATGTGGAAAGTTTCACGACAGGATGCGGATAAATGATTGTGATATGTTCGCACGGCTTACACAGCTCTCTGTAATACTTGATTCTGATTGGTCAACTGCGGCATTTGTAGGGCAAATAATTTCTTGTATAAACATTGGATATTTAACTGTATATTTGACTGTTGTCCCTGACAACCAGTTTCCTGTACTGTGCTACTTTCATCTCTAATAGTATATTTATTCTTATTTATTTATACGCACATACTTCATTCATACGCACATACCAAAAAATGGGAATTCACATGAAAAAGCAAAACACGCAACTAAAACACATCGAAGCAATTCATGAGCATGCATGCACATGTGCAGATGTGCTATGAAAACTTATAACCCCAACAATGCCATGCCCACAAACCTGCATGTTTTTGATCTTCTCTGAAAGTGTTTGATGCTGTGGGCCAGCATGAGTCCAGCTGAATTGGACAGAGTATCTATCAAAGTTGTCCAGCATTGAGAGGGAACTTCTCTGATCAATGGCGGCCCCTGGCTAGTGAGCCATCTTTAATATTTCAACTGTCTGGTCCTCACAGCTCTATTGAGACGGCTTTACAAATACCAAACCCTGCTGCAATCCAATAACCCACTATATGAGCAAAGTAAGTTACAGTACAGAGTTACACAGTTAGTTAGCAAGCTACAGTACCTACAGGCTGCAGATTGGCTGAAGAACTCAGACAGATATATTTCCAAGATTCATCAAAAAGATTTCTGATTTTACATCCTACCTACACTTTGACTTTTGGGGAAATATGTAATTAACACAGGAATGCCAGAGAAAACAACTGTAATAGAGACTGGCTTTAAGCTACAATGTGCTGTTTTTCTCCTTTCACTCACTATGACCTCATAAAACCCACCAATCGAGATGTCTATGCTAATCAGTGGCTGGCTGCATCCCAGCAAACATAAGCAGCAGTGTCAACATTCAGTGCAGAAGATTCTTCTGCAATCTTCTTCTTCATTGTTGGCCCTAGAATAAAAGACTATGCCCTTTAAAGACTATGTTGGTTTCATTAGTATTCCTTTGTGCTAATGCAGTTTCCCCTCTGTGGCCCTGCAGAGCAAGGTTAGCACAAACACAGTGAGTCATTCCAAAGAAGAGAGACAACAAAACCATGGCACTTGCTATATGAATGTATCTTGCTTCAAAAGATCATAAAATCAGTGCTTAGCATAACAGCACTAGGGGTTTTGTCTTTAAACCTTTAAGGTCTTTTGAGGAATGGTTACAAAGCTGCTTCATTTTATATTTGTTCAGAGTGAATTAAATGTAAAAGAAAAATGTGCCTTTTCCCATCATTTATTGTTTTATTGCCCAAGAGTAAGTAAATACTCTTGAGCAATAAAACAGGTGCCAGATAGAAATGAGGAGCAGTGGATCTCTACAGAGAAATTAAAGAGAGAAGGGGAAGAATTCAGATAGAAGACAGCTAGAGATGAGCAAACTCCGTCTGAAAATGCTGTCAGTCTGGGCCTCGGTCCCAGGCCCGAGATGGGAACACAGTGTGTCTGTGGTTGGCCCTGACACCCTGTGAATAAGAACAGGCATTCTGGAGCTAAACATTAACTGCATATTTGCTAACTGATTTCCCCATGTCTTTGTTGTATCTCATGCAGGGTTGGACAAAATTCAGAATGTAAGAATTCTGGCTCATAAGTTGGAATCTGCCTGGCCACACAGGATGCTGAATTGTAATTTGCGTAGGAATGACAGGAAGGAATATTAATGAATTACAATCTACAGAAACTTAACACAGACAAATAATAGAGGAATTTAATTTATTTATATTAATTCACCATAAACATTAGTTAAACAAAATATAATGACATCATTAATGTTAAAAAGGTAATATTCTGTAAAATGCAGAAAAATTTTGTCTAATAAACATATTTCTCTAAACTAAGTGTAATAGTGTCAAAACAGCCATCAATAACTTATAATATTGTAATACTGTCATAAAGCACCATAAACAAATCTAATCCACAATAGGTACATTTCCAAAAAAAAATGACATCACCATAAACATTTATTAAATTTGAAGTCATAGTGCCATTTTCAGTGTATATGAGATGAGCTGATAAAACTGCACAAAAACTCTCACAAACATTTGAAGACCTTTTATTTTGTTTGTATGTTTCTGATTTGAGTCACGCACATCAGCCTTATGACTCAATCTCATTCACACAATGTGATATAAACCTTGTATTATGTTGCAGTTCCCTATGCATTTTTACTTGCACTTGGCGCTGAAGTGTTAATGTCGAATCCTGGGTATAAAATGAAAGCTATTATGAGTCATTGTTATTTTTCTCTGTGGAAATAGACTTTTTGCTGCAAGGGCATGTTTCTATTGACCTTAAACTGCTAAGGAGGCAGGTGCTTTGAGACTCTCCACATAAGCAGTACTCTCTGTTTCTGTCTTTCTCTCCCTTTCTTCACAGCAGCCTAATTTCTTTTCAATTACACAAACCTCTGCTGTCTAATGGCTCAAATGTGTGCTCTGTTCCTTCAGCTCCTGTATGCTCACACCTCATGCCGCTGTCACAGCTGGAGGAAGCTCAATGTGACAATTAAATGCTTAGTAATGAAGACAGCATTTCTATGGCTCTTTGGAAACAACATCAAAACAGTTTTAAGCCAAGGAGCTCTAGATCGGTATAATACCTGGAGAAAGCAGCCTGTCGGCATTCCCATTCATCTCAAGGACAGTTGCTCGGTTGGTGCGGCACAGATGATCACAAATCTACATCTTTGCTTTGCTTCTACTTCTTTGTTTTTCATCACCTGAGCCAAAAATGTCATGTGAGTAATCACCATGGAGCTGAAGGTACATTTTGTCGTAATAACCCCAATCCAAAGCTATAGCATAAAAGATAGCAAACAATGTAAAACCACAAGCTTATTTTAAGCTTATAAGAAATATAAAGAAAAAAATAAAGAAAAAAATAAACAATTAATAAAAAACTTGAATGGAATGGCTACCAGTATGTGCTTGCTGACCCTTGCTAACTGGCCAAACGTGGTGCCCTAACTAATATCCATTTGGGTACCAAAGAATGACTAATAAATAATAATTATAAATTATTGCTGAATATTAATATTTCCATAAGCTAAACATTCAATGCAGTTAAACTTCAACATTGCAGTAGTAACAGGTGGAACTCAAAACTGGCCCCTATCTTCCTTCCCAACATAACCCCAGCATAGACTGACCCTGAGGACAACTGTGAGGGGTCCAGCGCATTGTTATTCCCCAGACGTCCAATTTGGAACAAAGAGCAGACGACTTTCCCTCCCTTTGGGAGGTGTGGAACAATTCCTTTCTTTCTAACCCCTTATTTGGGGCTAAAACTTATGGATCTTAATGGTATTACTCTGATCTGTATGGAGGGAGTGAAGAGAAGGGGTGAAAAAACAGAACAGAAATGGAATTTTGATTTAATGAAAGAGAGCGTAATCCCAAAGCTCTCTGGAGATAATTTGCTTTAAGAGTGAACATTATGCCAGTCCGTGGCTAAGAGGATCATGCCTGTTACGGACAGAGTGGAGAGGGACAGGGTCAGTTATGAAGGAGAGGGGTCAGAGGAGAAAAAAAATGAAAAAAGGATCCATGGAATAAAAGATAAAGTTCTTGCACAGACTGATGGATGAATGTGGACCACAGAAAAGATGATGCTGAGAATTTTTAAAAAAGAGTCTTGTTTACCAACCACCTACAACCCAGTTTTACCAGATGATAAACGCACTGATAGCCCATTTAGAATAGTGTTTAATGTTTTTGACTGTCATTCATGTTAGTAAAATGTAGCTGACATTTTTGGATCTGCAAGCTCAGAAACTGTAAAATGCAAATTGCATTCAAGACCTGGTGTGCAAAATTCCTATACTGAATCATGCCCAGTCTCTGCTCCAACTAAAGTCAAATTGTTACATTTTTTAATGAGAAATGTATTTCCAGTGTTAACACAGCCATAGTTTAATATAAAAACAAAGATCTGTTCACTTTACTTTACAATCTAACCATGGCCCTTTAGATCCATAAAAGTGAAGAGCTTGCAAAACTACAAAGACCATGGACATGAACTACAAATTTTAGACATGATTTCAGACTACATGATTTCAGAATACAGAAGACATGAAAAACATAAAACAGATTAAAACATTACAGTTTTAACTGAGATCTTCAATTTCTCAAGGCTGAGAATGTTAAATTTAGAATAGACTTAAGAACTGCAGACGCAAGAAGTAAACATGAGATTTGCGGTAAAGTACAAAAACAGAAGCAAGATTTGATATGAAAAACTCAAGATAGCATTTTAGGATGAGATGGCAGAGAGAAATAAGTGAACAGACAAAATAAATTAGTCAAAAGACTTGAAAAGGGCAATAACAACAGGAAGTTAAGTGAGTTTGATAAGACTATGTCCTTCTATGAACCAGCCACAGCTCAACCCTGAACTTACTCACCCTATTGAAACACAGTCACATTGTGAAAAGGGCCATTGTGTAAGACTCCTTTGGCCCCTTTAGGAAAAGAAGGTGACAACTATAGGCTCAAAAACTAAGATTAATGCTTCCCTGTGTCTAAATACCAAACCCACACTCCATAAAGACCTCCTCTTCACTTAACTAACAGCCTTTACTAACCCACTGTGTCTTTGGCAAGGCATTCACTGCGCTTTTCACATCATTACTCAGGCTACGGCTAATTCCGCCAATGCGCTAAAGGCAATAAACCCATTCAGTGCTCAGGGTCTGCTAACAGTGTCTCTGGTGAGAAGCACATAGGCAAAGCCAAGGGAAGACTTCTTTAGCATGTACTGTGGTACTTGAGGTTTAGTGTGAAGGTATAATTACAACAAAATATAGAGATCTAATAAGCCAGCCTAAACACATAAGTATTGTCATGGTATGTTTGCCTGTTTAAAACAGACAGTCCTGCATGCTGATTGGTCATTAGCAGTTTTAGTCACCATAACTCACACCATTGCTATGACCTCTTCACCAGGCTGTTCCTTGTGTCATTTTGCAGTATCTGTATTCTATTACTAGTTTATTCACAATATAGTTATATAGTAATTGCCTAAATATTAAAACAATTGTTTATTCCATCTTAATGAATTGTGGCATTCTCTTCTATTACTAACAGAAATACCATGAAAGTAATTTTCTGGAATGTACTATGGTAAAATTATGGTATTCTCTAAAATACTTCACAGTATAGTATTACTATCTGATACAGTGACTGTACTGCTACTGTACTTTTTTCCAAGGCAGGAATTAATAGTGGCTGATGACAAGTGGAAGAAGAAAAATAAAATTATGCAAAAGCAGCAATATAGAGAAGACAGATAAATTGCTTGATTGATATACATGACTGTGACCAATTAATTAGCCTATTACTTTCAACTAATAATTTATAATTCATACCACATAGTTTCCAGTGCTTATGCTATAATGAAATGATACAGATAATGTCTGCCCTTTAAGCGATTCATTTTTCCCCTATATAAAACAGAAATTATTAGAAGGCAAAAAGCAGTATCATCTGCTGTATAAAGTGTCTGGCATCAATCTTTCTTGAGTGGCATTCATTTAAGCAAGACCAGCCAAGCGGTTACTAGTTCAACTTTCTGAACCAAGAACATTTCCTCACACTTACATTCCCAGTCGAGTGTTACCTGTTATTTTTAGCTTTCTGAGCACAACCCACAAACTAATGTATCTACTTTTTCACTCTAAAACATCTTTCAGAAAGTTCACAAAGTACTGTGGCCACTTTTGTTCTTCTGAACGGTACTAATGACAATGCAGTTCTCTCTGACAGATAAGTAACTCTGGATGGTTATGCCCATGAAGAGTTTCTCTTGTACCGCAAGACAAATTGTCTCATTAGTGCTCAGTAAGCCTGTGAAATGTAGTATATATGCAACAAATATGTGTAGCTTAAGGGTAAACTAAGCAGTGATGGGTTGCCTGCTCCTTCAATAGCAATCTCTTTCCCTGTAGATTACCATCACTGAAACATATATATGCAATTATCTTGTACATTAGGCTCATTATAACATTTGCTATGCAAATGTCTAGATGAAATCAAATTTAGATAAAAAGCTCAAAGCAAAGTTATTGTGTTGCATAATCTGAACTCAATCACCAGTCTGTGTGGGTAGACACACAGTTATTTGGACCTGTGTCACTGTGGACCCAGATTGCAAGGGTCAGAAGGGAGTAGCTAGTTTTAGGAAGGGCACTTGGTTTTGGGGAATACCAGTTGAGCGCCAGTGACCTAAGGGATCAGTGAGCAGACTGTCGGCTGCCTAAGGATACAATATTTCAGCCTAGTAGTACTGGCTTTCATCACTTTCACCCCAAATTCACCCAAAAGACATCAAAGTCACTGCTTCTCTGCGAACTATACAAGGGCATGCAACTTGCTAATTCCATGGTCAATAAAACATCAGAAATATGTTTGTTGAACTCAACAAGAACTCTTAATGCTTTGAACCAATAGTTACACTTGTCACAAACATCAATGACCTTTTGTGGATTTTAGCTTTTAGACTTGTTGCACCTGTTGTATATAAAACCCACAGTTAAAAAGTCATTATTTAGATTTTAAATCTGCAGGAGCATGGTTAAACAGAAGAAGACATTTTAGCAATTACATTTTAAAACTGTCTTGAAATCAAGAGCTCTTTGAACTTCTTTAGCTGTTGTCAAAAATAAATATGGACAAAAAGAATATAAATTCACCCTCAAAGCATCTCTCATATGAAAGAGACAATAGCCCAAAGGGATTGTGTTTGAAGATGCTATTCTTCACAAACTCTTGAGGTGCTTCTGTTGTATAATTCATGCCAGGTTGGTTTTGTTTTTTGAGTGATTGTTTGATGATGCACAGTTGTATTAATATTTATTGACGGTTTGCCAATCTCCTCTCTCATTAGTGACTTATCCCTCAGGCTAAAATGGGTTTCTCCGTGAGCTGGTCTATATGGACTAATTCACACCTGCTTTCAAAGAGAATATACCGACAGATGGTAAATCTAGGAACTTAGGCAGCAAACTTAGTCATATGTGTTAACTGGTTTAACATGGTAAATTCAACATTGTTTAAAACCCTGCTGGAAAACCTTCATTAACCGGTAGCATGATGGTGGTAGACCAGCCTAGACCAGAAAACAAACCAGCTACCAGCTAGTGAGATCACTTAACATCATCTGGTTTTTGGATCACTGGTCCACCAACTAATAACCGGCTTGTGCCAGTTAATAGCTACTTTGTAAAAGATTAAAATGTTTCAGATGGATTTTCCAACAGGGAGCACACCCCAGATTAACCAGAATAATGAATTCTAGCCCTGGATACAACAACACTACAACATTTGCAACATGACACACAAATGTAATATGGGTCAGTAATATGCTTCAAAGTCTGCTACATGTCAAGGATATTTAAACATGCAGATTTTCCTCAACACATTGCTCTCCTGCGTTAATGGCAGTTTAGCCATGTCCCTTTGAAACATAAATATGCAAAACAATTTTGCCCAGGAAAATACCAAAACTCAAGCGTGATTATGAGTTGTTATTTCCGTCTATATATGCGTCTCATTATCATCTTTCTGGGGATGAGAACAGAGAAGGGGCAGCTGGGTGAGAAAAACAGTAGGGTGGCAGATCCGGCAACCTGGATCAAAGCCTCACAAAAACAGCAGGACTTTCTCACTCACTGGTGCCCTCCAAATACATGAGACTGATTTACTGTGGCAGCAAGGCAAGGACAAACTGTGGGAAGGAAAAGAGCTAACTGCATTGGCTGAACCAAGACCTAAAGTAAAGGAGTGTCCAATAGGAAATAGATGTAAACATTTTATAAACAGTTGTACAAACACAACCCTTTCCTGACAGACCACCAAAAACAAGAGATGCATTGTAAAGAACAGCTCATTGTACAAACAAAAACACTCACACAATTATGTGAAGAAACATGAACAACAACAATTGCCTGACCAAAAATATTTACCCTTAAGATGTTTCTGGTGCTGACGAAACATGGGTCTTTCTTTAGGTTTTGGAAGGTACTCAAATCTTTGCTTGGAGTCACATATCAGTAGGACTTTTCAAAAAAGACAGCTGGGTCTTTGAAGTTAAACAGGGCCTTTGGCAAAGCCCAGCTATGTATTATAGAATGTTAAAGAATTCACTTTTATTTTCTTTATACATAGCTGGGAAGATTTTTCAAAGCATTTCTGCTCTTATAATCAAAAAGCACTGTAAAATTATGGCCTTGACCATTTTAGCCATATATTAATAAATTTCATTGCAATTGAATAGGTTACTATATAATTTATTTTCTATAAATAAAGCATGTGTTTGATATAGTTTATTGTTCCAGTTAGCACACCTGAATGTTACAGCATTCACATGTATCTCAAAGTTGTTTCTAAACCACTTGTTCTTTGCATGCACTCTGATTGCCTAAAAAAATTGCCACAATTAATCAATCACTCACAATGGAATAAATTTCAGAGGCAGAGACCTGCCACTTAGATTCTGTTTATAGCATTAAATCAATGCTCACAGACTAAAAATGAGCTTTGTATCTCAGATAAAGACCTGTCTGACCTGTTCAATTGATTTCCACATGGTGAAAATGAATTATTTCTTATGGGTTGTTCTACTTCAGGGCACATTACAGATCAAAGGTTTCCCACAAACCTATGTAAACACAGATTTAGATTTCAGCTTATCATACTTTGTCACTTAGCTAAATCGTCACCTGTCTCGTGCCTTAAGAGTTCCATTTAATTGCATCATTTTTCTTGTATCAAAGCTTTACAGTTCCACCTCATTGATCTGTCTCTTTGATTGTGAGAAATGGTGAGTGAGGGACTAGGAAAAGGCGTTCTTCAGTCTGAGCGGTCAACAATGATAGCACTAAAATCTCATTTTACGACTCGCTGCCGTGTTTGCGAAGCCTGGGGCAATGATGCAACCCAGGAAGCGATTTGGCTTTTGAGATTCTAGCAGGTTGTCCAGATGGACGTGAAAATATAAGGACGCAGGAAGACAAGGACAATAACAAACGGCACTGTGGGCGAAGGTCAAATACGCGGCGTTCGAGATTCCGAGGCCTGCTCATTTGGTTGCTAATGGCTTATTGATCAAAAGCACTTCTCCCAAAAGCGTAGCCACGTAACGCCGGCGCTCAGTTGAGATCAGCCTGGTCGGACTTCTGCTGAAACAGTTGTTCTATCCAGTCCATTTTGTGGAATGTCGATCAATATGGCTCCTTAACTGCTTTCAAACACTCATACATCTTATTTGGGGATTACTTTAAAAGCCCTAAAGGAACCAGGAAAAAAAGTCTCTTTCATGCTTGTGCAAGCTGCTTTTACCTTGGGTGACAAGTCAGCCTATAGAGATTTTAAGAAAGACTTAAAAGTCCCCAATAAAAAGCAAAAGGTTTATTGTTTTGTCAATTTGTGCCATGACACTATTGTTTTGTCTTAATAAAGAACATTCCTTGACTGTACTCAGTACATTAGTCACAGAAACCATTGTAAAACGTATAGCGTTAAAAAAAACTCTGCCAACATCAACAGCAGCAGCAACGAGCAGATTAATGGCTCTTAACTTCTCAGTCCCATAGTGGACAAAACAGCATCGCTAAATTGAACTGAGCAACAACCAGCATTATTACCCCAAAGATAATTGCTCATTGCATCATCTGAACTGTATCCTCCAGCAGGCAAAAATCATATTGACAGAAAGCCATTTGCAGTGGCGTGTTGATTTACCAAGTCCATTGTCTGTGGTTTTCATTTTAATGCTGCTCATTGTTTTTATTAATGGCCATGAAATGGCATTTGTAATTGCTACTTCTGTGTCTTTGTTTTACCATCTCTTTGTGAGCTCACTATTGTGTCATACGGTAAGTTACTGTAATATCTCACACCCAGCATTCCATTTATCATGGCTTTTTCTCATGCAGTATGAATCCAATGCTGCAAAGCATCTTGGGAATGAAAAAGTTACGTTTTGTATGCAACCATTTAATCACCTAATAACGGTATACAGCAAAAGCACTCGAGTCATTATTTACTTTTTTAAAAACCAGAACATTTTGCAAACTAGCTTACTGAACGCTAAAAATTATGCCACAGCACAAAATGCTGCAAAAATTCTCAACTTTGACAACAGCGCCTCAATACAAATGAGTGCTGGATCCATGACAACAACCAGAGGTCTTCTGCGTCCTGTATGTAAAATACAAACACTAAGCGCCATACTGCAGCTATGGGAGGCAAGGTAGGAGGAAATGAACAGGCATGATGTTATCAAGCATCTCCTTCCAATAACAAATTGACTGTGCACACATTTTATTTTTCTCACCATATTTGTGGCTGAGGTGGGCGAGGCGTGCCCTGCTAGAATGGGCTTCCTGGAGTCTACCATTTGCTCACTGATTACACTGGTGGGGAAAAAAAGGGGGAACAACAATCTGTGCACAAATCTCGCCACTGCCAAAAAAACAACAGTGGAGGAATGAAGTCCATACACACTGCCTATCCATCTTCTTTCATATCCCCTGGTACTCAGCAGGTGGACATCTCTGGCAACAACACTGAGAGACTAATGTCACTCCCGCATGTTCTGCATCAAAAATGAAGGTACTCTAAAAAAATCTCTGTTAATTACATTCTACACATGTATCTTTTAAATACCTTTAATGACAAAACATTGGCGCTGGGAATGATTTTAAAGATTCTGCACCGAGTGAAAAGAGTCCAAGCCCAGGTCTTTAAATAATCTGGGCCTTAGAAATGGCTTGGGTCCCTCTTTAAATCTACAGGATTATTTCATCTGTGTTTGTCATCTGTATAACAAACACATGTAAGAGCATACAGGTCCTTAGCAAGCAACATGATTTGAGGTACCATTCATATCTGTAGAAGAAACAGTGCAGGACGTTGTTCAACTCAAAAGTTCAATACTTTTGAGTTAGGAGTGTGCTCTAAACCCTATTCCTTTCACCCTGAGTAATCATTAAGTCATGTTTGTCTTAATCATATCCATGCTGACACATAAGATACATTATATCTAATGAGTATCTGGTAGAACCTCCACACATTTCAAATCAGTGGATGTTTTGCATCTGGGTTTAGGCCAACGTTAATCTGTACCCATGAGTCTCTTTGATTGTCCATATCTGAGGATTGCTTTGCCTCACTAAAGCCCCTGTATTTCAGTGGGGTGTTAATCCTGCCTCTGATGTGAGGGTGGTGGGTAATTTATTTAAACCGGGCTGGATCCAGTAAGCCAGAGTAATTTAGCAACAATGACTGAACTGCTCTTTGAGGACACAGACTTCAGAAGCACATGGTTGGTGGTCCAGTCTGACAGTGGCTATCTGACAAAGGTTTCAATATAATGGGGCCCTAAAGGATGCGGTCACAGTCATGTGCATGCTGCTTGAAAAAAGCAGGAAAGATGGTGAGGATCAGAGGATTTTATGAAGGATAAAACCACAGCACATGATTCAAGTGACAGGGGTGTAAAAACATCCTGCAGTTCCGATACGTTCAACACCACAACACCAACAAAATATAGTACACTTTCTTTTTACATTTTTTTCATTTTCCCTTAACGCCATTAAATACTCCCATACATACAGCCTTAATCATAAATATTCTGTAACCACATTGTTTTGTTTAGAGGTTTGGAGGTGTGAACAGGGCCATTTTTTAGGATGGCATAAATCAAATTGGGCAATGCTTACGAATTCAGAAGCAGCAAGATTACCTGAAAATGTTAATTAATGGATTCAGCATATACAAAGATGATTTGACGTGAATAAATCTAAATAAATAAATCTGACGTAAAAAGTTGCTAAAGATGCTAAAATGAAAGAGCTTCTCTCCATCCAAACAAAGAAAGACATTATTTAAAAGATTTCTGGAGCAGTTAGGGATCATTTCTCACATATTACATCAGAGTTTTAACAGCATTTTGGTGCCAAGATACACTGTGAGTAAACGTTTTCACATTATGTTATAATAAGATCATTGTTTTCATACATTTAACTTGTTGCAATAATTTCTACTGTCAATAAATTCAAAGTTGTCAAATAATGGCAAATTAATCACTTCAGGATATAACCTATGGACATTACTATGATTTCAAATAATGAGGTGGTTCACATAAATATCTGAATCCTATCATTTGTCTATACTGAGAAAATTAGATGTTGGAAACAGTCAACCTCAGTCATCATTCACTTTCACTGTATGGAATAAATAGCAGTGAAGCCAGGTTGCATGAAATACTTCACAGAAAAAGTACATCATGCAGGTTTAGAATGACATGAGCATGAGTAAATAATAACAGACCTTTGATTTATTTAAATGTGACTTTGGGTCCGTGCAATGTAGATTTTGGAGCTGAGACCTTTCTGAATTACCTTTCAAACACTCCTTGCGTCACAGATTGAGAACTGTGCTCCTCATAGGCCTGGCAATTTCTCCCTCTGGCCTCCTCACGCTCCTGGCTAACAAGGCTTTCTGTTTCCTGCCCAGCCACATGTGCCATGTCATTGCTGTAAACAGAAATGCAGGCTCCTGAGGGCCCTGAAAGGCTGTTCAGGCCAGACTGAGCCAGTATTTGAACTCTGCGTGCCCAGGGACCTTCTGGCAAAGAAAAGCTGTCTCGTTCATCCAAGGCCCTTATGCTGCCTGTCAGTTCATTCAGGTCTGACAGCACACAACAGTAGCAAGTTTGGTTAAGAGAGTTAGTCACTGAGTCACAATGTCTGCTAACTCTATTAATAAAGCTAATTACATGAAAGATCTCTGGATGAAGCTGGATAAAGTAAAAAAAAAAAAAAAAAAAATCAACAATCAACAATCAAATCAACAATATAATACACTTTTTCACATTTGTTTATCCTTGTTTGAGTGTTTACATCTGATTCATACTCATGCCTTAATGTTGAAGGGAAATGTTTTCTACCATCTATGTCTTGTCTTTTTTCTTGGATAATTGTGTTAAATACGATATTAATATGAAAATGGAAATGAATGTTATCCACAATAAGATAAAACACAAATAAAAACAGATTTTCCACAAAAAATGTACTGTCTGTTTATATTGTACATTAACTAGCAAAATATTCAACTATTACATTTACTCCCCTCCAATGGTCAGTGACTTAGATTTGAAATGCCTACTTTTCTATAACCAATCAAATCCCAGTGAAAAAACAAGCCACACCCCATTTTTTCATTTTACTCTGAATTACGTCACAACACAAGTCGGTTGGAACTTCCAGTTCAAGCAGACTTTAAGCAGCATGGGAACTACAAAGATGATTGGTTACTAACCACTGGTTACTACTAACTGTGGTCTACACGATGGTCTACAGACCTTAACATTTAAAGTCAACATCTCAAAAGTGGGCACTCTATTATTGTGCCATCTCTGTTCTATCACCTGTTATATTTTTGTTGTATAGAAATTTATCTCCTGGATCTCATAGTTTTCCGGTTGACAAGCCCTGTTCCCTGGATGTCACAGAATACCATCAAATCCTGCTTTTATTAAAGAAAGACATAAAGGAATCCATTTAAAACTCGCCAAACCATGGACACAGTAGTGGATATCATAACTCTTTATTATGTGAAGACCTGACTCTCTCAGAACTACACAGGTGTTCCCATAGCTCAGATATAGAGTCCAACCATAGCACTCCAAGACACAAACGGTTCCATTGTTTTTATACACAGCCAGTTATAAACACAATAACCTAACCCACACTCTAACCCTAACGGAAAACTTTCTGCATTTTTACAAATAAAAAACTTTATTTCCTACATTTTTACATGCTGAATGCTGAATATAGAAAATAGCAGAAAAATTAAAATCAATCAGTAACTTTAATAGCATAAAATGACTGCACACTTCCCCAGTATGCACACTAAACTTATATTTATTAAAATATGTATATATTATAAATATGTCATATGTATATATTTTAGCCAAATATTTTTAGTAAAACAGAGCATGTTTTTCGTTCCAGTATGGCAATTCCCATGTGCACAGTGCAAGGTCCATAAAGAAACATTTACTAAGTTGTGTGTGGAAAAACACAAAGCAAACATCTTAACACACTTCATTGTACCTTTAAGGAAATTAATCAGGTCTGTGAGCCAGGTCCAACCTCACTAAATGCTCTTCTGTTAGAATGAAAGCAAATCCCTGCAGCCATGTTCCAACATCCTTTATAGAAAAATGGAAGCTGTTATAGCAGCATATACCCATAGTTTTGTGTTCAAGTGTCCACATTTATACTGTACATAAATAATTATTTACATACAAGGCCCAAACATAACCTTTTACCACTCAACTTGTATACATGATGCAGTATACTGTACAGGCCAGTCTCCATCATAGAAGACTGTTAAAAAAATATCCATAGTGATTAGGTTTTATAAATTTTCGTTTTGGTGGCTGGCAAGGAACGAATTAAGCCACCAACGCATTACTGTATGCGTTGCCAGCTGGAGTTTTGGAGAAATATATAAATACACTCCCTTTCTCATCTTTCTCAGTAACCCACTTACACACACACAGCAGCTGACTTAAAAGCAGACTTTCATCGCTGTAGTCGGGAAACCTTGGAGACGGCGAGCATCAGATAGAGGGAGGCACAGAGGAAGAACACTGCTGTCTGTGAACCCCTTTTGACAGAACTTCACAGAGCCAACCTCACACTCACCACTCCAACAAAAAATCTCCAAACCGAATACACAAACCCTTCAACCTCTCTAGGCCATTTACCAAAAATAAAACTCTTCACATTCAAAAACAATGCTCTGCCAACCAAAGCATCATCAAAGTAGTAGAGAACAGCAGTGATTCTGTATTCATCACTTACACTCTGTTATATCTACATGAAAATCTTACCAGTTTATGAACGTCAATGGAATAAAATGCTGATCTTTTGAGCTTAGAGAGCAACATGGTCTCCAGCTATCTTTAAAACCACACTTGTAAAAGTACAGGATGGTGTATAGATGCCACCCAGGTTTTTCTCACTGCTGCTGACATAGACACTGACGTTTTTTGAAAAAAAAAAATTTAGTTTTTGAAAAAAATTTTTGAAATGCATTGAAATCATATCCCTTCCCTATTTTTCAGGCGTCTTTTTCTCCACAAGGTATGAAGAATTTATTCCTCAGAAACAAAAGACCAGGACGGCTTTTCTGTGACTTTACACGAAGCAGTGCTGTTGACAGATTGCTTGCAGGAATCAATCTCCCTTGCGGCTGATGGCAAAGACTTCCCACTGAGTCTGAGACTGGTGGCTCACATTGATGTAGCCTGTAGAGCTTGTTTTGCTTAGGAAACGTTATAGAGGAAACAACCTCTTGTTCTGGACTAGCATCTCTATTATGTCAAGGTTAAAGAATTGAATGGCAAAAACCATAATTACCAGGTTAGAGTAATTGAAATCTACAAAGATGGTGATGGACTGGAGTGATCAGAGGGAAGCCATTACAAAAACAGTATACTAACAGTACAGTACAGTAAAACAGTAAAGTAATACTCTGTCCCGGAGTAACATTACACTTTTACTTTCTCAAAAAAAAAGCTTTAAGTGCTGCCCATGTAAAACTGCCACTACGATTGCATAGCGTGTTGCTATGCGGTAGCTAGGGAGTTGTGGGTAGTTGCTATGGCACTGTTAAGTGGTTTATAGAGTGCTGTGGGTGGCTAATTGCTGTCCAAAGAGCCTATCTCCAAGGCCCTATGATATTCGGGTCCCTACATATGGCTTGGGCCCCTTTCTCATTGTAAGTGTAAGAATTTTTTTCGCAGGCCCTAACTTCCTAACTTTTAGAACGGCTAATTACATAAATTTTGTACCATTTGCATAATAAGCACCCCCCAGAAGCAGGAATAAAAATGCCATCTGGCCAGATTTGATGATGTAAAAGTAAAATCTCTCATTGTGTTTGAGTGTGATTAAGTTGGTAAGCAGATCAAGCTCACCTAACTCTGTAACCTAATCCCAGCAATATAATGGAGGGATGAAAAAGTAATGTTCGCAAATCCTCAGTCACCGCATTCCATGTGTGGCGGAGATTACAGCAGCATATTTCTCACTGCCTCTTTCATTATTATTTCACGTGCTTCACTGTCTCCTGGTCTCTGAATAAGAAAGATAAAGGACCATAGAGTCCCTGATGAACAGGCCACACCTCCTCAACTCTGAGTGTAACTGCAGCGGTGTGTCAATCACAAATGGAGCCAATAAGTTTATCCTTAAACCACAGTTTAAAATGTAATATTTGAGAAATAAACCATTGAAAAACCATAATACCAGAAAGGTCAGCCATTTCTTCCTGTATTTTAAATTGATTTAAAATCAAGTGTGAACAGTAAGAGAACTATAGCTAAAGCTGCTTTAAAATATTACCGCATGAAACATCTATACCATATCTGAAGGAAAACCTTAACCAAATCATTAAAGTGCTAATACGACAAACACAAAATAAAAACAACCACCATCACTTGCAAACTGAAAGAAACGACTAGACTCCAGTTATAATACAGTCCACCAACAAGAGAACAAGAGCTTAGTATCTTTAAAGATCTATTTTGTATTCGGTTCTGTCCTGTTGTACTTTAATTAATTCCCCCTCATCTAATTACGATAAAACCAAAGAGCTGCTTAGTCCGTATGCTCTGATGCTTTAAACATCATAATGATCTTTAAACATCATAATAAATGACCTTTAAGGTCATCACACAGACAGGTGCATTATAAAATAAGACCGCTAACTGCTAATGTGTATGGTACATTACAATTTATGTAAGTCTACAAGTTATCTATTAATTAAATACCACCATCCACTTGAGTGAAAAGTAAAATTCAAGGTGTGTCATTTCTGGCAACAAAAAGAAATAAAAAAATGTCCTTTTTCAAAAAAGTTTTTCTAATCAGTCATTGGTTGGATAGTCCTGGCCAAACACATGCCTTTGGTTGAGTAAATGTTTCTATGATGAATCAGTTGAGACGCTCCAATAAACAGAACAACGTTTTGAAAGTATCAGTGTTACACTTTCCAAAGAAATCAACCTACAAATGGCAACGTTTAAAGGAGAAAGTATTTTAACATCACAAAAATTTCACACATTGCTGTAATCACAGTTTTACGGCCATGGAATATCACTCGTGCCTACTTATCAGCTCAGAATGTCTGCTTCCCACAACATCCAAATCAACAATAATTAGCGATGCACACCATGGATTGGAAAGCCTGTTTAACATGTGCCTGAGCACGGATGAGAAGCCCAAAGCTGCCGTATTGGGCTCAGCTAAGACAGCTAAAGAGATCACATCTTGAAGATGGATTCCAAGACTTGTGGGCCTAGAAAAGTAAGGCAAATAGGATTGGACGATTCAGTCAGCCAGTAAGCTATCAGGTCGGCTCAGTGAAACCAGCATTATCTGTACAAGCTGTCTAGTGAACTGGAGCGACAGACAAACATCTGTCACGTGTTAAGGTTTCATCTATTTTTGGTCTGTGGTCCACATCTGACAGCCAGGGAGAAAGAAAACACGATGGAACTCAGGATGAGCCTGTATAACATGTTACAGTCACAATTCATCACCTCCCCCCCACCTTTCTGTTTCTTGATTTCATATTCGATATCTCATTATGGCAGCATGCACTCGTATAATTGGAGCAGAAAGAGAAAGAAAGAGGGACCTGGCACTTAATGTGACCTGCTTTGTATTTCCTCCATATCTCTAGATTCTGCATAGCTTTCATTATAGATCACCTGAGGGCTTGTAGAGAAGATCATTATGAATCCTCAGCTGCCAGTTAAGGTGACCAACACTGAGACAAGACTGCAGTACCTATCATGTGTGCTTTGGAGCATGTTGGCTCACTAACTGGATGTTCATTTAACTACGGACTTATGAATTAGTTTTACAGTATATACACTATAGCTCTACTGAGACCCATCATACCTAGAATGTTCCTCTCCTGCTCTCATCAGCCAGCCATCAGATATGAGCACAATATCTTGCTTTGGTTATTTATACAACTACTGTTGTATATAACTTGATTTAGAGTGTGGGTAGCTGTCATAAAAGCAGGTAAAAAGCAGATAATGTTTGAGGGTGTAGGGTTGACAGAAAATCAACATTTCTGTAGTTGAAAAAACATTTCTTAGTACCACTAACGGTATGCTATGAATACACTACTTAATTTACAAGTTCATTGTAATTAAAAAATAAAACAAAACAATGAAATTGTCTTTTACATTCCCAGTTATGTTCTGGAACTCAAATTGTAAAGCAACGCCAAAACCATGGCCAAAATGTTTATCCTGAATGCACTGCAAGTCACTTTAGATATAAGTGTCTTTCAAACACACAAGTGAAGTAAACACTGCTTCAGGTTCAACACTGTTGAAACATTATAGTGCTGGTATACAGTACATGAAGTGTGATATAGCAGGAAATCTAAGGAAACAAAACATGACATGGATGATGGAGCAAGTGCTTTCTGCACTGGCAGCGCCAGCTGTATGCCAGTTGCTGTCGGCTGCATGTTGGTTGGGGTCTAACAGTGAGACAGCTGGTGAAGTCCCATGTAATGATATTTCCACTGAGACGAAAGTCACTTCAGCCCTACAAGCAGTAATGACTCTCTACTCATCCACCAACCCCTGCCTCTAACCTTCACCTCTTTTTCCAGCACTAAAAAATCTCTTATATCTGATCAAATCTTGACAGAAGTGTCATCGTGGATAGGGTGACCCTGAGGTCAACAGGAAACCATGGTGGCACATAGGAATCTGACAGACTGCCAACCTCATCTGCTAGCAACAAGCTGCTCAGAAGAAAATTGTCACAGGAAAGATTGCCAAACTAATCCAAGGCACATAACTTACACCAGCCTGAACTACCAAAAGTACTGTCAGACCAGGTTGTAGGTCCTGAGCAAGACATCTGAAATTCTGTTTATAATTTAAAAGCTGGACCAATCACACGGACAGACAGATTTGCCAAGTTCAAATAATCAGGCCCTAGTGAGGCACAGGCCTACTTCAATCATAATTTCATAATAAATTCAACTGGGTCATTTGATTTAAAGGAACAGTCTATTTAAAAATGAAACCTCTGTCATTGTTTACACTGCTTTATGCTGTTCCAAACACATATGGCTTACTTTCTTTTATGGAACAAAACCTGTGAATATTGGAACAGTATCCTGGCCACATTTTTGATATAAAGACTCCAGAAGACCGCACATTTGACAGCTATGGTTGTCATTCGCTTTTATTATCTCGAAAAATGTAACAGAAATATTCTTCACAAATTTACATTTGGTGTTCCACAGAAGTCAGTCAGGTTTGGAACAACTAATGAGTTAGTCAATAAGAACAGAATTTAAATTTAAATGTTCTTAAGCATGACATCAAACCAACTCTGTGTAACCTCAAAAGCACACATATTTTCAAGGATTACGATTTGAAACTCTGGGAACTTTGGCCAAATGTGTATAAAGGCCTCCACTTGACCGTGCATACACTGGCATGTAAATTAGCAACAAAGGTAAGAAGCTTTAGAGCTTGTATTTTTTTCTGTCGTTTCTTTGAATGCTTTTGTACTAGCCCTTACATAAAGAGAAATGCTAAACCTTTAAGGAAGAGACAGGAGGGACCGTCTATAATTGTGATCCAGGCTTAATTAAAACATCCACTGCTTTGAATGTGTTGGTCAGTGTATAACTGCAGTTGTTTCTTTCTCTTTCTTCCTCTGGCAATCGAGCAAAGTCCCTGGATGAACCAAAAGCTCGTTGAAATAACACTGTCTCTTCGTTTCGAGTCATTCATCACAAATTCTAATAATTTGCTGTCCTGTGGCCCACAACTAATAAGACCTAATGGCAGTTTGTGTGTGTATTAGGATGCAGGAGCAACTCTGTTGCTTCGGTCTTTGAATAATCACCCTCTGTGAAGCAACAAAAGGCTGTAGCTCTTCTGGAAAAACAAATAGCTCTCATCAAATACCAGACAGAGAGCGTCTAAGGCACCAGGGCACAGTGAATAGATAAACTGTCAAAGGATACCAAAGAATATAAGGGGCCTCATCAAGTCTGCTCAGTTGAAGTCATTAGCAGGTATCAGTTTGAGGTTCATGTTGGTCACAGGTACTTTGGGTAGAAATTCTATTTTGGATTTTTATTCAGGTTTAAAGAACTGAAGCACACAAAACTTCCTAATCCATAAAACTGCTTCGGGATTACATAAGGGCTGAATTGGCTCAAACGACTGTGACCTTTTTCCACAAGCACCAAAACCTTCAGATATCAGTTATCTACAAAGAGAAAGCCTGGCCATAAATCTAGGGTTTCACAGATGAAATTGGAGTTGAATGGTGCAACAATGGAAACCTAGTGGACGATAAAGAACATGGCATATTACACATCAGAGCCTCCCATTAAAGTGATTTGCATTGAACATGAATTGAACTAAACTCGTGCAGGCAACATGGGAAGGATCAGTTTCTCAGTAACTGCCTCCCCTGGTTGGGGGGGTGGGGTTGTCACCTGGGGAGATCAGATTGTAGAAGGCTAATTTTACATTACAGATGCCCTGTGGTCAAACATATACTTTTAAACATCCCTCATTTGGTGGCTTCAAGTTCATATTAACTGTATGGATGAAACAAATTGATTGTATCAGTACTGCATACACAGCTTTATTTTTCACTTGACTGTACTAATAAATGTTATAGAAGTCAATTAGATGAAAAACACTACCGAAGTCCCCTGATAGTCACATCAGACATAATAGCTTATGCCCCATGAGCCACTGCCAGGTTTTTAACCAAAATAAGATGTAAAGTGAATTTGATTTCATGCCAAGGACCAATAGGCTACAGAATAATGCCCACTAAAGTATTATGTTGTTGTAGAACAACAAAATATTCTTATAATTGACCCAAATGACAGCAAAAAACTCATTTTTATTTACCTTTTCCTAGAACTAAAATTTGAGAATTTGCAAATGTAATATTCCAAACAACTTTACAAACAATTATTGTTTACACAGTGCTGACCACTGAGACAGACATAACTTTATTAGTCATGTCATACCAATTAAAGTCCAATTAAAGCCCCCCCTGCAGTCAATAATTTTAAACAAAGCATAAATGTAACGCTACACCCTTGCTTATTTAGTATTCATGTAAATAACAAATATAAAAAGGAGTCCCCGCCTCCTCTCTATCGCACCAGCTCAGACTACCTGATCCACTCTGTATACTTGTTACCGCTATTGGTTACATGTTTGTGATGTAGAAAACATCTCTCACATAAAACCCTACCTGAAATAACTTTATGACAATTATTCCTCATCCTCAGGTCAACTTCTGGTCTATCATTAGCTTTTTCAGTATCATTATTCTTTCTATGTTTAGTCAAAATAAATATGCCAGAATAGCTATGCTTTATTAATGCACCATAACTAAACATGAAATTGAAAGTGGTTGCCCTCGGGAGTTAAGAGTGAGGGCTACACGTCGCTTAACAGCTGCTCTATCCCAACTGGCACCAAGCTGTGCTTAACATTTCTTTAGTACAGGGTGCAGTTTTTATTAATGTCTGTTAATAATCTACGATAAACTTGCAGCCAGAGGCTTGAATCTCAAAGGAAACTGGTTAGTGTAGGAAGAAACGCTCAACATGTATTATGAATAAGGACTTCCTGAGTCATTTGTTCAGAAAGGGAATTTGGGGGATTATACAGTATATCTCATGAGACAGGTTTGCCAGAAAGTGGATTGGAGGACACAGTATCACATTTCGTATCACTTGTTTCAGTGCAAACAACATGTCCGATCTGTAACTGCCTACTTGGAAGACTGTATATATGTGCTCCTCAAGCTATGCAAAGTTAATTATCTTAGTTCTCCTCAGCTGCTGTTTCATTATACAGAAAAACAACACACATACCCACACACTTTCCAAAATCTTTTATTAACAGACAAACACAATAAAGAGACAGACAGACAAGGTAAATAGAAAGACATACAAACATACAGACAGACAGATTCTGTTAAATATCACAGACAGAAAAATATGTTGTAAACAGACAGACAGATAGATAATACAGACAGACAGACAGACAGACAGACAGCACATCTTCATTGTCATATTGATCACACGCAAACAACACCATAAAGAAAAAGTTAACCTTAAAGACGTTTATTTACTCAAGATTCATTCGGCTGATGACATGAGGGCTGAGAAGACATAATAAGGCCGACGGTGACACGTCGATCAAATGCAATGAGGCAAGGATGTCACAAGGAAGCCTTCAAGATACACATAATGAGTGGAGTGAGTGATCAAACTTGGAGAGACAAAACAAAAAGGAAGGTGAGAAGAATATCAGGCGAGGTGGTAAAGGAGGTTGGGTGTTTGTCTTGTCTGGTTGTGGTGACACGCATGAATGACTCAAACACTGTCTTCTAAGCGAGGCAGCCACAGGTTCAGCCTCCGCTGTGTCTGGCATTGTTCACACCTACAGCTGCCAAACGCTGGAACGCGAGAAGGAGACAACCATGTGGGCCTGAATGTAAACTGGCCCATAGAGACCCTTTGGAACCGATCTGGCAATAAAACTGACATTTGCAGAGTTGCATTGTGGGAAAAACCTTTGGAGAGGAAAATTAACGCAATACCCTGGTGAGCAAAGAAGCCCCGTGCAGATGTGGCCCCACACCATCGGTCGTGCACACACTTTGACATATTAACAACCCTGCCTTACAAATGAATTTTGGGGGATACACTGTTCTCTACACTGCAAATCAGGGGGTGAAGCAGACGGCATCAATAAGGGCAAAAGAAAACACCTTCTGGGCATTGTGTTCATATGTTTGTGTCTCTGTGTATGTTTGGGTGTAAACAGTTTGCATTAGTATCAGAAGAGGGTGTGGCATGGCCACTATATTGGAATGAAGCCTAATCTTTGGCATTCCTCTCCTTTATGAATAATTAAACCCTGGGCACTCAATCAGAGTCTTGTCCTTAAACTTCTCTATAGGCTCTGCCCACAACAGACAGGGGAGCCAAAATGATCAGCTTATACTATCCTCTAAAGGGACAAGACACAGAGAGCATAAATGGGTAATTGGGCAGTAATCACTATGAAACTGGGATTACACAGCATTACATGTTGGACACAGGCCTTTGTTTAGTATGTGTGATTGTGTGTACACCAAAATCCACTCTGCCAAATCCACATCTGAAGTGTTTTTGAATACCTGGATTACTGTGCATGCAATGTGCATTACCGTTTCTATGATATTTTTGATGTCCAGTGTGTTTATGGACACTTGACTGCTAAGGAGTTGGATTTGTGTGTTAAGATTTGTGGCTTTGTTAATGTACGTACTTTACTCCTGTGGGTTTACTGGGGTGTTAAAACAGCCATGTTTGGTTCTTGTTTGATGAACAATCCAACCTACGGTAACAAATTTACAATGATGATAAATTACAAGATCAGGAAATTAATCAGCCATTAAATGGTCAATACTAATTAATTGGTCAAAATTTGGCCATTCTGAAATTACTGCCATTTGGCCAACAGGTGGCTTTCATTGGCCACCCTTCTCTACATTGGCACTGGCCATAGAAAACCCCATAATTTAAGTACAAGAGGCATAAGTTATGTAAAAAAGAAAACCAAGTATGTTAAAAACTTATATAACTTTTCTGCTTCAACTACATTACCAGACTGACATCCTTGTGTGGATAAACCCTATAGTGTGATCCTGAATAGTGATACTTTGCTATATCTCTCTGCTGTGGGCGGCGGTGCAGCCCATCTCCACTATAAACAGCAGGACATCAGGACTTAGACAAATTAGTGTAACTCACTTGCTTCCCCGTCAGGATGTCACACGCACACAAACACACAGACACACACACACACAATAAAACCCCTTGAGGTGAGGAAATAGCTGATTAAACCAACTGTGTGCTGAATCTGAATTTCTCTGTCTCTTTTTCACAGTTGGACAGATGGGCAAGTGAGGAAAGATTTGAGCGTATGATGTGAGGAGAGGAAAAAGGAGAGAAGGTGTGGGCAGTTTGTGAGAAAAAGTCCAAGTGAAGCATGCCAGCTGATCTCCAAACACAACACATTTTTCATGTCTAAATTATGTTCAATTTACTGTGGTTAGCTGCATTAAAAAAACAGATGATTGCAACACATGGGTAGTAAATTGGGCAAAACTGTGCCAAAATTCAAGTGGCTAAAAAAAATTATCGCACTCACAGGTCTCTCTGTGACGTTTTGTGTGAAGCTATCACAACTCTTTAAAGGAATAATTCAACCCACAAGTCTATCATTATTTACTCACCCTCATGTTATTCATAACTCATATGCTGTTTTGTGTGTAAATACCAAAAGAAACATTTAAGCATCAGTTGTTGCTTGAACTTGTTATACGATGACAGTTCACAGTGACCATTAAAAGCTTCAAAAATGACTTAAAACATAATTAAAGCACCACAAAAGTAGTCCACACAAAGTCTCCTGAAACCATTAAACAGCCTTAAAGAACAGCCTGAAATTTTTATATTTCTATTATTCGCCACTATGAACTGTTATTAAATGGCAAAAGTGTAAAGATTCTTGAACTATTTTTCTTTTTGTGTAAAATAAAATACCAGCATATGGTTTAAAACCACATGAGAAAGAGTAAATGATGGCAGAATCTAAATGAGTGACTGGAATACACTCATGTGAGCCAGCAGTTGTTATTGAACATGTGATCTATCAAATTAAACATATCTTTGGCATGATATAATGGAATGTATAATTGATGAAATGTACAATAATTTAAAAAAGTTAGTTTTAACACACATTGATATAAATGCAAGGAAAGTACTTGAAACACACACATCAGTATCAAACAGATGGAAAGACAGAAGGTACGGATGACAGCAGCCTTTTCCATGTTCCAGGCATTTGCATACAAGCGGGTGTGCGTGGGCAGACACACTCACACACACAAACATGGCAAGCACAAAAAAAATTATATTCTTTGCTCTGGTCCACAGCTTTTTACAATTAAAGTGTCAACACTTTGATTTCTGGGCTCAAATCCTCTCTTGTCCTCTGCTTTGACTGTCTGACGCTCTCAGTGTTTGGCAGGTGTATGCTGGGATGGGGGAGAGTGTATCTGGGTCACCAGAAGCCATGCATCCCAAGTCTGCCACCAGCAAAGAGAAAACTGTTCCTTTTTTCTTTCTTTCTTTAATCCGTCTCTTTTTCTCACGCGCTCCCATTAACCATCAGCATTTGGCCACTCTAAGGATGTTAAAAGTATGGGATCTTTGGTCTTTGCTCTACCAACTGGGCTACAGGAACTGAGCTACATGAATATTTGCAACTCACTAATATTTTTGTTAGTGTGTTCAATATCATATTAGTTTTTGATGTTATGTCAGAATTGATTTACAGTTGATATTGACAAACAATTGATCACATCCATGGGTGTTGACTACAAAAATGTTGGTATTTTAAACCTATACCCCTCAGCCCCAGCCTTTGGCAAGCTTTTACCAAAGAACTAGACGGACTTATCTGCTCTGTGGAATGGGAGGATGAAGAAGAGAGAGAAAAAGAGGAAGAACTCATGCAAGAACAAGGCTGAAAGAACTAGTAGGATAAAGAAAGCAGTCCCCAGTGAGGATCTTCCTCTGCACCGCTGCTTGTCACTTTTTCACTGTTCTCTCCCCTCATATCTCTCTTTTCATCTCTGCTTACCTTCTCCCTGTACCAGGTGTTATGTTGATGGGTGAGTAAGCATCATACATGCCTCCTGAGCTATGCACACGAGAGAGTCTAAAATAGCTCTTCCAGAAAAACATTTGCTCGCTTAGAACATTCTCCTCGGGAACCTGCACCTCCCATAAGCGAACCCGAAACATTTCCATTCTCAACCCTCCTCCTGCCCATTTGCTCCTCTTTGAATGCGCTGGTCTATTTTTTGGGTCCCTCTTGCTGTTTAAAACAGCTGATTTTAATGTGGGAACTGATGAGGAAGAGAGAAGGGAGTAAAGAGAGAGTGCTAGATTTCACTATAATATTGATATTTTATATGCTGATGTCACTATGCTGTTAAGTAATTCAAATTATCTTGTTTTTGCTAGTCCATTTAAGATTCACGTTTTTAACAAGCACTTGGTACCTCCCAGAACGCCCTCATTCCGTCTGCAACCAAGACGTGTCTCAGAAGGCTCATTAACATCCAATTTACGGCATAAGTAAATATATATAGTTACAGTTGATAAAAGCACACTTACACACTTACATTTACTTACATTTCATTTATACACATGCATGCATAAACTCTTTATACCATTATTTTTACTTAGTACCAAAATGCATTCAGTAAACTAGAATTCAAATTAAGTCACTGCTATTAACACAAACAGCTACTTTCTAAAATAAGGTTTATTTTATATTGTACACTATTTAAAACTCTACATTATTTGATTGGTGCATTAAAACACTATTTACAGCTCTATTTTCTGTTCATGCAGTAAACTGAATTTTCTAAACAAATAAAAATGTCTATGCACATTTTCTAGCAATCATGGTAGTAGCAAATTATCACTGATGGAGAAATGAGTTATAATGACCCAAAACCTCACAGTGCAAACTGCATTCAGTACTAAATGTTTGTCTAAGTTTGCACCCGTTACCTGATTTGCATAATTCTTTTAGTGATTTAGGTGCTAAAACAACACAGACAATATGTGCAAATAAACAACGTGATTAATGGCAATATTGTCTTAGTGAATTCCCCCCACACTCTTCCAGCAAAATACATAATTCCTGATGCGAGCCTATGCTAGAGCATTTCTTCTCACTGTGTATTTTTGATATAAGTAAGCCTTAGTCATGCTTAGTAAAGTGGTAAAACATTTTCTCTCTCCTGGGTGCTAACAAGTGATCGCTCTTTGCGTAAACCAGTGAACTCTCAGAGGTTCGATTTGAGCTGAGCTAAAAATCATGCAGTGCTCTCACTTTTTTCTCAGTAACACTCTTTTATTCATCTCACAGTACCAGCAGGTTTCTAACAGGGACACATACAAGCTATAGCTCACACTCACACACAGTCTTGCTGCAAATCAGAAAACAGTTAAACACAAGCTTTGTTCCAAATCCTAGTAAGGACTGCCATTGGAAGCATGCATACTGCATATCATAAAATACACACAGCTCACACAAATATTGGCTTAAACAGTTCATTTTAATTAGACTGATGTAAAGTTTTTGAATAAAAGAAATATTTATAATCAGCAGTTACCTCGCTTCTGTCCATCATCTTGAAAGACATTGAGCTTGTTGCAATGCATTCTGGGATTGCTGTTTCCCTGAAGAATACATGTAATGCTGCATTAGCATTTGGCCAAAATGAAGTATCTCAGAAGCCAGTATAATTATGCCGCCTACACTCTTGGAACTACCATGGCGTTGGAAGCATGCCTCTTTTGCACTGAAATGCTGTCTGGAGTAGATAGCAAACACGCTGACCTGTCAATGTGTGTGTACATATGTGATATTCCCTATCATTACCACCTCAACTCAAGATTTTGAGCAGCTACTGTAGCTCAGTACATAGCAGAAGAGCTAAGGTTACCCACAGCAGGAGGTCTCAGATAATGACGAGTATCTAGTCAACCCTACTTTCTGTCAGTGTGTATGCTACAGTTTCCAACTCACAGCCTATCCAGACTGTCTCTACAGTTAGTAATCAATAATGTACAGCGTTGAGGCAAAGCACTGAAATAAATGGCTGTCTGGATTCATGTCCATAGGGTCACTAATTTTAAGAACCTTACTGAGAACAATTGAGAAGTGAATCATACATTTCTCATGAAGGGGTTCAGTCACCAGTGTGTTTTGTCTCATACCCAAAAGCATCCCTCTGAAAAACTGACTTCTGTTGTTAAATCACAAACTAATCGCACACATGCATCGCTCCCCCGCTTCTCACTCCCAAAGGCACATTTTGACAGTTTAATATGTCAGAAAGAACTGTTCCTGACCCGTGACCGTGATTTCTCACAAGGCATATTCATTCATGCTCTCATCTGTAGAACATTTTATTCCCACCATTATTACATTCCTCTTTTTGTATTCCGTTCCCTGCCTCTCTCTCTCTGTCTCTCTCTCTCATGCTTTTTGCCAACTGTCCTGTGAAAATGTTGACAGAAAGTAACCTGTATGTATCTGACTTGGGGCTACTGCTCCACTTTCAGTTCACACTGGCACCATAAAGCACTGCGCACACAACTAAGCTTAACCACACAAACTTCATTTCCAGTAACTAATTATATAATGATTCATATTCAGCTTTAAACAGAATAAAAACTAACATAGCAGTACAATCTGAACACTAGGGAGGGAATTAAAGAAAATTAAAGAAAATAGGTGAAAATATTTATAATATATAAATATAATATATATAATATATAATAATAATTATAATATATAAATCCACATAAATACTTTCTGGGGGAAAGGAGACTGCACATGAATAATGAAGTTCAATGCAAAGATGTCAGAGTCTAGATTCTGGCTGTCATGCTAATAACCATCTGCATTAGCATTTTAGACTATCATTTATTTGCTAAAAAGTTACTTCAGTTCAGTCATATGTGGATATCTGTTTCCTTCTGCTAAACCCGCCCCATCATATCAAACCTCTTTTTCCATTTGAAAGTTTCATTTGTTTGCTTAGACATACGTACATATAAAGTACGCGTCCGCATACACGCAAATAAACATGCCTCTGTGTTTGCCATCTGGGTGGAGATAGTAAAGAAGATCAATCTAATTAGAGAAGCAGTGACGGCAGAGACAGCAGAGCAGGCAGCCATCCTGAAAACGGCTTCCCCAGTTAGTAATTCAATAAGTGGTTTGTAAGCCCTTACATTAATTTAATTCAATTAGCCCACTTTATCTCTGGTTGTCTTTTGCAGGGAGACAGGATTACCCATCAGGCATTGCTTTGGGGCCGAAAAAAATCATCTTACGATTCAGAACCCACTGATCTATGACTGGAACTGCACTATTGAGCACCAGTTCAATACAACAGCAAATCAGAGTAAAATGTGTCTGAAACGCTCATATGTCACGTTAAAAAGTCCACAACCCAGTCTGTTAACTTTCTTATTACAAATTCAAGCCATAAGTCTGTGACGCAGAGCTAGTATCAAGCTTCACCCATCTTCTATTTACCTCATTTGCTCCAATTTAAAGCCACTTTCATCTGTCATATGCTTCGTCACCCACCAAACGAGGAGTATTAAATTCACTGCGAACCAAAGTGAATCAATCTGATTGATAAACCTGCAATTATAGTATATTTTGTCAGACAGATGAAAGAGTCTCTTTCAGATGGGCTGATGAGATCATTTCCTGAAATTTAAACTGAAAGTAACGTTACTTTATAAGGCTGAACAGATTTTCTTGTTTCTGCAAGGCTTGCCTCTGTCCATTTAATTTACTTCCAAACACCTTCTCTGTCCGTTGGTGCCCTCCCATGTGCTACACATCTAGCTGTTTTTCTACCTCTCATTTCTTAAACTACAAAGCGCTGATGCATGTGTGGAAGTGATGTACAGAAGGTGTGCACAACTGTCATGAGGGTAAAACAAGGTATTACTGGAATTACTGAAAACTTCCATATTCAAACACTGAAAAAGAGAAAAAAAAACCGAGGAGCAGACAAAATAAATTCACCATTCAGAGACTGTTCTGGCTCCGACAAGAAGATGTGGCACAAGACAGGAAGATGTGGCACAATCGTTAATATTTATGAGTGCCGAAGGAAGCGAAAGTGAAAATAATTAATCGGGTAATGGAGATGAATGTTAATTACGGCAAAATGTCTTGCTCATTTGCGAAGTCCATATTTCTGCTGAACGGACAGGTAAATGGTGAAGGTAAATGGTAAAAAGAAGGACAATTAGTCAAGATCTCTGTGTTAATGTTCACACTGGGCTGAAGTATCTCCTGAAAGGTGAAGTTAAATTGTTTAGCATACAGTAGGGTTAGGTTAAAAATAGTATTGATAGTTTTAAAATTGTCCGCAAGCGAGTTGAGACAAAACCGAGTTGAGGCAAAACAATCAGAGTTAAAATCAATGAAGTGATGACACTCGCTTATAATACAGCAACACTTTTCATAAGAAAGACTCAAATCAGACTCCATGATCACCTCATAGCACAATTGTCACATTCCACTGTACAATAAAGTTACGTCTTCAAGTATTATTATTATTATTAAGTTAAAAGTAAATCTAGTGTTTTTTAGCATTGCTGATGTCATGCCATGAACCCTGCCCCCACAGCAAACGGAATCGAACCAAACTGTGGTTCCAAAACATGACATGAACCGAATCATGACATTGGTGTTCGCTAGACCCCGACAATGAACCAATGTTTTTTTTCACATTTTTGTGGTATCCCGCATAAGGTTTATGCGGGATACCACAGCGAGTGCTACACAGACAAAGCAAAGACCCAGCAGAGATAAAAAAAGCTCTATCTGCTCTCACGTTAATATCTATTCTCCAAATTCTAAACCCACCTGGCAGTCACATCAATGTGCTCTCAGACAGTCTGTAATCTAATTACAGAGGGAGTGCATCCCACATTACTGACTAGCTGAAGCTGTGAGGTTACTTCTGTGGATGAGCTGCGAGGTCCTGCAGGAGGGGATGGACCCTTTCGGGACTTATTAAGACAGCTAAGCACCACCTGGGCTCTGTTCTCAAAGCTCTTTAGACTGGACAAGCAATTAAAGGAATAGTTCATCCAAACATTTAAATTCTGTTATTATTTATCCACCTTCATGTCCTTCATTGGGCTCGGGAGAAAAACACTCCATACTTTTCTCGTTTCTGGAATACAATGAAAATAAATGGAAACTGGGGCTGTCAAGCACCAATACAGACCCAACAAAAATACAAGTGCTATCTTCCAAGTCTTCTGAAGCAATACAATAGCTTTGTATGTGGATCAGGCATAAATAAAAGTCATTGTTCACTCAAAATCCTGCCCTTTACCATACCAGATAACAATTTTAGCTTGTAAGAATGTTTCCATAATGTTTCCGTTAGGTAACTAAAACAAAAAAGAAAAAGAGAAAATATCCAGTGAGCGGCAGTTGTGTGGACAAAAATGCCTTGCTGATGTCAGAGGTCAGAGGAGAATGTAGGGTAGAAGTCAGAATTTGGCGTAAAGAACATAAAAGCATGGATCCATCCTGCCTTGTCTCAAGGCTGGTGGTGGTGGTGTAATGGCGTGGGGGATATTTTTCTTGGCACACTTTGGGCCCCTTAGTACAAACTGAGCATCATTTAAATGCCACAGCCTGCCTGAGTATTGTTGCTGATCATGTCCATCCCTTTATGACTACAGTGTACCCATCTTCTGATGGCTACTTCCAGCAGGATAATGCACCATGTCACAAAGCTCAAATCATCTCAGACTGGTTTCCTGAACAACACAAAGAGTTCACTTTACTTACATGACTTCCACAGTCACCAGATCTCAATCCGATAGAGCACCTTTAGGATGTGGTGGAACGGGAGATTCACATCATGGATGTGCAGCCGACAAATCTGCAGCAACTGCGTGATGCTATCATGTCAATATGGATCAAAATCTCTCAGGAATGTTTCCATCACCTTGTTGAATCTATGGCATGAAGAATTAAGGCAGATCTGAAGGCAAAAGGGGGTACTAAAGGGGGTACCAACCCAGAACTAGCAAGGTGTACCTAAATAAAGTGGCCAGTGAGTGTATATGATATATAACGCTAAGAAGTTCTACTGTCAATACTGCAAGAATGTTTTTGATAATGTTGAGACAACTTTTCAAGATTGTTAGCCAACGTTATGAGATTGTTCCCTGTTAGCTGAGCTCTCAAATCCCAATCATAAACACTCAAACTAAGCTGGTCAAGACATGCTGTGTCTGTTAATGCCAAGTTTGGCATTAACAGAGGAATAAAGGTCATACAGGTTTACAACAACTTGAGAGTGGGCAAATGATGACAACTTTTATTTTGGTGTAAACTTTTCGAATATGGCCTGCATCATGTATCCTGATTAAAATCCTTCTCTCTCTACCCTCAATTATTCAGTGTCACTCTACTTAAATTGTCTAATGAAGAGATGCATTCACACAATTAAATTAATAACACTTATGTAAAAAAATAGAAAAAATGACGAGGGCTAAGGGAATGAGTGAGCAAACATGATAGATGTAAATCTTAATTTGGCTGTCTATTATTCTTCATCACTCATTAAAACAATGACATTTAAATGCTCTAATGCTCATGTCAAGATAATATATGAGTGCCATCAAACTGCAAATACTGGGGCTCACACACACCACACAGTCCTCAGTAATGACGCTCCTCACATTTATGATCAAAACATATTCTACATATTCTCCTGTTTTTCAAAAGGTGTATTAAACCATGATAGCTGATGGCTGTTTAAATCCTGGTGTGTAATCCTCTGCAAACTGTAATATCATAGCTTAAGAATTTCTTAAGAAAGTATACAGTTGCAGTGCATCTTTACATTGCAAAAAAATCTTTAAGCAGTATTTTGCCTGCAGCAAAACTATCAAAACACACTTATATATAAGATACATGCACATGTACTAGCTTAAGATAACGTATTTATCTTAAGCTAGGTTACGGCATTGTAATTGTTTTTTAAAGCGTAAATCTTACAGATGTAATTAGTTTCATGCAAAACAAGAAAGAAACAACCTGCCAATGGGGTAAGAAAAATTTAAAGAAAACAAGTCTTAGCATGTTACACGATCCTGCTTCTTAAGTGAATTATATTTTAACTGGAAAAGTGTAGGTTTCAAAAGTGATTTTCACCATGAAGAAACAACCACCTTTGTGTGGGTGCATTATGCAAGACTAAACGGTAGAAAACGTGACCTGGTGCAAACTGTGTTTTGCATGCAAACACAAACACACACATGCATGCTGAGAATTGCATTATCACTGGTATGGCCTGAACTGGAGATGCAGGGGCCTCACACTAATCTTGCATGAAGACAGGGCTATTGAGGAAGTGTCAGGGTACTTGCAAACAGTAGGAATGCTGACACGGACATGCAAATAAAGCAAAGATGGAGAGGAGGTGATGAGGTCCTACAGATAATGCTGGAGAGAAACGGGAGTGAGGGGAACATGAAGAGCACTGAGCGCAGAGCCCTGAAAGTGGAGAGGAGAAACAGTGAAGAGATAAAGAGACACTGAGGAAAAGGGGAAGATGGATAAAGACACTTTGACCAGACCTATAAGGCCCTCCTCTTCTTAAAGCTGATTGGCTAACTATATGGTATGCCTCATTACAGTGCAAGCAATGCCTCTCCTGCACAAATCTGAGTAGGAACGCCTTTTGTCCATCACGCTTCCTGTACGCATCTCAAAACCTTTTGAATTTTGTCATGTACTGACTTTCTCAGTTTACCCTTTAATCTCCCACAAACAACCGCATAACTTTCCTATTTTCTGACCAGGTGGTGTTGGTGTGCATGGCTGAATCAATCCCCAATAATTCCATGACAATCAGGAAACACATTAAGGATGATGACATGCTGGGCCTTATCAAGCAAAGTAAAACACAATGGGCGTGCACATAAACAAATAAATCATAATGAGAGGAATCAGAATCTGCTCACGATTAGTGCTGTTGTAAGGTGCTTACTACAAGAAAGCTTTAACTGGGCACCTTACCAATAGTAATACGTAATGCTTTTTTTTGAAAGTACAACCACACTCACTTCTGACATTATCATTGGTCAATGGCTGCATATATCAGAGTGAATTATAGTAGGGTTGTCACTAAATTTAAGGGGTCAGAACAAATTCTTTGTTCTGTCATAGGGATGTTCCTCACCTATGACAGCTTTATGTGCACAAGTTTTTAACCACCTTATGGTTGCATGGCAGCATGTTGCTTCTCTGACACAGCGTAAATTTGTATAGGCACTTGTGTGCGATATGTGCCTTTAGACATCCTTTTACAGCTCCAGCTACTGATAGAATACAGGTACCTCAAGCTACCTTTGAGAAAAGGACGTGATATGACTATATGTGTTCAGATCGTTGCTTACCAGGCTTCAAACGCTCCTCAACACCATTGAAAGATAAAGTAACGTCAAGAGAATTTCTCTTCCTCACACACACTTTTTCTTCCCACCGCTCACAAGCACAGAAACATCAAACCTTCCAAGATGTTTTTCTATGGCGAGCACCATAAAATATGCCCACACTCAAACTATGTCATAAATACAACCATGGGAGTTGTTTAACGTACTCATCTCAACTGAAGATCAGTGCTACTTAGAGTAGATAAAGCTCCCGCTGCAATGCTGTGATTTAGGACAGTTTTCAGCTCAATCTTCCACAGCTGATATGGTACAGAAAACACTAAGGACAAAGGAGAACACACACATGCACACAAACACTGTGGCGAGATTACACACATGGAGAGAGTGTCTGTCAGTGGATAGGCAGCTATTAGCCAAATGATTAATTCATGAAGAACAGGTATTGAAACATTCTTTGAATTTTATTCCAGGCCAAAACTGGGATGCTGACAGGCAAGTGTGAGCGCATGAATTACAACAACGTAAATAAATGGAATTGTGACAAAATATTCTGCTAATCTTGGCAGGAATTAGAGGGTCACAGACGTAGGCTGTCAGGCACACAGGAATTTGTGGTCCGTTAGAAAAGACTTGTGCAGATGTACACCACTGTTTTCCGCAACACTATAGGAGTGGTGTTATGGCACGCCAGTGCTCAATTTTTAGTGCCATAACAAAGAAAACTATATCACATTACATTTTTGCACTTGGCAAACGCTTTAATCCAAAGAGACATACAAATTGATCAAAATGTATACCTTGAATGCACTGTGTGTTACCGGAGAATCAAACTCATGATGTTAGCATTGCTGGCACCAAGCTCTACAAACAGCTACAGGAGCTATTAGATGTTAGATTGTGAATTCTAATATTTATAATTTAAAAAAAAAAAAAAAAAAAAAAAAAAAAAAAAAAAAAAAAAAAAAAAAAAAAAAAAAAAAAAAAAAAAAAAAAAAAAAATTGGGGTGGGGTAAAAAAAAAAAAAAAAATATGTATACTTTTAGAAAGCAAAGTAAAATAAATTAAAATAATGCTTTTATTTATTAAAAAAGTAATAAAAGAATGCTACTTTCCAATGGTTAGCGAAACTTCACTAACATCCTCCCCCTGCTGGGGAAGATTTATAGAATGTCTCTTGAAATAATCCCTTGGAATGAACTGGAAACTGGAATGAACAGCTCATAAAACTGGAGAAATTTACAAAATGTAATTATGCAATAATGTGATTAAAACTGTAAAGAATGTGAATCAGAATCTAGGTTAACCCTCATCACAGTCAAATGGAAGGAGAAAAGCCTCTTTTTATGGTAATTACAACTGATAACATTAAAGTGAATACGCAATATTCCTCATGTTTCTACAACACACTGTGGTACTGTGGACTCTCCAGTTTCTGTTGCCTCTATTATGACCTGAATCAATAAGTAAATGACTTGATGATGAATTTCATAACATCAATTAACTAGGGAGGAAATTTCTGTACTTAGACATGTGATCTGAGAATAAGGGCTGACACATAGTTTAATACACAGCTTGCACGTCTCAAGATATCTTCTGTATCTCTATTTTAAGTGTCCCAGCAACAACATTTGCCTATCTTTTTGGGTCTATTTCTGTAAAATTACATAAATAATACCACAGAAATACCAAGCTAGGAGGGCCCACAATGTTTTTAATGTGGGCTTAGCAAAGAAATTAATTTTTTAGTATTGGATAACTATATCAAGACACACAGTAACCACAAAGGAGTGTTAATATATCCTAATTTCATTTATATTTAACATATATGACCTATATAACATAAAGAACATTTAAAACCCTGTATAGACATACTGTATACACATAAGAAGAGTCTCATATTAGTACACTAAAATGAAGTCACATGGGAGAAGGAATGTCCTCTTTGTATATTCTCTCCTCTTTTATGCCAGCCTGCCAAACTAATCACTGGCCTGTGGCTGATTGTACCGCACACCTTGATGAGCAGAGACCACCTGGATCCTGGTTACAATGACAAAACAAGTGTGGAAAAATAGATAAATAAAAGTGAAAGCGTATTATTACCACTCAGCTGTCCGACACCAGCGGCTACTGAGTGTGTGTGCTGGAGGCTGTCTTTGTTCACCTCACCATTTATTCTCTCTCTCTCTCTTTCACACTTTTTTTATGCGTCTGTCACTTTCCCCACCCCCACTCCTCAAGAACAAACAGAGACTCAAGATTTCATATCAGTAAGAAGCCTGTGAATTTCGCTTGAAGACGAATCATAAAGCCAGTCCGTAATATCCAGCCAATATTCAGGCAAAGACACATACTTCTTTGTCTCTCTCTCTCTCCCTTAATGAATACATTTTTACAATATATCAAGGTTACAGAAAAAGTGCAAGTCAAACAGAGACTCATGAAGTGCTTAATGTAGGCTGTATACGAGGGGATTGGGGGTGTTAATAGACAGACATGCATCAGAAATGCTAGTTTTGCCAACATTCTGTTATCTCACTTAATGGCAACTATATGTCTCAAACAAAATTATTCTACACTCTTCAAGTTATTCAAAGCAATGTACCCTACAAAGTTTGAGAGAGTAGTTCTTTATCGTAATTGCTTACAGCATCTGCCTAGTAGCTACCTGTTGTGATTTAGTCCAAGTTTAAATAAATATTATAATATATAACTTTAAATATATAAAAGCATGCACTTAGGGCTTTTACTAAATAAATAAAAAATGCAATACATTTCCGGATTGTTTTTGTTTATTTACATATTTGTGCGAGTTACTAATCTATCAACTAATCTCAAAACTGTAATCTCTCAATTTTGCACCAAAATATAACATTTACCCTTAGGGGAATTCAGAGAAACATAACATTATGTTTTTAAAAAAGTATATAATGAATTACAAATTAGATATGCGTGACTGCTTAAAATAACTTTTAATTAATAACTTAATAATTATGTGTGGGAGTGTGGCAGTATTAATGTGTGAGTGTTGACAGTGTGACAGTTTTGATAAGACGCAGGCAGAACACTTCATGCTAATAAATGTTCTCACATTCAGGCAGGACATCATCATGTGAACACAAGTGCCACTAGAGCAAAAACAACTACCTGGAATTATTTAGTGTATCGGAGCGTTTGTGTTTCTGAGCAAGCACAAGCTTAAGGCTTCTTGCCCTTGAACTAAAACACAACAACCCTACTGATGTTGTGCTCACAGACCCACACACTCATCAGCACATGTAGAGACATTAATTGGATTTGTATTATGCACATGGACAGTTCATGGTCACCTGGGTTCTTGTTTCACAAGAACTCCACTCCTGCCACACCACAAACACACAGATACACACACACGCTCACACACTCAATCTCTCAAAAGCACTAATGCAAGTTTTCTGATCATATTAATGAAACAACAAAGCCCTTGGGCAATGACAAATCCCAGAAATAATTACCACAGCAGTGACTCATTTCCACACATGCTCATCTTTGGTTACAACTAGTAATGGGAATCGTAGGAATTTATTTTCAATCGTAGGAGTGTTTTTCCAATGTTTAGGAAGACTGCTGCCATTGTAGAACCCTTAAGTAAACCATGAATACTGAATACTAGCTTTCTTTGCTAGTATTTGATTTGAAGGAATACTGTAACAGTGACCTTTATAATAAACTATCAAAGGTCTTAATGTGCAAATGCAGGAATTATATACTTGCTGACTGCTTGTAAAAACACTTGCAACAACTTGCAGACCAAACAAATTTCCCAACAAGATCACAACGAACAATGAAAATATGGTTTAAAAAATGTTTTGCAATTTTCCAATGACAGAAAGTTCCAAAAGGGTGTTGTACAGTGACTACAGCCCAAATACGCAGTTCTAAACACATGAATCACTCATCATGAGATTGTGTAAGTCATACAAAGTTTATGGATAAATTCTCTTTTCCTGTCAACAGGCACTTACACAACAAGAAGTGAGGTGTCTTTAAGCACTGGACTTTGCTGTCACTGTTTTATCCAATTTTCTTATTACATCTTCATTTCCATATGTGGAACATTTCCCACCTCAAAATAAACAAATGAGCTCCTCCTCTGCAGTACCTGGAAATGACAGCACTAGAAGCACTGTTTGTTCATTCATTTAACTCTGCTTTACTCTCTCTCTCTGTGTGGATTCAGAAGTCAGACAGAAGTGATTTTGGATATGTTTGGATATGAGCTCTATGCACTCTGGATAATAGGGGCATGTTAATACATAATGCTATTAATACAGAGCAGCAATGTTGGTGGTGACCTTGAACGGTCATTCAATAAAAAATGAGATATTATTTCCACAGGCTTCTCTCCTGTCTCTGAAACATGCCATGCCTGTGATCCAGACGGTTAGTTTCATTATCTCTACAGATTTAATAAACATTCCACGGTAGATGGGATAACCGATTAAGTCTCTGACCTGTGACCTTGCCCGATATGTCAGATTTGACCTATTTTTAAGAGGTTAAGAAAAAAACAACAGAAATTGTTTCAGAAAAATAAATGCTTTTGTGTGTTTTGATCAGTGTGTGTGTTACAGAGAGCTGGGCAGCCAGACATTTTAGCCCAAGGTCCCTCATTATATTTGTGTGAAACAGGGGACTCCAGATCAACAGCCATGTAACCTGCTGTAATGCTTTATGTCTGAGGCAGGCAACCCAGATTCAATACACGTATCTGAGTCACAAAAGTAGAAAAGATAAAGCCCCTTTGTCATCGGCACTATCTGACAAAATGTATTTTTCCTCAGTTGCAATTTGTCTTTCTTCGAAGAAAATATAACAAATCCGTCAACATGAAATAAAACATACGGCAAAGAACAGTGACAAGCAAAATCGCAATCAGTCAAACAGTGCAAAAAAATCAATTTTTTTAGTTTTTCACACATGCAAGTCTTGCAGCTTTTACACATTTCTGCTGTCAAAAATATATGCCAAACTATATACAGGCAAACTCTGAAAAGAACTGGAAGGCTTTCACGATCACATTAACAACCATTACTTTCACTTATACAAGCTGTAATATCATTGGTCAAAGCTCTTGTTTTTAGAACTGTTGTATATCGCACTACACGAGCAGGAGTGCTGTTGCACTTAATATCAACATGTCTGTGATTATATCAACACTTGTGGTTCATGTGATACTTCTTAACTATGTCTGGATATGTTGGTTAACATCACAGAAGGTCTTACTTTCTTATCATTTGATAAACTACTTTCAACAGTCTAACAATCTACACTTTGTTTCTCTTGTGGCTCACTTTGTGGCTCACTTTTTCTCTATCTGTTATTTTTAAATGGAGGGAATACGCTGTCATTATGGGCCAAACAGTAAGTACCATACAAACGCTTCATTACAGCTTACATTAACACCACTAAACAGTCTTTTTTTAAAGCTTGGAATTTCCTAAACTACGGTGTATGAATGCCTTCAAAATCATTTTGTTAATACTTCATGTCATTTAATCAATGTCAATTTAATTCATGTCATATTGAAAATGCCCAAGTGACGGCCATCCTGAGACTCCAGCCAGTAAGCCAATCCCTATCGAAGGGCCCACTTCATCTTCAGACACAAAGCAGTGTGATTAAAATTTGGTACTGAAAAGAGAGACAGAGGAGAGAGAGAGAGAGAGCAGTATGTGTTGTGAAGTGCTGCTATTACCGTCTCCATGGGCAACTAAGGAAGAATCCTGCCAATTCTGTGAGTAGGTTGTGTCTGCGAGGGGAGCACAAAGCACAATCCTTAAGGTATTATTCTAATTCAATGTCTTTCCAAGTCCACGGGAAAACAACTAGAAGGGAGCATTCAGTACACTCACGGCCCAAGAGAGTGCTCCTACCCAGGGAAAATCCCTGCAGATACCCTGCCTGCTGGAGATACCATGTGTAGCAGAGTACCCTTAGCATGGATCTATTTAAACTGGCACAGGCAATGCCAACAACACACCAGGTGCAACAAACCTGAATCTCAAGGGCATGATGCTTGGCAATGCCACATACATTGTGAAAGATAATAATATTTTATTTTTAAAAACTTATCTTACTCAAAACAAACTAAAACCAATTAAAAAAACAGCATGCCTTACAGATCAGGTTGCATAAAATCAGTAAGCATCCCTAAAACAATGAACAAGGTAATTTACAGGCAATATTGGTTGAAATATTAAAACTTTTCAGAGAATATAAAATGTGTTTATTTTCCTCCCACATTGGCAAACTGGTCTGTGTTAAGTATTAATTTTACATTTTGTTAGATTTATGCTTAATACAATTATCTGCCAATAGAATACGAAAACCTAACAATTATAGATATTAGATTTTACTCAAACATATTTTGTTGTGCTTTGATTTGTTTATGTGCAGCCTAGGTGGGCTGTTGTTGACTGTTGGAATCAGGTGGAAAAGTTGCTTAGCCCGAGTTGCACGAACTGCAGCAAATGTTTCCAGGTGCCAGTTCATGCTCTTTGCCTCCTTCGCTTACTTGAAGAAATGCAAACAAAACTGCCCCACATACTTAGTTTAAGAAGCTGAAAAAGCTTAAGCAGGAAGCAAACAATGTTCCTCACAAACACAAAACAAGAGAAACAGAGGTACGGTATGACCTTTATAATCCAACATTACATGAACACAACACTGAGTTGCTGTATTTGTTGCTCGTAAGTTCAGAACGCAGTGCAAGTTTATGCACTTGTTACTTTGACATCAGCTGCAAGAGTTTTTGCAATTTTAATTTCATCAGTTTAAGAGGAATTAAAATGTTATTATAGGAAGTCTGGCACGCATCAGCATTCCCTGCTTTGAGCCGTTAGACCTTCCACTTTACCACATTAATCAACTAACCAGGATAATTACTGCACTTCCAATTAATACTGTGACCAATACACCAGGATAATTACATTTTGTGGGAGTTTCGCCTTTCTCCTCTCAGCTGTAGCGTACATCTCAATTAAGTTATTCAACATGCTGATTACACCTTAATGTTTGTCTTTCATTGGCACGTCAAGCAAAAAAATCAATCTTGACTTGTCAACCTGTAGATGCTTAAGTGCCTCCATAAAAAACATCACATCTAATCACATTTGCCCAGTTTAAATGCCATGCAATGTCAGAGGAACAACACACAATACTTCACAATACAGTGCCTATATGTTACACATTACACCTCACTATAACAGAATCAATAACAAAGAGCAAGAAGCTCGACAAAATAAATAAACATTAAGTATTCATTACTAATAATCTCTGTGCGGTAACTATTAATACGGTCATACGTTTGACCCGAAGAAAGTAATAAAACTGTCCCTCTAAAGCTATAACTCATGACACTTGGAGACACGAAAGTGTGTGTTTAAAACCTGGTGAGTAGTCTACAATGGCCAAAAATGCAGCCTATGTAGACATCACTACATTTTGGACCACAAGACAACTGCTAAATAAAGTTGCAGTGTACTCACGGCAGTTTTCCTCATCGCTGTTGTCCGAGCAATCGTCGTCCTCGTCACATCTCCAGGGAGTCGGGATGCACCTGCCGTTCCTGCACTGAAACTGACCGCTCTCACAGTCCGTCTGGGTCCCTGTTAACATATAATATGTAAATGCACAGGCCTTGAGGTCTCTTTTAAGGTTAGTAAGTTGTATTTTAAGTTAACTGGGTGGTGCATGTTATTTAAAAGCAGTTACATCTATGTCAGTACAGTGAAAGTCATTGTGTTCGATGACGGGCTGCAATAAACATTATAGCACAAACTACACTTGGGTTTTCTCGAAATTCATTTATATATATCGATAATATTGTTAACTAATAATATATATTGCTTATGAATGATGCTGCAGGTGCGTGAAACTTTAACGTACCTGCAGCATCAGGTTTTTACAGCGGTATAGCTCTCGTCCTGTAATAATCCGTGACATGACAAGAGCAACATCAGCTTGATCAGATTCTCTTTTGTCTGATAAATGTTATATGTTTAATGCTGACATTTGTGCTCACATCACGTCTCGTTATCAGAAGTGGCTCCGCGTCTCCGCGCCGGTGTAACTACGGCATCATCGCTTCGCTACGTTAACACAAACGCGCGGACAGCGTGTAACACTGACACTTACCGTTCACCAGCAGAAAGCCCGCGAGTATGACATGTAAAAGCAGCAGTTTCCGTATACCCGTCCACATCTTCGCAAATCAATGCGTTTGTGCTCATACGAAGTCTTGAAGGGCCGTGCTGTGCCGTCTCTGCCTCCGGTCCCCGCGCAGCCTGTGCTCTACTCTCCGCGAGCTTCGCTCCGCTTTCGGTACCAGTTTGAATTGATGACGACATCGCTACTGGGCGGAGACATGGCCCGTGGGATCTGCCTGTGGGCGTGGCCTGCTGTAATAATAGGACTGGGAAAAAACAAACATACACGCCATCAGTCCGCACAGCTTCACAAATGAACAATTTCTACATTTTAACAATTTCTACATTTGACGAACACTTTCCGTTTTAAGTCCTAAAAACCATCTTTTTTTCACACGTTTTTTTTTGAAAAAAAAACAGCTGCACAAAAAGACATGAGCATACAGTATGCAAATGTGTGTACATAAAATCACCCTTCAACATAAGCATTGCAGCTGAAGTAGGCTGTATCATTGTGTGTTGGAGACGTTTCTAGTTTCTAGAAGGTAACTGCAGGGACTGGCTTATTGAACAGGAAACTGTAAGCCATGCAGCACTATGATAAATTGTTCCTTCTCTTAAGTCTGAAAAAAAGAGAATGAAATACCCATATAGATGGAGGGAGAGAGGAAGAAGCTAAATGTTTTTTCTCAGCTGAGAAGGCATCACCATCAGTCAGTAGTCTTCCTTCCTCATACACTGACTCAGCTCTGGAAATCGTTTCCTCTTACTGGGTATTTTCTGAGAAATTGCTTTCACTGTTTGTCTAGCCTTGGTTTCTGCTACATGAATTTAAAAGCTCTGTAGCTCATTTTCTGTTATGCAAATAATTATCAATAGTATAACTAATGATTTTTGAACTCATAAAACTAATTTTAAAACTAAATGTCTGTGACCTACATGCTCATTATATTACATTTTTACCTACATTATTCAAATCACAATGCCACATTGTTTCAAACACTTTTTTCATTAAATATATAATTTACCAACACCATCCTTTGGAAGTCTGGTGATATTGCCAAAAATTCACTGGCCTTTGAGTTATTTCTGTGAAATAGAAAAGCCAACAACATCTCAGTCGAAAACCACCTTCAGGCATTTCTTGAGAAAGGGAAAGAACATTTTTAAAAAATATGTGAGGGCATCAAAACATGTAAGCAGGAGGTCAGCTGATCAGGATTTTCTCTCTCTTTCTGTGGTAGAACCGGCCTAAACTGCCAGAACTGCTGGTTGCCAAGCTGCTGACCCAAAAACAGAGACATGTCTAGTCAATAACTGGCTGGCAGCCCATCAGCTATTGAGGTGAGAAGCAGGATTTAAATGTCAGCGCATCAAAATATATGACACTGGAGGGCTACAACACAGCAGTCACTCATATGAGAAAGAACCGGACATGCTTAAAGTAGTTCCTGACCGACTGTACATTCCCTGCCCCCTTTAGAAACTCAGGTCAACCGTAAGAGAAACACGTTACTTTGGAAACCATGATGCGGTCTGCTTAGCTTGTCTGTTGGTTTTGAGGTTAGATTCCAGTTGGAGATGTTTGAACAGTCCAGTGATTAAGAGGGTAATGCAGCATTTAACACAAATCATTTCACTGGGTAAGAGGACATGAAAGGGAGACCTTTGGAAATATGCATGAATTCATCATTTTAACCAATCTGACTGTAAGTCTGAGTGCCACTATTAGCCTTCAGATACTCCTGTTTCTTATTTCTGTGGTTGTCCAATGACAGTTAAATGTGATGTCGTATATAAAACAGTGAATCAACTGCTATGTAACTTACAGATCACTTTACAATCCTGAAAAAACATAACTGATGTTTAAAGAAGTTGAGGGAACCTATTGAAACACTTAAAAACACGAAGCTTGCTTTCCACAAACGGTTTGTAAAAGGAAGTGCTTCACCTTTTAAAAAATGTTGACCACAACCTCATTTTGGTAATGTGGATAAACGTGTCTAAATACATTTAGGTATACATTTAAGATGCATTTAAAACTAGCATTATTTTTTTAGGTAATAGTTTATCCAACATAACATTTTGGTTATGAGAATGACATGCACAAGTGTGAAAATATAATGATACGTACAAAAAAAATCACACAACCAAAATAAATCATGACCTATCTGAATATAGCAGTTCTCTGTTACATGGCCTTATGATTTATGAAGCCTCCTTCACATGTTCTATGTCCAAATGATAAATTGACTTGTGAAAAGGCAAGACTCTCTGAGGTGGGTAAATGTAACTGCTATTTCTACATTACAAATCACTGCTGTGATAGTAACATTGGGATGTGCATGCTGCTCAGTATGCACAGCAGCCATGTGAATGGCTTGTTTATATAATACTGATAATCTCTCTAACTTTCCACACAGCATGCAGTGGTATTTAAAAAAGCTTTTTTTGCTGATTCCACACGGGAGTTTTATTTTCTATGGCTGGCTCATTGAATTAAATGTGTTCAAAGTATCTGTGGTCATGTATCGGTTGTTCAGTGCTTTAAGGATAGCTTTGTGAATTTGAGAATTTCAGGTATTACATGTCATGGCAAAATAGAGTAATTCTAAAATGGTCTGTTAAGCTGGCATAACAAATAACATATTTAAATTCAAGCAATATATTTGTAAGAAAACAGGTCTACTTAGACACACTGCAGTATAGATTGGTATCAAAGTAGTATTGCCATTAGATTAGTACATTAAACAACATGTAACATTGTATGTCTTAACAGTAAAGACTTGTATGCTCTTTAACAATACACAAGTTATAGTTTGGCAGGATTATTTTTATTCTGCTTACTACAATCCTATGGTTAAAATGGGACAACAATGTGACTCTTCCTTTGAAGTAAACTTTATATTTATACATTCTGCCATACACATTCACACATATATTTACACACTGTTTAACATGAGTAAGATGTCTGTTCTCACAACATTGGCTATATCATCACTGGCTATATCATAAGGGTGCATAATATAATAATAATAATAATATAATAATAATAATAATAATAATAATAATAATCAACTCATCTAAATGCAAATCATGGGATGCATTTTCAATGGTGTCTGAAGAGTATGGGATATAATTTCCCTTAACACTTGTGACTGCTCAAGGTTTAGCTGTTTAGGAAGTAAGACCTAATATTTTCAGCTTTGGAAATAAAAGCAACAGGAAGGTGCAACAGCTAAAACTGTAAATGGAATATTTATAACCACAGCTCCTTAACAACCTGGAGGGAGATTGCAAAACTAGTAAGGCAGTTTAAAGATACTAAAACAGGAAGATTTTATAGTGTTGTTATTTTAATTCTTGATCAAAAACAGACTTTTTTATTGATAATAAAAATTGGTTAATTGCTAAAGTTTACGATAGCTAGTCTAATGGTCTAATAAAGTTCTGTTTACCATGCAGGGTAACCTGAGTTCAGGTCCAACCAAATATATAATTTTTCTTAATAAACCAAGCAAAAGTGCAACTGAACATGACAGTCATGATTTCCACTGGGAAATTAAAGTACATTGCTATGCTGTCACTTGTCAATGCAGCTAAAATCAATTGTTTTTCGTTTTAATGTTGCTGAATGCTACATGATGCTTCTGTGAAAGGAATGATGTTGTTTACCTGAATGTTGCTTCTGAACTGTGACAGAATGAGGTCCAGAATGAAGAGATGGAGAAAGTAAAAGAGGTTAGAGATGAATGCATGGCTATGAAATGACACTTTATTGACCATCATATTGTGTGCTGAGGGTCACAGGCAGGAAAGCAGGAGAAGAAAAACACATGATGAAAACACAGCATGATTCAACAACCATGTGAACTGGGACAAAGACTATAAATGAGAATTTCAATTTACCACAAGATTTTTACTTAAGATGTTTTAAACTAGGCGGTCACTGTATAGAGAGATAAAGAGGGGACGAGAAAAAGAAAAGGATAAAGAGAGTGATGTGTGTTTGCTTTTTCAAAGGGCATCAATATAATGTTGCATCTAAACAGAAAAAGATGGATAACCAGCTTAGAGAAAGAGAGAAAGGGAGAGAAAGAGAGAAAGGCTCTGTTACACTGTGATTATCCTTATGTCCATGTTAAGATGGTAAGTACATGGCACAATATGAGGATTAAGATGTTGAAATTGGGGTCAAGAGAGGCTTGTCAACAATATTAATTGTTATGTAAACAATGTGAAAGAATATTAAAAGAGACCTTTAGCAAGAAAACTCCCTCTCATATAGTGGAAATAAAGATGTTTTGTGGATTGAATTTAAAGATTATACATCCAATAATTCCTGCAAATACTGCTAAATACTGTAGCCAAGAATACATGTATTCAGGTTAGATTTCAAATCAAAGATATGTCCCAGAACTCATAATTTAAGCTTCCTGTGCGATACTGAACTCTTGAAAATCATGTTTTTCATAAACTGTCATGTATATACCGTGTATTATACCCTCATATACAACCATACAGCAACCCTACATGGTTGTATATGAGGGTATAATACACAGTAACAAGAAATTCTGGCATGTTATGTTGCATTATTATGTTATGTAGGCCTATAACATAATAATGGAATATTACTCTTAAACAATACATTATTTTACAATTCAGGCTACACTACTGGTGGCCTATAAATAAGCTGAAGAACATGAATTCCTAATCACCATGTTTGATTGTCAGATATACTTTTATATACTGTACACCATGGTACTGAGTAGTATACTGAATGAGTACAACATGGTTCTTCAAAGCATGGTAGACGTTTAGTAAACTCATAGGAGTACTTCCTGACACTTTTTGTTCCTAGAGCTGGTAAAAAGTTATATTAAATATAGATGTAGTAAAGGTAATTTTAAAAATAAATTGCAATGTTTTACCCATTGAACTGCATTGAACATGATTATGAATTATTTCACACTCTTTGTAATACAAATGTACTGTCAAATTCAAATATCTACTAAAAGCATTTAATATTTTTCAAATTTTACTAAATTCTGGTATCTGTCTCAAAGCTGGCCAGTATGTTACTGTATTCATAGTGTGGGTGGCCCAAGACCAAGACTGTGATGAATACTACTCCTGTGTTTCTTTGTATCCATGCTGTGAGCGATTGCTCTGCTTCACCTTCCTTTGGCAGTCATATACAGTGTAACATATCAGCAATCAATAGTAAACTAAGCTTTAGCCTCTCCTGCTGTGAAAACATGGCAAGCTTCAGTGCCCGGACACAGCTGGCACCATTGATTTACAAAGCATGTATCATGCTGGGAAAGAGAAATAGCATTTTTCTCAGTGTCATCTTTTGAAACTTTGTCTTTGTATATGCATGTGCCATATCTGCCATTTCTTTAGAAAAGTAAATGAGACAGTAATCATATGGATTTCTTTGTCAATTTCTCTGTAGGCACATGTCTTAAGAATTTATAGGTAAAACATATCAACCATATGATGCTGTGTGTCATATTTTGTCACACTATATGGGGTACTTGTCACAATAGATCCAAGCCAGAAAATATTTCTGCAAAACCATAACCCAAATTTTAAGGCCATATTTTTGGCCAACAGAAATATTTTTATTAATAATTTAATCCGTTAATATATAAAATTTTCATCAATATACAGTAAATCATTTCAAACGTCATAAATTGCCCTTACCTGATATTTATGAATAATCTTCATTAGTTTTGGCCCTTGTTATATAGCGGACCCTTGACTAAATGCATGTCAGTGAAGTTTTATTGTGTATAAGCTATAACAAAAAAATATGATATTGTAATATTAGTATAGAGGATATAATTAAAATAGGAGTACGTTTAATAGAAGCAGATGTTTGAAACCAACTTCCAACATACAAAACATAATGCTAAAGAAAACCCACATGTATATAGTTCCCGAGATACAGCATTTCAGTATGTGACTATCCCCAGTCTCTCCTACAAGATTCAGAACAAGTGTTCCTCCCTCACTGTTGATGTTAGACGCAAGATTTTGTTTGTTTTGCATTTTCTTCATGATTTGTTCTTTAGGTCCTCCAGGATATATACCAGGGAGCCTCAGTGCTGTCTGTCTTTATCTCAAACTAGCTGATTACCTTTCTGCCAAAGCAGACAGCCATCAGACTTATCTACGAATAAATGCCACATCATAGCTGAATGATTTATTATACTACCCATGCTCCGCTGTGCACACATGCTCTGTTGCATACATATAGAATACTGATGTTATGAATGTAGAATACATTCATAACATATACATACTGTGTATTGTTATTATATAGGCCTCCAGCACATACTTTGTTTTGGTTTTTGGTCCTTTAAAGGGGTTATATAATGAAAAATTATTTCTTATCTTTTAAAATAACAGATTAGTGTACTCTGTTGAAACTAAGCTACTACATTTTAATTTTAAGTGTCAAAAAAGGTGGAAAATAAACATGAGAATATCACATTCTAATACATTAATTCTAATAAACATTCTAATTTTGTATTTGACATAACATGAAAAATAAATATTCAGAACATTATTTATCAAAAATGTTATGGCCCCTAAAAATAAAACCTCAAACTTTAGTGCAGTATATGAAACCTAAGTGTGCTTTCTCCCGCCACAAAAGTTTAACAAACTACAGCTGATTCTGGAAGTCAGCATCAAATCTCAGATCAAAAGAATAGTAAACACATCAAGGGTGAAAAAAATATTTTGCATACTAGTATTTAAGTATGACTAAAGCTGATGAAATACAAGTAAACAGCCTGGAAATTGTAACGTGACCTGAATAGCATATCTTTTCTTAATTTTTCATTCATTGCTTGGTAAATCGATATATGGTCATACACAGCTTAGTAGATTACATAGCAGGTGAGTAACAATTGGCCACTTTAAATACGGGATAACCTCTCATTAATCTGTCAGTGACATAAACTCTTGGCATTGACCACAACTTAATAATCAGATTAAACAGATAAAGCCTGAATTCCCCTCCACTCATGGTGACAAGATCAGGCATGGGGGTTCGATCTAACAGCAGGGTAAAGCATTATGTATATTAGTATAGAATGTATAGAAGTGTCTTAATTATTTCAGCATATATTGTCTTCACATTGTTTTCTCTGTGGGCAATGAATAAACTTTCAACTTTAAGATTTTCCTGGTTCTGATTTGAAAATGTAATTATGTAATGAGAGGATATGCAAGGTAGACCATGCTGCAGATATTAATGGGAAAACAGAGCAACGCTGGCATGATAACTGAACACCTTTTGAACCGCAGAGGGGAAAACAGTAGACATGCAGGGATGAAATTATAGCCTGTCTATGAATTATCCACAGAAAGCCCAGCAAGGGACAGAAAAGCAGGACATGGGGTGGAAATGGATAGGATATACTGGCAGGGTGGTATTGTTTTTAAAAGGTTTAGATTTGTGTGTCTGAGAGAGATAGACAGAAAAACAGAAAGACAGATAAATACATCATAGTCTCATTTCCACATCATAGTCTCAAAGATCAGAATGCTCACACAGAACTTATACTATACCAAGAGCCATAGTGAAGCATCTTTAACCTGAGTCTAGTAATAGACAAGTGTTCTACATTCAGCTGAAATCTACACTAGCAGCAGGTAAATACCATCAGCCTGATCACTGCATAAACTTCCCTTGTGTGGATTTATTGTCCAGTCCATAATCCATTATTTACAGTTGTATACATCAGCAAATCTGTACTGTACTTGAGAATATTTAGTATAGATTTATTTTTAGTTAAATCTAGCATTGTTATCTTAAATAGAAAAAAACTGAAAACGTTTGAAAGAATGTTTAGATAAAAAAGACTAAATACTGACGCTGAATATAGATACTGATTAAGAATAGGGGTTTTTTTGCAATGTAAATGCATCCATAGGGTTAGTATCTGCAGGATCACACATAATTCATTGCAGAAAACAATGCATTGCACTGATAAACTATTTCAATTTCCCATTTTTATACTTTGGCTTTCGGATCTGATTTAGGAGTGAAAGTAAACAATCAGTGATCATTCTTTTTCCTCAAATGTTGTTTGATGTATATAGTTATGGCTTATTGCTGCAGTTATCATTGTACAGCACTCTGGCACACACAAATCGCATTTTAAATGTGCTCTAAAAATGAAGTTGACCTTGACTGTTTTAACTGCTATGACATAGAAGCTATATAATAGTATACGAGCTATACTGTAGTATTTGTGAAGTAAAGATTTTTAGAGCAGAGGCCTAGGCAAACATAGAAAGCAAGCTGGTAATATGGGCCATGGGAGAATAAATAATTACTTATTCATAATCGTTTCAACCAAAAGAATCTCGGGGGACAGAAAAGTAATTTAAAATTCAAACACGAATAAATGCAAGAAAAGCCAATGCAGACTAATAGCTCTCATTATCTCTTATTAGTGGTAATATTAGTACTTTCAAATTTGCTTTGTAACATTTAATGTTCCGCAGAAGAATAAAAATGGAGTTTTTAGTTCCAGGTCATATTTAAGTAATAAGCACACAGGTATCTCATGTCTCTGATTCTTGAAACCAAAATTGCTTTCCATCTTCCTTCTCTATACTGATAGATATTGGACAGAGGTTTATATTTATTTGACTGTGTAGCCAGCATAGATCATCTTTCACTTTATTTGAAAAAGTAACACCTCAATAATAAAGCATGCTATGGAGGGAAGGACATTACCAAGAAAACTCTCTGGGGGGACTTGGACAAAACCTGTAGTTGGCTGTAACAGGCTGTAGTTGGCCAACAGTGATACATTTATATGCTTTAGAATCTGACCTAGCAAGCATTGTGACAAAGCAAATAAAGTCTAACTGTACAATATAATGATTTTTTTTATATGTCCTAACCCACATAAGATTATCTTCTCTTCCCATGCTCTCTCCTACTCCTTAAGAACAAGTTATTACTGGCAAATATTACATAACTCAGAGACAAGGGGAAAAGAAAAAGAATTATAGGAGGATTTTCTCTACCTGCAAGGCTGAACAAGGCTTAAAAGTGAGTTAATTTATGCAAATTTCATTGAACAAACATACAGGTTTCTGGTGTGTGTATAGAACACAAGGGTTATAGAATAGAATAGATCAGAATAGATCTTAGGGGCCATGAGGGAGCATAGGTCTTATCTCTCCATCTGTTCATGTTAAACTGACCCTAGTTAAACTAGTTAACCCCCCCCACCCCACCCCCGTTTAGAAGTAGCCCTGCAGTTAATCCACCCAACAAGTACCGACATGCCTTCCAGTATTTGCATTTTGGAAGGGTCTGTATAAATGACCTAGCACACCGTTCATTGTTTGTTTCCCCCAATGTGGTGGAGAGCTTGTTGACAGTGCAGGCACACTCGATGGTCACTCTAACTTTGTTATGTCTAAGCACAAAAACAACTGTCTGCTGTTGAATACTTGGCTGGCTGAGCACCCCTCAGGTTTGACAAAGATTATTTGTCACATATTGGAATGAGAAATCCTCCATTCATTTGCTGGTGTTTTTGGATCAGGGTTAAGGCTGAGAACCCAACAACTTTTTTTAGCACTCTCTACCTCTTTAGATGCACAGCCAATCCTTCATGCATATAATAAACACACACACTGCCAAGAGTCAGAGAGAGAGAAAGAGAAAAAAAGAAAGAGATGAAGGGAGGGAAAAAACGAAGAAAGAATACGATTTTTTATTCTTTCAGAAATTATACATCAGTCCTCTCAGGTGTTCCAATGCATTGTTCAGATTGAGTTGTGGGCTGTAGTGGAGTGAACCTCCACTACAGACAAACACTACAAGAGAAGCGTGTGTGTCGTGGTCTTAAAACATGCCCACACATACAGAGAATCGCCAATCAGCAGCAGGACATACATTCATTCCACTCACTGGGCACAGAGGGGAATAATCCAATTGGAATGATACGACGCTGTCATGGCGACAAAGATCTAGTGTGAAGAAGCTCTTCAGTCAGGCCCTACAGTAACTGTGGAACTGTGAGCATCAAATTTGCTTTTTAGCTTTGTAAAACAAGAGCAATTGTTTTGTTTGGCAATGACAAAATATGACAAACAAATTAAATGCTTTGTGATTTAAACATTTCTGGACACAAAAGGCAGACTCTGTGATTAGATGTCAAAAAAACAGGTATCATGATTTTAGAATAGTGTTGTTTGGACAATTGAAGGAGAACTTTATTTAATTAATAAAAAATATATATTTTTACCATTGTTTTCAAAATTGTATTCCTGTGTTGGAATGTATTTTCAAACGTTCTTTAAAGATTTCATTCTTGTCTTTTTCAGTACATAGGAGCTATACCTGCATTTCTGGAAATAGCTGCCTGGGGGCTTTTGTTAAGATGGCTGCTGATACAGCTAAACTTGCTTAAAATATTCATTTTGTGTTAACCACTTTCAAAATAATCACTTCATGCAGAGTTATTGTGTGCAAGAATGTAGAAGTAAAGTAATTTATTAGGACAATTTTTTTCCTGGACTCCATTCAGTGGCTACTTTATTTAAAGTGACATATTTGTCAGATATGGTAACCCATACCCGAAATGTAACCTCTGCATTTAACCCATCACTGGTGAGAGTGAACACACACTGCAAACCCTGAATACACACACACCCATAGCAGTGGGCAGCACACTACTGTGCACAGGGAGCAATAGAGGGTTAGGTGTCTTGCTCAAGGGCACTTCAGTTGCTACCTGCCAGCACTGGAATCGAACCAGCAACCTTCTAATTACAAGCCATGCTCACTTATCAGTAGGCCACACCTCCCCCAGTAACTCCCCCTGTTTATCAGTAGGCCCCCGTACTTAAACAGTCTAGAGTAAAAGAATAACATGTAAGAATAACACGCTTTTAACACGTCTGAAATTCCCTACACATTGTCACACTAAGCACTGATTGGTAGATGCTCAGTTCATTATGACCTCAGCATCTTGTCTTCTGTCATCCATAAACATGCCTTGCTGTGTGTGAGGTCATGAGGAGAGCCATGGAAACAGACTCTTAAACAGGTGAGTACTGCTGGAACTTAGAGGCCAATGGGGCTCCAATGAGAGCTGTTTAACTAGCATTATGGAAATTTTTCTGTAGCATTAAGAGGGCAATGGACTTTAATATTAATGCCATATCTACACCGGAAGCTGCACAGCATCACCACAGACCATTCAGCTGTAATCTCTGACTGCAGCAACAGTAAAATGTGTTATTATCTAATTATACAAAATACACTGGCATGAAATTGGCTTTATATGTAATTATAATATAACGTTCAATATAATGTTAATATTGCTACTGTGCAATATTATGATTATGAGCAAAAGATTACATTTAAATTTGTTGACCAGATACCAGAAATATCACAAGTTGACTTTGATGTGTCACTGTAATTTAAAAAAAGATATTTAAACTTATAACAAAAATTCAGGAAGACTGGGATAATAAAGGGCCTGGAGCAGCACCACAGCACGTCAAAAATAGAACCAGAAACAATCCATCAACTAAAGGCACTTTGCAATGCACTGTAACAAGTGTTTCCATAATCAACCTCACTGAATATAATGGAAGTGATTTTGTTTTGTCCATTCACGATGTGGAAGTAGCGGCGCACCTTTTGTCACAGCAGCTTTGACACTTACTTAAAGTTTTTGAAAAGTGTTGACCAAAAGAGCTGTCAGAAGCTCAGGCTTCAGATATGATCCATAATCCTTTGAGACCTACTCAGCGTCAGCCATTTGATAAGCCAGCTTCATCTGTATGGCTGTAAAGTCTCGTTCTATGGTGAAATTCTGCACAGGGGATCAGGGAGGGGGTGGACCCTTTGTACCTTTTGACCAGTGAAAGTACAATCAAGAGGTGTAACTCAGAAGAAAAGAGAGAGAGAAAAAAGGAGAGTTGATGGGGTGGGCTGACAGTAATGGATGGATGAAGAGGCCCTTTGAGGTACCGTAGAGATACCATCAATAACTCATCTGATACACAGTGCTGGGAGACAGTGAACGGCCCACTTCATGTTGCTGCTTAGATCAGATTCTGCTGAGAGTGTAACCCAATGAACAAGTATCAGAAAGATCCAGAAGTAACATATGGGCCAAGATAAGATGTTTAGAATAAAAAAATCAGAAATAATAAGACAGAACTGATTATTAATTACATTCAAGATATTCATGGACGATTGTTAGGTGATGAATCCACTAGTAAAGAATCGTGCCTGCTTATGGTGTTGTTTATTTGTGTGAGCTGTCTGCATTGTAAACGAATTTACAATTTACAGGTACAGTAATATGCAAATCAATAAATATGTGCAAGACACAATTTATATGGTGCTTACTCAGTTCTGAGTATGCAGAACACAGCAAATTACTACTGTTACTGTACTTTATTGCATACTTTATTGTAACTGTAAAATATCACTTCACAGCCTGGGCTGTCTGTTCAAAATGCAGAAAGTTGTGTGTATGAATATTATCCTGGTTAGTGAATTAGCTATTAAATGCATTTAATTTACTATCATAGTTCTAATATGATCTTACACACTCATGCTTTAAGTTTGGCCAGTGGGTACTAAAAGAAACTGAAGACTCTGGTACTCAAAGCCTGACTTGAACATCAAGGACCGCACTGCCTAATAACTTCAGCAAAATAAATCAGCACTGATGTTTGCTTTGAGACGCACTTAACTGAAAAGTTTAAATGTGCAAAATATTATTTCAGAGAGCCGCATTCTGTTCTGTGCTGGAATATTTCAAATGGAATATTATTTGGCTAATCTTGTCAAACTGTGCCCGCTGAGCTCAAAAACAGTTATTTAAAAGAAACGAGACAGTTTTGAGATTAAAGAATGTCAGGAAAGGGAAGTACAAAGTTACTGGTCAAAGTCTGAAATCATCCTGACAGCTCTGACATCAAGGGGCAGAACTACAGCAACACATTTTGACTGACAGCTGTCCCTGATGTGATTAAATGTTTAAACATTTTTTTATTTAGTTTATTAATTCATTAAAAAAAGTAAAATGTCTGTCAGAACTTTTATAAAACAAATAACTCAAATTCTTACTACCATTTTTGTTTCAATACCCCATCTGCATTCTGCTAAAGTAATTTTAACACATCAGAATATACATCATACTAGTTTTTAAGACAGTTCAATAAGCATACAGAGATAATTAATAAATGTAAATGTACAAATACATTACACAGAATATTATGTCTTGTATTTTTTACCTTAGTTTAAATTAAATATATTTACAGATTTATATAATGTAATAATTTGTTTATTTTGATTCACTACAAAAATGCAGTCACCAGTTAAAGTACATATAATTTATTGACCAAAATTAATGAATGGCTAATGTCCAGATCCAGAGCTAGGAACAGTTTATCTGTCAATACTGAATATATACACCTCATTGCACTGCTCTCTTCCCTGTGGAAATAACTAATTGTTAACGGTACATTCAAATGCAGTAGCTATAGCAGTCCTCCTACAGTACAGATTACACAGCAGTTTAGTCTAGAGTTATCTTTATAAAACTACATTGTGGAAAACACACTTAACTAACATGACGATTTATTACAGATGATCTGCTTTAACCAAAACACTATACTGCATGTAATTAGACAAAAGCCAACTCTAACTGCTGTTGACACACCTTGGGGAATATGTCTAATCTAAGGAAGAGTCTAACCTTTTAATGTGGTGCATAACAAAGTGGCAACAAACTTTACTAATTAACTTCTACTCAAAAGACTTTCAGTACCAAATCAGTTTGTGACACTTGAAGTTCTAAGCTGTTCATCTAACCTCTAAATGTGAAGTGAAGATAGTTTACATTTTGTTTTGTTTTGCTCTGTATTTGTCATTTGCACAATTTACCCTTGTACACTGAGCATTGAAATGCTTATAACAAGAATTAGAGAAAAAGTAAAAAAGTTAATTTATAATAGTGTTTAAAAATAATATACAGATTTTTTAAACAGTATTTGTAGTGTGGGCAGTACTGAGTCACTGCATTATTATAATCATGCTAATGGTGGAGGTGTGGATTACATGTAGAGCAAAAACTGTAGCTATGAAATAAATATTTCTAAATAAGTACATTAATACACTCCCCTGATAAATATACAAATGGACAGGTGGACAATGAAACCTGTACAGTAAAAGTAAAATCAGTTCAGTAAGTACAGTACAGAAAAAATGTGCTCCAATCTTGCATTTTATTGATTTGAATTATTTAGTTAGTTTTGTGAAATATGTACACTATATTCTGTCTCTGTAAGACAAATTATTAAGGGTCTTATTTGGTGAAATGCCCATGACAAATGGGCATTTTGTCATGGGCATTTGACACACCTTCTCCAACAAACTCCACACACCTTCTCCAACAAACTCCATATTGAAAACCTTCAGCTATCAGCTTTTCTGCCCGTTGCCATAAGAGCAACCTTTTCACCTTTTCCTCCATCAGAAACATTGTATCCTGGCAAAAGAAAGAAAATAGCTTTCTCTTTGCCAATTTATGTATTGTTATATGCCATCCACTAATACAGTGTGTAAGTATAGTTGTGTGCACCTTTCGTTTGTTGCAGCTGCGGTGGGTGATATAGCACATCTATCTATATGTTGCTGCTACTGAATACATCTTCACATAAATTGCTTGTTTTCTAAACAGAGAACGGACTGACATTTCTCTCCTTGCTCTAATCTTGTTTACACTTTTCAAAATGCACATATTTATGTTGTAATTGAATAAAAACCTTCAGCGAGAGCGAGGTGTACATGGCCTTGTTCTGAATTTGGCCTCATTTTCAGATTTCATTTATCCATCTATGCATAACAAAAACCTTTCATCTGAATCACCCTAGACACACATTCAATAGGAATGATAGTACAGGAGGCAGAAGGTATTTGTGTCCAAAATTACTCCAGGTTCAATTAAGGTCAACACTGCCTGTCCTCACTTCTCTATACACTTCAACCTGACAGTCTCAAAATCCAGCCACTGCTTTGGCATGAGATAAGCTGACCTGACTGATTGTCCATCTCCACATCTGCTCTGCATATTTAAAAGGCCCTATTTCCATTTCAAACGGGAAATCTGGGATCTCTCCAGGGTTGTGCCTTGAAGCAGAGGCACAATTTGAATGGTGCCACATGGCTGTATAGCTAGAGGAACAAATCAGAAGGCTTCAAAGTCTGATCTGACAGACATGAAACACAAGGGGAGTCTGAAAGTTTCAACCTCAGGATATGTGCTGCTGTTTCTATGTAAAATATAATCAGACATCAATGTAAAGTATGATCAGAACATCAATGTAAAGTATGTTCAGACCAGAGCATCTATGTAAAAGATGATCAGTCCATGAGATCTTGCCTTCAGGATAATTCAGATTCAGAACATATAAAATCTATCTATTCTAATTGCATGATCACGAGAACGTTCAGTACATCATATTGCATTGCACTGGATAATTCTATGGTGAAAGCTGTTATTTATGTTCATTTATAAATGAACAATGAGAAATGTTATTATCAATAGGTCAAACTCATATGGTGGCTTAAACGCTCAGTAATAGGTCTGATGGATTGAAAAAGTCAGGGACAGGGACAGCCTAGACTGTCCATGTCACCGCAAATAAAAACAAATGTAATAGATGTGTTTGGCCAGGCTCCACTAAACAGTCACTGTGAGGCAGCAGTATATTTGTGTGTGTATGTAGTGGTGGGGAGGCAAAACAGCCCTGAACACACTATTGTGTGCGGCCAAATTCAAACCATTTCTGTGACTGAGGCCAGCTTCTCTTCTTAATGAAGATTTATTTTTCTAGTATTTGGTTAGCAGTCCAAATTTTTATGGGCAATATTATTAAACCATGGATTTACATCCTCAAAAGAAATTGTCAATAACAATTTTTAATAGACTAATAAAAATAATTATACATTTTTTGGTTTATTTTAAAAAATATCAAAGGCAAACCCGTTTCGGAGGGGCAGTGGGGGTTGGGTAGGAGTGGGTAGGAGAAACCCCTAAAAGCACAAGTGGCCCCTGACTGTCCCCTCCCAGGTTCTGTAGTCTAAAACTGCCACTAACGTTAGGTTATATTTTGAACTCTGGCCCCCTTCACGCTAAACAAAAATTCTTAGAGTATCCTGATTTGCACTTATTTAAACTAACTTTATTTAAAGTAAAATAAAATGTATTATGGCATTTCACATAGGGCTCCAGGACCACCACTGATGCTCCTTTAAAAGAAAGAAAAAGGTGGCATGCCACCCATGTGTAACCTCTTTTAAATCTGTGGCTTTAACTGACCTAAATTAAACAGTTGATCCAATAAACAATTTATCATCTGTGAAAAAAAACAAAACAAAGATGCTCAGTAATTTATCTGCAGTGTTGAGTTTGTTCAGACAAAAAACATGTTGGATGTTGTTGAACATGCACATTTGTTGTAATAATTCTCCCAACAGAAGTATCAGTGCTTTAAAATCTTAGTAAACTGGATAGAGGTGTTTGAATTTACATTTCATTAATTATCTGTGAAACCAGAAAGAACACACATAGATGGGTAAGGATAAGGGTAGGATATGCAAACAAAGGACCATGTGCCACATAACACGAGTTGTTGAATATCAGAACATGACATTTATCTGCCCTCAGACATTTATGCCAATTTCACACACACACACACACCTCGACAAATAGAAACTGGCCAAACTCCAGCAGCACTTGTATGACATTGATTTGTTTTGTGTTACAGGCTAAGCTCCATCATTCCCCTCTGGTATGGCTATGAAAGGTTAACTTTTTCCATCTTAACATCTAAAGACAACTTCTAGAAATATGATTTCATGCCTGAAGAAAACAAACAGGATGCTTTCCTTTTGTGAAAAATTAAATAAATAAAAGAAAGAAAACCTGAAATGGAGTTCAATTTCCTTGGGGAAGGTGTATTAAATGAGAGCATTATATAATGAAGAAATTATTTATTCAGCCATTCTGCATCAAATCGATGATGAATGACAGGCAGAAAATAAACCTTGTCATTGCGGAACATAAATGATTTGGTTTGAAAAATGAGTATACTGGAATAAATCAAAAAAGCGCAACACACAAAACCATTTAACTTGAACAAATTTAGAGAATAATTTGATAGTCTAGTCAAATGCAATGAGCCCCCGATTTCTGCTCAGGTACTTCAACACGGGTGCTTTAAACCTCAGAATAAATGAATACATTCTTTTTAGTCTGAAAATATCAGAATAAACAATTTTGTATGTTTTTAAGGATCTTTTGCACCCAACTCCACTGCAAAAATGGGATCCTATTGGCCAGTGAGTGTTTTGTTATTAACATAGATGGAGAGGACATGGTAGAGGATGTAGAGGATTATTAATATCTCCCTAAGTTGCTATACTCATTGTATCAAATATACAGTAAAACATTGCATTGGCAATATGTTTTAAAAAGACAACTTTTTTGCCACTGTATATCCTACAAGACTCAACAGAGATTTTCCAGGAATGGTTTTGGTGTTGACCTGTGCTCAGCTGATGATGTGAAGACCTACAGTTAGTAAAATTCTGGTCCATCATTGTGTCCTAAATGTGATCACATTCATCTGCCCCTAAACATCACATTAAAAATTAACTGGGTTTGAATCCTTTGTATGTTGGTCAGACAGACTCTTCCTGCCTTTCTTTCTCAGAATGAGCTACAATGTGGACCAGACATTATGCCAACGGTCGCTCTGGCTCTAAGAGATCATTTATTATGTTTTAACAACAAGTTGTGTCAAGTTAAAAAGATCTATAATACCCACAGAGAGCTATTATCTTTTCTACACACCTCAAACACGGTTGCCTACCCAGCTTAACCTAGAGCCACAGGAAAATTATGTACTGAGAACATTTATTGGCTTACTGACACCACAGGAAAACACACAGCTCTGAACCCTTCATGAACAACGTTTCTGCTGCTACATGAGCTACCAACGACAGCAGAAAAATTACCTTTACAAAACTCAATTTCATGCTATACTATAAAATATATGAAATATTTGTGCTTTATGTATTGATTGAAAAAAGAATTCCATCAGAATATACATATTTGAATAACTGTCAACAATGAAATATGCTTTTTGGCAACCCAGTGGTATAGTTGTCTACTAACAGGAGTTAACTGCCAATGCTACCAAGTCAAACCTCAACCCCACGGTTTGAACAAAATTCACTTTGGTTCTTGAATGTATGTTTGCACTTTGGTGTGTTTAAAAGAGGTAAGCTATAATCATTCTTTCAGTAGCTACTGTAATTCATTTCTCAGCCTTTGCAAATTAATATTTTCAGTGCATTTTACCATCAAAAACCATCAAACTAACCAGTAGCCATTATCATCTCCAAGTGAATCTGTAAGCTGTCCTCACCATCTGCCCTGTTGGCATTTATTAATAAATCTGCATGACGAATCTGAAGTGGAGGAGGCCAATAGAATCAGAGTGAAGGAGACAGTGAGAGAAAAATGCAGGCGCAGATGCTGCCATGAAAAGAATGGAAGGTCCATGTGGGAAAGCTCATCCTCTATGGTACAGCTCTATAATAGCTCACTAATGACTGTTCTGAGGCTCTGAAAAATGAATAAGATTCTGTCTGTTCCCCTAAACTGCAGTATGCCAAGCCAGCTCAAACATAATGAGCCCCCCTTAACAACATCTGCCATCGCTTCATATATGTGAAGTGATGAACATCTCACTGTGAACATGAGTGAGAGAGGACTTGTTACCTTTATTACTGTATAAATGAGGCATTCCTTTACTTTAAGAGATTTGGGGAGATCTGCAAAGTGCAAGGGAAATTAGCTAAATTTCAACAAAATGTTAATAATTGTTATGTATTGTTTCGTGAAAGTAATGCTCTCTCTCTCTCTCTCTCTCTCTCTTTCAGATGAAGGAGTTTCAGGAACTAACAACGTCTTTTAGCCATAATTGTATACATAATATAGCATAGCCTCTCATACTGTATTGCTTTAGTTACTTAACATGTTCATCATAAATAATTACATGAGACTACTGCTTCATATAGTCTGGAATAACAACTTTACCTTGCTTTGGGGGCAGTTGTGGCCTAGTAAGCCTGGTAAGCAAGTCGGGCTTGTGATCAGAAAGTTGCTGGTTCGATTCCTGCGTTGACAGGTAGTAACTAAAGTGCCCTTGAGCAAAGCACCTAACCCCCGATTGCTCCCTGGGCGCAGTTGCGTGTTCATGACCTGCAGTGTATGTTCACTCCTCACCAGTGAATGGGTTAAATGTCACATTTCAGGTATGGGTTTCCATATCTGACAAATATGTCACTTTCACGTTCCTTGATGGGTGACTCAAGAATGAGATTTTACTTAAGATCCGAGTTCCTCCCTGGGACTACATGAATTATGTAATATTTTGTACATAATGAGAGAGAAGTCTTTATCTACCCCTGCATTGTGAGCATCTGCCCCTCAGACCTTTCGTTTAGAACTCTATTAGTCTTAATATTTGGCATTGTCTCAAAATTACGACTTGTAAAGCACAAACCTGGATGTCTGTGAGACTGTTGCCACTCTAGTGAAACAAATAAAGAGAGAGCTTCAATTACTATCATGGTGAAGGATGGTTTTCCTCAAAGAAAGCTATAATTTCAGGATCCAGCATTCGATTACTGTTGACGGTGATCAATGGGTAAACGTCAATGACTTTGTCATAGCAGGATGTGATAGGCCTGGGGACATTAATCACAAGTTCTTCTCAATTTGTTAAATCAAAGGAACCATGTAAACTTTTCTATCATATCTAATAGCAGCTTTGACACTAGCACACTTCTCGCCTTTTCAAAAACTCCATCTTTTTAAGCATCTTTTTAATTACTTTGTAATATGTTTATGAAGAGTCAAGGAAAACTGTATTGTGTGCAGCACATCAATAACCTCAGTTAATGGGACTAGAGAGAAGGTTTCCAACCAGCTGAGTTATAGTGACATCAGTATTGGATGTACGTTGGTTAAAATAGAAAGGAAGTACAAAGCAGAGCAGCATTGGAATACTGTCCTGAAGACTGAAAAAATGTTTTTGTGGTATTTGTGTAACTTCACACAGAAATCACGCACCCCTGACACCAGGCAGACTATTCTGCCTCACTTCCCTGCCATTTTCCGAGGACATAAAGCATGGTAGCTGTTGGAGGGCACTCTTCTAGCATGGAATGTTCAACCTTTTTACTGTGATGGAGACATCAGGTCTGCGAAAGTGTCAGGTTTATGTCGCAGACGCCATACCAACACTTCCTGCAGCGTATTTTGCTTTAAAGGGCGGTGAATCACATGAATCATCCATTGCCACACAAAGCCGATGCAATCTAACTTACACACTACTGCAAGGTTTAAGGTTAATCCTGCTTCAACAGTTTATTTTGAAGGCACAGCTTTATAAATTTATAAAGCCTCTATCTGTACTGCTCTCAGATTAGCTGCATACTTCAACAATCGACAGTCGCTGTGTTGATCCAGTACCTTTAGGTTATGAGCATGTATCATTTGTCCTGGCCAATCACGTTAGGCCTTCATTCCCTCAAGCTCTCTCTGTGCCAGGTTACTGTGATGGGGTCCAACTGGTAACACCGTTTCAGTCAGCAAATGTTTCTAAATCCAATTCTCTGTGTCAAGGCCCTTCAGGGACTGGCTGATGAAAAACACATCAACTCTCTGAAATATGTTTGCCCACAGAGGCCCCAAAGTGAGGAATTCAGTCTGTAATATTCCCAGTGTACAATTTAAATTTGACCACTAGAAAAATAAAGGAGGAGCTTGTCATTTACATAGCTGTCTAAAGTGTTCTCCACCTCTCTCATTAGGCAGTTGAAATCTCTTTAATGTGTTCCACAACTGTTCCAATATGAAGGTAAACATAAACATGAAGACATAAACTGTATTGTGACAGAAAGATATGTTCATTTGTAAGAGGCTCTATGACTCACTATGGCACCATAACACAGAGAAAAATTAGGTGGGTGCTTGTGTCAAAGCTGTCAAACTTGATTTGGCCCATTTTGCATGTGCTTTCACCTGTAATGTCGCCCTCACTCTCTGTTCCTACTCTCACTCTCTGTTCCTTTTTTCTCCGATTAGCCAGAAACTGGCAAGAATAATAGCATTTCAGTGACAAAATGTTATTACAGCTGTCTCTCAATTACTAATAAGGCTCACAAAGCAAGAGATGAGACTATTAGACAGCCATGGCTGCTTGATTGTGTTGCATGGTATATCATCACCAGCCATATAGTCATGTGACATTAAATGACTTCACCGGATTGGCAGATTCATGGTCCAGTGGCTGCAGGCGACAGAGTGGCACAATTGGAATCTATTAAGTCATCCCAGACAGAGGCGGAGTACAGCTGTGTGAGAAATACAGTGACTGACAGTTTTTCTAACAAGCAATTAACCGCAGTGACCCGCTGTTGGCTAAGTTGTGCTTTTGACTTTGTGTCATACCCATTATACACTCAAAGATCCACTGTAATGGATCTCACTGCCTAGGGTGTGCTACACTCTACCAGTCCCTCAACACACTTTATATTACAAAAAAGGTGATAAAATGAAGGCATAAATCAACACAGTATTTGAAATCACACTGAACACTCAGGGCTTTCTAAAATCTGTAAGGGAATATCAATAAACTGAACTGTTGAACTAAGTAGCTGCCAATTACCATGCTTTTGCTTTTTATCTATACCTATAGTGTAAGTATGAACACTATAGGTAGTGTAATAACTTTATATAACACCTGACTAAAAGTGTAAAAACGTACCTATATGTTACACTGTGTTGACCAAAATAAAAACAAGGGATATAATACTAGAGGCATAAAGGGTGAAAGGCAATATGACTACACGGTCACAACTGTATGTAATATGAATAAATACAAAGATCAGGACTGCCATATGCTTCAGAGAACAGACATAAGGGATTATTATGGTGGAGAGAAGGAGACAGAAGGGAGGGGTAGAGTGCAGTGGGGAGGAATAGAGGAAAACGGGTTACTAGCTACTGCCTCCATGACTGAAAGGAGGTTGAATAAAAATCTATATAATCTCTCTGCACCAGTATGTGTGAGTTAAAATTGGCCGCAGCTGATTTAAACACAAGTGTTTTGAACAAAGCTCTGGAAAACTGCAAATTCTAACTCTTAAACGTGCTATAAATCCAATCAAGATTGTTCTGAGTAGAAGAGATAAGCTTATAAAGATATACCTAGGGAAATGAAAGTATGTATGGTTAATAAAAATGCAGATTACTGACTCAATGACAGATAGACATTCATTGTCAAATAAAGTACAATTTAATAGAAACAGGATGCCTAAAAAAGAGAAAGAGAACTAACATAACCAAGAAACAACTGTTGTTTCATTGAATCCATCAAATCAGTGATGACAACATTATTTAACATCTGTGCTCCTGCAGCAGGCCATATACACAACTCTCTACATCATATGAACAATTCATTCCATTTCAGAAATGTATATCTTACTTCCCTACCTCATGTGGATAAAACGTATTTTACTTATTTTATACCTTTTAAATAGACTGGTTCTGATACAGAGAGACTGACTCACACAGAGGAGAGATATGGGGTTATGAACATACAACAGATGGGGATTAAAATCTGAGTAAGGACACAAAACAAGAGTGACAATACAGAAAAGACACAACCTGAGAAAAAAGAGAAAGGCAAAACAAACCATGGAGAGGCAAATAAAGTTTGACAGCTTAGTTGAGTGTAACAGACACAGGTGGAAAAGAGAATCACAGACATAGTACAGACACTGACAGAGACCAAAAAACAGGATTCAAGATTTTAAACACCATTTAGAGACCAAAGTCATACATTTTGCTAACACAAAATACAAAAAACATTTTGGTTAAGGACGGTTAAGGACACAGGTGCAGCTGACATTCTCAGAGTTCACCTGCTGAAACAGAAAGCCTGATGGCTCAACACATAAAACACAGGTATACTGCTGGGACAAAGGAACCAGAAAGAGTGAGCCAAAAGTCAAAAGCTAACAGAAGCCCCATGGCCTTTTTGGAGATTATCGCTGTGGAGAAACGGAGCTTTTCTCAGTGCGTCAAAACACACTTCTTTGTACTCAGATCTTTAAAAAAAATATAAGCACACTGAAAAAGTCATACAGATTGTTTTTTGCAAAATTCTGTCACCATACTTTTGATGATATCAGCCAGGATACTGAAAGCTCACTGATCACTCTGCTACATGCATTTATATAACTGACTTGACCTTTCTGCTGCAAAAGATTATTTACCTGGCCTTCACATACTGCATCTATTGTATCAATCTTCATTCTTACCCATCCATGCCTATCTGCTTGTCTTTAATGTACCTAGTTAGGAGGAGAACAGGGACATTAACAAACAGGTGGGCTGGGGCTGGTGTGGAGCAACAGGGCTGATGCTAATTTCAGCAGCTGGCACAGGTGCTTCTGTTGACTTATTCTTTTGCTCGAAACCTCTCAAGGTTAGGTGCACATGTGGAGATGGGAAGTTATGTGACAGGATTAGGTTGTACACATCACACAGGATGTGTACAACAACTACTTTGCCCAATATTTATACATTGTGTGAAGATGTAATGGGTTTAATGGGAGAAACATAAAGAGCATCTATAATGCACCAACCATGAATGTTCTCCATAGGTTTGCTCATCTCCAATAAGCCAGCTTTTATGACTAAAATGATTTTCTGAGTTATAAGGAAGAAAGCTTTCAATATTTTTACATTGAATAGGGGAAATCGCTCCAGTTCTCAGCATGCACAATGTCAATTGAATTAATATCTTTTATTAGTAGTTTTGTTGATGTGTCTGGTGTGAAAGACTTTATTAAGCTTTACTCAGATTTTACTCAGTCTTTACTCAGCAAACTTTACTTACCGTTTTTTTCTGAGAAATAGGGGCAATTTTAGATGAAATTGTCATTCTGCATATAATAAAAATACAGAGCAGTCTCAGAAAAACACAGCACAAAAGAAGCTGAGTGCCAAAGTGCATCGCAGAACGGACAGATAGACAGACAGCTTGTCAGAGAGACAAAGAGAGAAATTTTGTGTGAAGTGTTTCTCACTAAGACAGATGAGGGCACTGCTGGGGTAGCATTTTGCATTTAGCAGATCTCATTAAACTGCGCTGAAATTGGCAGAAATGAACACTCCTGCTGACAGATGAAGCCATGATTCCAATAGGTCTACTCTTTGTTTTCAGGTCTCACACACTGGATGCACAGCAGTGTCATAATCAACAGTAGGTGCACTATTAAGTGTCTAGTAATGCTGGAAAAACAATTAGATTGATTTGCATTGATCTGTCGCGTTAAATACTTAAACTTGCATACTTAAAGTTGCAATCTGTAACTTTAGCCTCTCTATCACCATGTCTGTTAAAAACATAAAATTTCAAGTTAATTGTCGAGTTGTTTTCTTAACATAGATGACAAGTTTAAATTCTGCTGAAAGAACAAGCTACACCATGCTTGATAGCCAACCCTTCTGTTTAGGGACGTGATATAACACCCAAACAAATTAAGTCAAACTGACGTTTATCACAAAATCAGACCTGACAGCTGAGACTATAAATCAGTACTATAAACTTACCATTTGTTTATGTTGTTTACAATTGTTTATTTTTAACTTAGTTATGATTGCAGCTTTAAAAGGCGAAAAGCCTTTTAAATGCCCTGTAAATTTCACTGATATTATATGCATGAATAATGTGATGTTACATCTGTTCGTCTAGAAAGGCTGCTGCATACAAATTTAAAAATAAATATTTGCGAAGATAAAAACACAAGCAGAAAATGCCTGTGGAAGTTTCAAAGCCTTTAGAACATAGAGACCTTTTCCCACCAACTTCTCCTGTCATGACATCGTAGCATGAAGCCTAAGCCCTGTGGAGAGAAAAAGAGGAAAAATAAAGAAGGTGGATTAAAGGACAACAATCTGTGTCAGATCAATTTGACTGTGGCGATTGACTTTGAGTTAATTATTCTCTGCAGGTCATCAGGCAGCTTGGTGCACACATGGGTCCTGCCACTGCACAGTTCCTCATAGGCTGTGGGTTTACCCTCCATGTGCTTTTACAGATACCTTACTGTACAGAACACATGACAGACAAATCTTTACACAGTCTCTTGATGTCGGTGCTCTTGAGTTTGAACAGCTAGGTAGATACACTGCAAACAACAAGTTTCTTAAAACTTTTTTACGTTTTTTAGCAATATCTAAAAATCCTTAAAACAAGACACATTTATTTGAGGTGCAAAATGGCATAGGATTATTAACATATTAAATGTTTTTTTAAAAGTGAAGTATTTCAGAGTGCAATATTACAAATTAATTTTTACTGCTTGACTTTTTTACATCATTGGAAAATAGGTAAAAGTTATTTTATGCAAAATTATGTCCTTTGGTTTGGATGAAATAGAAAATAGATCTGTTACTGTAACCTCCCCTTTCTTTCAACTTGAAAGTTGAAACATGAAAAGCTGAAAACATGAAAACTCAAAATAACCATGTGTTATATTTTTCTTAATAAATCATAAGGGTCAGCTAACTAAGGATCATGTAAAATACATTAAAGGTGTTCTCACTGTATTACTTTGAGCGTATGTGAGCAGAGTCTGTTTAAGCAGGGAAAACTTTGAACACAGCCCAGGTGATTTCTGTCTTTTTGATGGTGCCTTACATTCTGCACAGCATTTGGTTTGAAAGTCAAACTCTTAGTGCCTTCAAATGCAGAAAAAAACTTCACTTTTTGATGTTAGTTGTTGGAGTTTTCTTAAAGCGTTTCCTCTAATAAATGTATATAAAACAAGGTTAGCAGGAAGGTTACAGTACATGACAGTGTTTTAATGTAGATTTCATAAACATACATAATGCTCAAATAATGCACATAATTTTATTTAGGAGATGGCAACTGAACATTCTTGGAGAGATAATATCTGGAAAGGAAATCAGACACCCCTGAAGTATTGTGTGAACCATACCCATCAAAATACATACAATATGATTTATGTATTGTACATTTATGAATTATTAATATCCTCATTATCACATCTTGTTCCCATGATCTGATGAACTGATTTATTTTAATCATGACATAAAAACTTCAATTACTTTGCTCCTAGCTGTCAACGAAATAGAAAACAGTAACGTCTCTATATTCTTGACATGATTAGGCCTAAGGATTTTTTGTCTCTCTCTAGGTGTAGAAATAAACAAAATGGCTGCCACAAACTTTTATTAGATTACAACAGGGTTTAAACTGCCCCTTAAGAATGTTTGTCTGATGTGATTTCTGATTTCTGGTGTGAAATATTAATGAAGAAACACAATTTGTGTGAAATAAAATTCTAAAATAAATTAAAATGTATCATAAAAAATAAACTTTTGATTAAAAAATCACTTTGGGGGGTTAATTTACTCAGCTGTGATAGTTTTTGATGCTATTTAGTGTATTAGGAAAAAAAACAGATGTGTTTTACCTTACTCTTAATGGCATTTAAATGTGTGTTTTTATAACACGACACTATTCTTAAAAGCTTATTTATCAAAGAACCATAATTGTTGCTTTAGTAATAAATCACAATAACACTTTATTATGAATAACCACCATATCCAGATAGAGCCACTGGCACACTTAGTTCTATTAATGTGTAGTTGGCTAGCAATACACAAAAAGACAAATTAAGCAATATAATAAGCATACATTTTAATCAGAGTGTGATTACCTGTATGAGGCGGAGGGGGGCACCCAATGTAACAATATTTCATGCTCAGCTGGTCCTGACGATACAACTATCGTCCACAAGGTGGCATCACAGAGGTACATTTCACTTTTAGCATCTTTATTGTTTAGAGCATCTGAAAAAGTTTACTTTATAGGAGTCCTTTGGGGTCTTTAAAATCGTATATTGTAAATTTATTCAAAGTGTTAATATCAAGATTCCTCTTGGCACATTTTTTTTTGTGGAGGCAGAGTTTAAAGATCAGATTACATGTTAAGGTTTATGACATTAATTATTAGATTTCATTATACCATGGATTATAATTTAAGAATTTTAATTTAGAAACTACTTATTTTTCTTTAATTTAACACTTGCTACTGTTATTTGTGTTAGCATTATAGTTTAGTTAGATACAGTAGTTTTCTCAGATGAAAATGTCATTACCATCATACACTCAACATTAAAAATCCAAACCACCATACATTATACCAGAATACACTTAAAGGCCATGATCATCATTCTAGCACATGTGAAAAATGTCTTCACACAGATAACACATCATCAGCCATATAAACATATAGTCATAAGTATAGTATGTATAGTATAAATAGTCAAAATAAATATGAAATGAGTAAATTATGCTGCAATGTCATTATATTACCAAGTAGAAACCCAAAAGGTATATAAATAAGCCCTAAATTAAATATAGCTAATATATCTATAATACATAATAATTTTTCAAATAATGTGAGTATAAAGCTTTTGTCTTGGCTTGATAAAGGTAGTCCAAAGTAACAGGAGCCGATAGGAGGGGTTTGCATTAAAAGTATGACTTTGTCAATAACTCACGATGCAAGTTAAATATTGAGAAGTGAGTAAGATGAGCTGAAACTTGGCAACTACGAGATGAATCACTCCTTCATTCCGACAGTGCATATCCACTGGCAAACCAGGTGAGAGGCAACCTTCCAGGAAACAGCCCAGATTCCTCAGCACAGCTGAATGGCTTATCATTTCCAAAGTCTGCCTGCACTTTCCATTAAGACTGTTCTTTGCTTATGCATGGGGACATACCAGGCTTGCATATAATGAGTAACGTCGATTAATGAGACTGAATTGCGCAAAAGGTTTTTAATGATTCTTCAAGGCATAAAGAGGAGCGCTTTAAATTAGCAGCGCGTTATTCTTATAAATGTCTGCAAAACCGGAGAGAGACTCACATGTAGGTTTGACCCACCTAGAAACACCAAACGCAGAATGGGATGAAGCGATCGACGTGGAGAAAGTTGACGGACGGGAGCCCGGGGCGCAGATGACGGAGGCTCCGGCGCAGCGCAGGCTGACCCGCAGCCCGAAGTGCGCTCGCTGCAGGAATCACGGCGTGGTGTCGCGCCTCAAGGGCCACAAGCGCCTGTGCCGCTGGCGTGACTGCCAGTGTGCCAACTGCCTGCTGGTTGTGGAAAGACAGAGGGTGATGGCAGCCCAAGTCGCCCTCAGGAGACAGCAGTCTACAGAGGTTGGTTCACTGCACTTACAGTTTAAAGTTCAGGGTGCTTCAGGTGCAAAGGAAGCAAAACTGTTATTTGCAAAAAAGTCCTAAAAATGTGTAGCAAAGTGAATTAGTGTTTGTGCAAAAATGTGCTAAAAATGTGTAGCAAAGTGAATTAGTGTTTGTGCAGAAATGTGCTAAAAATGTGTTTAGTGTTTGTGCAGTCAAAATGTGAATTAGTGTTTGTGCAGAAATGTGCTAAAAATGTGTAGCAAAGTGAATTAGTGTTTGTGCAGAAATGTGCTAAAAATGTGTAGTAAAGTGAATTAGTGTTTGTGCAAAAATGTCCTAAAAATGTGTAGTAAAGTGAATTAGTGTTTGTGCAGAAATGTGCTAAAATGTGTAGCAAAGTGAATTAGTGTTTGTGCAGAAATGTGCTAAAAATGTGTAGTAAAGTGAATTAGTGTTTGTGCAGAAATGTGCTAAAAATGTGTAGCAGAGTGAATTAGTGTTTGTGCAGAAATGTGCTAAAAATGTGTAGTAAAGTGAATTAGTGTTTGTGCAGAAATGTGCTAAAATGTGTAGCAAAGTGAATTAGTGTTTGTGCAGAAATGTGCTAAAAATGTGTAGTAAAGTGAATTAGTGTTTGTGCAGAAATGTGCTAAAATGTGTAAAGTGAATTAGTTTTGAGAAATGTCAAAAAGTGGTGAATTAGTGTTTGTGCAGAAATGTCCTAAAAATGTGTAGCAAAGTGAATTAGTGTTTGTGCAGAAATGTGCTAAAAATGTGTAGTAAAGTGAATTAGTGTTTGTGCAGAAATGTGCTAAAAATGTGTAGCAAAGTGAATTAGTGTTTGTGCAGAAATGTGCTAAAAATGTGTAGTAAAGTGAATTAGTGTTTGTGCAGAAATGTGCTAAAAATGTGTAGTAAAGTGAATTAGTGTTTGTGCAAAAATGTCCTAAAAATGTGTAGTAAAGTGAATTAGTGTTTGTGCAGAAATGTGCTAAAATGTGTAGCAAAGTGAATTAGTGTTTGTGCAGAAATGTGCTAAAAATGTGTAGTAAAGTGAATTAGTGTTTGTGCAGAAATGTGCTAAAATGTGTAGTAAAGTGAATTAGTGTTTGTGCAGAAATGTGCTAAAAATGTGTAGCAAAGTGAATTAGTGTTTGTGCAGAAATGTGCTAAAAATGTGTAGTAAAGTGAATTAGTGTTTGTGAAGAAATGTGCTAAAAATGTGTAGCAAAGTGAATTAGTGTTTGTGCAGAAATGTGCTAAAAATGTGTAGCAGAGTGAATTAGTGTTTGTGCAGAAATTTGCTAAAAATGTGAGAAAGTGAATTAGTGTTTGTGCAGAAATGTGCTAAAAATGTGTAGCAAAGTGAATTAGTGTTTGTGCAGAAATGTGCTAAAAATGTGTAGGTGCAAGTGAATTAGTGTTTGTGCAGAAATGTGCTAAAAATGTGTAGTAAAGTGAATTAGTGTTTGTGCAGAAATGTGCTAAAAATGTGTAGCAAAGTGAATTAGTGTTTGTGCAGAAATGTCCTAAAAATGTGTAGCAAAGTGAATTAGTGTTTGTGCAGAAATGTGCTAAAAATGTGTAGTAAAGTGAATTAGTGTTTGTGCAGAAATGTCCTGAAAATGTGTAGCAAAGTGAATTAGTGTTTGTGCAGAAATGTGCTAAAAATGTGTAGTAAAGTGAATTAGTGTTTGTGCAGAAATGTGCTAAAAATGTGATTAGTGTTTTGCAAAGTGAATTAGTGTTTGTGCAGAAATGTGCTAAAATGTGTTTGTAGTAAAGTGAATTAGTGTTTGTGCAGAAATGTGCTAAAAATGTGTAGTAAAGTGAATTAGTGTTTGTGCAGAAATGTGCTAAAAATGTGTAGTAAAGTGAATTAGTGTTTGTGCAGAAATGTGCTAAAAATGTGTAGCAAAGTGAATTAGTGTTTGTGCAGAAATGTCCTGAAAATGTGTAGCAAAGTGAATTAGTGTTTGTGCAGAAATGTGCTAAAAATGTGTAGTAAAGTGAATTAGTGTTTGTGCAGAAATGTGCTAAAAATGTGTAGCAAAGTGAATTAGTGTTTGTGCAGAAATGTGCTAAAAATGTGTAGTAAAGTGAATTAGTGTTTGTGCAGAAATGTGCTAAAAATGTGTAGCAAAGTGAATTAGTGTTTGTGCAGAAATGTGCTAAAAATGTGTAGTAAAGTGAATTAGTGTTTGTGCAGAAATGTGCTAAAAATGTGTAGCAAAGTGAATTAGTGTTTGTGCAGAAATGTGCTAAAAATGTGCTAAAAATGTGTAGCAAAGTGAATTAGTGTTTGTGCAGAAATGTGCTAAAAATGTGTAGCAAAGTGAATTAGTGTTTGTGCAGAAATGTGCTAAAAATGTGTAGCAAAGTGAATTAGTGTTTGTGCAGAAATGTGCTAAAAATGTGTAGTAAAGTGAATTAGTGTTTGTGCAGAAATGTGCTAAAAATGTGTAGCAGAGTGAATTAGTGTTTGTGCAGAAATGTGCTAAAAATGTGTAGTAAAGTGAATTAGTGTTTGTGCAGAAATGTGCTAAAAATGTGTAGCAAAGTGAATTAGTGTTTGTGCAGAAATGTGCTAAAAATGTGTAGCAAAGTGAATTAGTGTTTGTGCAGAAATGTGCTAAAAATGTGTAGCAGAGTGAATTTGTGTTTGTGCAGAAATGTGCTAAAAATGTGTAGTAAAGTGAATAGCGTTTGTGCAGTTATTAAAAAGTCTATATCTTATACATGTATACTCACCTATTTAAATAGATAGCCTGTACAAATAATCTTTACATATACCGTGGCGTTACCATGGTAATACCATGTTGTTTTTAAAGTATATACAATGACACATTAGTATAATGGCACTTTTTGTTAGTGATCTGTGAATTCTACTGAAACAAATCACTCTTTGTTTATTTTGTTTGACATTGCCATAATTTTTTACAAATAATTATCTTTATAAAGACAAAGAGTCTTTATAACCATTTTAAAGCAGTATTAATTCATGTTGTAGTTTTACTACTGACTGGTAAACGAGTTTTTGAAGGTTAAAACGTTTTTTGGGGTCCATCATCATCAGTCTCATAAACATTCAATAAAAATGTTAAATAAGTTAAATACATAAATAATAAAAAATTGAAAAAAAGTTTTTACTGAAGATATTTTCTTTAGTGTAAGTATCTTCTATCTATGCCATCCCATGAGTAATGAATTGTGTCTTCTCTCCGACAGGGTAAAAAGGGACAAAAAAACAGCTCTCATCTCAGACGCTCAGCATACCAGCGCTTGCCAAGAGCACCTAGTCTGCTGGCAAAGAGTATTTTGGAGGGTAAGCCTTAATTAACACACCTCATTAACACAACTGCATCCTCAACAGCGACATCTGTAGAAGCTGGATCAGATCTGTTTGTGTTTTTTTAAGGTAATTAAAATTATGCAAATGGATAGCTGAATTACAGAAAAATTGGCTTATATGACTGCTCTGGAGTTTGGTTTTCCCTGATGTGCTTCTCACTGTGTAAACATTAAGGTCAAACAGAGTTTTTGGTACTGTAATTTGCATGTATTTAATGAGTTATTGTTTCACTGTAGTAATTTAAAAGGTTATATATTCTAATTTATAAGAGTTCCACAGAGAGTCTATGGAACACATCTCTTAATTCCTCCCGAAATTTACTGTGAAAATGATTTTGCATTTAATTTGAGAGTAATTAAGAAATGCATTTATTGACTATATGAAACATTCAAATCTTTGAGACAGAACTTTGTTCTGTCTGCGACCAAAGATGCTTGTTTAGAAACTTGTCTTAATTAAACTTGTCTTAAAAGTTTATCTGCTTGGAGAACTACGTCATGTTAAAGATAATGATTGTTATATTAACCAGTAAATTCCTGAAAGGCAAAAAAAATTGCTATGCCATTAATATCAAAGCAATGGGTCACTAAAATTGTTACAGTCTGAAAATCACCAACATTCTTGAAGGAAAATCTTTTATTTAAATACTCATCTGTGTTATGCCATAGGCTACAAGCCGCCTGTCCTTGAAGACTGGCAACAGAGGCCCCAGAACCCCCCAGTTAGTGTTCGGATGAGGAAAAGAAGAACATTTGCTGATAAAGAGCTGAACAGTGTGATGGTGGAAAGAGAGATGGGGCAGAGAGAGATGGAGGAGTTACCTGCTCTTCTTCTCCAGGCTGTGGTGCCCTTCACCTCCCTACCATTTTTTTACCCATTGTCAGACCCAATCATGCCCACTTACATGCACATGCCCAAATCCGTCCCACCATTGATTGACTGCGATCTCTCTCATCCACACATGCTTAAGTCCAAAACTCTAGACTATAGAAAGAACTGGGAGGTTTTCACAGAGAGGGATTTGAGCCAGGAATGTCTGTCATTGCCTTTAAATCTGTCTCCACCACATTGCTACATTGTGAGCCCTGGTGTCAACATGGTTAAGACCCTGCCGGAGAGTGATTGTGCTGGTCTGTCTGCTATTAAGTCAGAAAGTTTTGCTGTTAATACCATGTCAAAGCAAGACATTCCTCCCTTGTTGACTATGGGGGACATGTTGGTACAAGCTAAATTACCACACAAATGCAGCAGGTCATTGGGACGAGAAGTGCAAATGGACAGTGTGGGGGGTGAAAATCAGGACTCCCTCAAAAAAGCTGTAAAACGGCCATTACCGTTTTCTGTAGAGGCGTTACTCACGAGATGATGATAGCCATTTATTTTTCAATTTCTGTTTCACTGGATAGCATAATTACTTATTAGGCAGTTTAATAAAACATCTTGGGCTATTTAATCACTTTTGGTTCACTTATAACTGCAGTTTTGGGCTTGTCAAAGCATTATTGAGCTTATGTATAATATGTTGTTTGAATCTTTTTGTCTTGTTTAATTCAACTTTAAGAAAATGTGCAATACACAATATGAAATATAAACATATTTTACTATATATTTTATATTCTTTCATTCCAGTCCTTCTCTATTTTGTTATTTTGGATAAATTTTGCTGTTAGATTAATATTGTAATATTGTCTTTTACATAGTCATGACTAATCATTTTTTATGAATAATTATTTTAATAATTCAAAATTTTACCATAAATCATAGAAAGTCTGATGTAAACGGAGTTAGCTGGGAATCAAATGAAAATGTATTAATAATGGTTTTCAAACTGTGGTTGGATTGGAGTGATGCCTGGTACATCATGTATTTAAACTACAGGATCCCACAAAGCTCATTTGAACTGCTCTTACGGCCTTCATAAAATATTTTTCATTTTAAAGAAAACTAATGATGAAAAGGCCTCTTAGAAAGGAACCAACCCAGAGTATAAACAAGATGGTCGAAACAGGAGCAGAAATATACATACTGTATGTTCCTGAGGGTTCAGAGGCAAAGAACAATTTTAATATGACCTCAGGGGAACAACTTTGTCATGTTTTCTATACAAATTAATTTAATATTATAATCAGAAAATTCATACACTTTCCACTTTATCTTCAAGAAGTACTAATGTACGCCTATGTTCAGAATAAACATACAAACATACACATCTTATTATGAAATATTATACATACAAACTGTGCACTGTACACAGTATGTGTGTTTTCTGTAAGTGTGCCCGAATAAATCAATAAGCCTCATGGGGTCCAGAAGCCCATGAGCTCAAGTGCCATATTGCTTTAATAAAATAGAAGCAACAGCACTATAATAAAAACACAAATGTTCAATAAACACTTACACTGATATTACATTTATAAATAACAGTTATAGAAATAAATGTATCTTTTGTCAACTTACATACTTAATTTTCCATACTTTAATTTGCCACTGCAGGCAAAAGCAACTTGGTCATGTTTGGTCAAAGGTGTGCAATTACTGGCATTTTGCAATAGTTTTGAATGTCACTCACATGCAATTAAGTTGTGGCAACAGTGTAGCATACTGCCTTTCAATGTTTATTGTATACTATTTTAAAGAATAGCAGGCCGTGTTCTTAACCCCGATCACCAATTCTGTTTGTGATATTTATGGACAATATCTCAAGGTGCAGCCGAGGCATGGTGGTGGTCCAGTTTGGGTCCCTTAGGGTGGCATTGTTGCTTTATGTAGATGATGTTGTCCTAATGGCCTCGTCAGGATGTGACCTCCAACACCTGCTGGCATGGTTTGCATTAGAACATTTTTAGAGGGTTATAGTTAGGGTTTAGGTTACTAAAATAAAGGGTTAGTAGAATAAGTCGAATAAATAGAATAATGTTCTTGCATAAAGTTACTTAAAGTCAGCTGAATGTCAGTTGGGGGACCAACAGACATTCCTAATAAAGTGCTGGTAGATATTAAGCAATAAGTTTACTAATGCTCTAATGACTGGTAGTTCTTACAGTTAGTAAGCAAAGAGAAGTAGTTATAGTTAGTAAGCAAAGTTTCTTATAGTTACTAAAATGTCAAAATAAAGTAATACCATAGGCAGTATACAGTACTGTATTTAGTAAACCAAACATGTTTGCAAATCATGTTTTTAACATAATTGCAAAGACAGTATTCCCCAATCCAAAATGTCACTGCTGCATGTATCTCCTCAGTATTTCTCAATATTTCTTAGAAGAGTCTCACTATCCTGACAATTGTGTAAGTTTAACCTACATATTATGTATATCCTTTCCTTTCTACTCTTTTCTTTATTTTCCATTTTAGTTTGAGATATGGAAGCCTGATAGTTTTGACATCTCTGGACCGTGTGGCGTCAACATGTGTGATGGCATCAAGCCCTCCTCTGTGTCTGTGTCCATATCTCAGCACATCTGCTGGTGCTGATAGGGGCTTTGCATTAGAGCCTTCCTGAGGAACCTCAGTCACTTCAACAAGAGGCTGATGGGAAAAATTTCAGCACTCATGTTTGGAACGTGCAGAAGAACTTTAGTGGTCATGTGATAATTATTATCTATATCACAAGCATCAGTCAGCAGAGCTCATAATCATTCTTATAACAATAAAATGGATTTCTGCCTCAGATCAGTGCCATAATTATTTTCCTTGTGAAACATTATATTTTGAATAATTAAAATGCAGTTTTGTTTAAGATATTCTTGCTGCATTCCAATTTGTGTAAATATACAATAATACAAAATAACATACAACAATAGATACATTCCATATCATGGTATGGTCGTCTTTCAGCATTTTAGTTATTAAGTGTCTAACTCTCACAGTGGTTTAAGTAAGTAATAATGATGCTTATAGTAATGACTTTAGATAGATGATAACAATTACATGCAAACACCAACAGAAAGTGACACAGGGCTCAACATTTACATGATGTGGTAAAATTACATGATGTGGTAAAATCAAATACTGGTTTACTGTTTTATTACACACAGAAGTGAGTGTTTTTCACGTTATCAGCATAATAATTATGGGGCTTAACAGATTGTGGAACTGAAATCTTGTTTATTCTGCCTGTCTGTCAAGGGGAAGACATACTTGATTTTGTATTGCTAAAATTGTTATTTCAAGGCAGTGCCCTCTAAAGCCCTTTCATTTCTGTTTATTTATTCGTTTCAGTTTATTTATACAATCTGCATGAAGTCACGCTAACCTGTTTGTGCATCTAGATATCAGAATATAATTTCTCCTGACATGGTATCAGCAACATTTAGTATCAGGGTCGATGTAGGGCCACTTTGATCATGGTGCCAGCTCCTAACTTAAGCAGAACTTGCCAGATTGAGTCCCAGCGCTTGGCATCCATGTCCCTGCATACCCCCGCTACTCTTTGGTTACACCCGGTTCCCCTCTCCTTCTAAACAGGGGTGTCTCTCAGTGTGGGTGGGCTGGCCCTCTGCCGCTCACCTGCTATGCCCAATAAAAAACTCTTGTGTGTCATGTGTTTTTGACCTTGGGCAGAAAACTGCTGCTGTAGGCACCAGAAGTTTTCTAAGTAAATAAAAATTTGTAATTGTGATTGGTAATATGGCCAGTGCCAGAAAGCTTGATGTTATTGTGTTTAATATGTGCTCTCAGTTTTTCTGCTGAATGTTGGAAAAGACATTGTTTTTAAAGCAGAGAAATCTACTGATCTACCCAAACACTTTGTAAGTATCCTGACTGGGATACATGTTCAAAATTTGATATAATAGAAAAAAATTTAATATTTCAAAAACGTTCCAGTTTGTAAAAACTACAAACCTGCTTTATGGTTACAAATGCAAAACAACAGATGTAGAACTGATCTTTTTTACTATTCTGACTAAAAACACAATCTAGCAAATCTCCATAAAGCTGTTACAACTTGACCTGAATAAGCGACCTGCCAACTACATGACACAAACAAAAAAATATGAAATTTATTAACAAGAAAATATGAGCTTGCCTTAAAGTCAAAACAATCTCTTAGCACACGCATATCAGTTCGGACAAGCCTGACTGTGGGATTGAAATGTTAAACACTTAAAAACATCCTTCCAACCTAGGATTCAGTGTTTTTGTCCCCTAAACTGGTTTTCCCTTTGTGGTATCAGCAGGAGCCAACACAGAGCCTATGCTGACTGCAGCAGCTGTGTAGCTATACTGTTACGTTCTCCTGGGCCACCCAGTTCCTAAAATCCACCTTTTCAGTTCAACTGCTCAAAGAAAAAAATAGACTTCCTTGATTATAAAACCACAGAAGCCATTTTTCCGAATGATTCATGTTAAGCGCTTCAAAATGCTCCACACATTACCCTTTGTTCAACCTCTTGAGAGTCTTCAAACTATTTTTTCTCATTAAGAAATGTGAAATCAGTTCAAGCAGGAGTTGGAAATTTAATTTGCCATCGGAACACTTTGCAAAAAGGAAAATGAAGCATTTGTTCTGTGAATGTTTGCATAATGTTACATGTGTTCTATGTTTATCCAGTTATTTTCCCACTGGTATATCTCAATTAATTAAAATAAAGAATTAACATTTCATTAAATGAGTTTCTGCGTTATTTATATTGTATTCTTTTCAATTGTTCTTCACATATGTGTTCAGTTGGGCCTTCCTGCACATTCTGGAACATGTGCTTCTCAAATGTTTTAGCAGATTCCCATTTTTCCCAGTTTCAATTGCTCTTCCTCCTCAAGTCTAATTTACCTGGATGCTTAGGGATGCAGAGCAATATACCAATGAAAATAACTGTGATCCCTACACTGTGAAACCATTAACACAGTGTTTACCCTGCCTAGTGCTGGTTGGCCTTTCAGTATTAAAATGAAACCACTGGATGGCCGTAATACCCAGAATCTTCAGAAAGCTGATCCACCACTGCGTATTATGTGGTCAGCACACCGTAAAAATGGCACTCAAAAGTATTGGCACCTCCTTACACATGATTAATCGCACCAGCATCGGGCTCTTGTAGAGGAAAGGAAGGATTATTCACACATAAACCCTTATTGATGATGCAGGGTAAAAACACAAGAAGCAGGAGGATGTGAAAGACAGATAAATGACAGCAGCTTGGCAAGAAGAAAAGAGTGAGAAATCAAGAGGCAGTTAAAGGAAAAGTTGAGACATGGACTATGAAGGCAACAAATGACCAGACAGACAGTGAGACAGACAGAAAGAGAAAGAGAGAGCTGGCAAAATGAAGGAATGGAGAGATAAAGCAGAGGAAACTCTGTATTTACCACAGCTGTGCAGATGGCCCACCAGCCAAGAACAACATTATGTTTAAGGGCTATGTATTTTAACTGGATTACTGTTACAGACGCCACAATTTATGCAGTGAATTGTGAGAGTATGGCAAACCACAGGGTGGATTAAAAGATGCAATTCATCCTAATAGCTCTGGGTATATTTTTCTTTTATGCAGCAAATTTGGCTTGTGTTTACTGCATCTAGCTATGGGATCCAGTCACACAATACATAAGAAATTTCAACATTAGAGTGTGAAAATATGTATTTTTTTCTCTTTTTTTTTCTTGCCTATTTAGGTAAACTGAATATGTTAATCCAATAGATCAGCTTTGTTCTAGACAAAATAAATGTAATATGAAGTATCTTAAATCTTGAATCTTAAAGAATATAAACAAATGAACCAATAGTGTTATGGCAGTGGTGATTGTTTGGGGTTGTGTACAGTGTGGACCTTGTTTCAAAGTTTAATGAAATAAAACAGGAAATACTGAAATAATTTGCCAGATTCTTAGTTCTCTTAGTTAATGTTAGTTTTGACAGTTCTTATTTGAGTTTTAGCTGCTTAGCTTCACAAAATTCAATAGGGCCAGTCATTTAAATAGATAGTTGAAAATAAACTATAATATTTAACAGGTAAAGTTTGTTGAATTTTTAAAAGATAAACTTAACATTATTAATTACTCTGTCAAATTGCTAAAATAATGAAAATATACAGCATACTCTTCCACATGGGCTGCTGGTTAATAGGATAATCATGGAAATGAAGTCAAAACAGTGTCTTTTTATGAACCAGGCCTCGAGTCAATATTGCTTTTCCTCGGCAGCTCACGCACTTGCTTCCATTACTAGCTAACATTAGCCCTGGAGCCTTCCACCTGTATCTTATACCTCAGGCTATACTCAGCAACCTCGCTGTGGCCCCGTCTCACATTTGTTTTAACTGTGGCTTCCTCTGCCCTCAGGGCTTCAAACCCTGCAGAACATTTTGCCTGTAACACAAACCCTTCTGTCTTGTGTTTTTACTTCAGACAAAGCTATTAATCACCTTAACTGCCCTCAATTAATCTGCGCCACCAGGTTTTCTCTGCTCATCAAGTCCTCAACTGTTCCAGCCAGCCAAACAGGACATTAATCAACGTGTGGCGCAATTTTCACCAGCAATTCCACAATGTTTGTGGAAGCTGGATAACAAAACATTAACAACATGGAAACAGGCACCTGGGGGGCGGTCTGTTTGCCACAAGAGTTGGTGATGAAATGATTGGAGATGGATGGCAGGGGTGAGAGGAGGTTCTCTGAATTCTCTGTATAGGAAAGAATTTTCCGTCTCTGACCCCGATGGCACATGGTAGTTTACCGTGCTCCTAGCAGCTCCGACCAACACAACTTTACCAGGTTTCACGCCCTGGGGTTCTGCCAAATGTTTGAAATGTAAGACCAAAGTACTTGCTTTGAACATGCTCTTAAACACAGGTCTGTTACACCATTATGAAGCCTTAAACATTCTGGTCATGACTGGATTGTTTGACAGGTGCAACAAGGTGGCTCTTATCTGTGGTGAAAGAACTGATGCCATTGTGACATTTTTCTTAATCGTGCCTGATTTCACTGAAGATAAAACCTGAATCAACATTTGGTCATTAAAATGCAATAATTATATTAGGCCAATAAGTCAATAAATACAGAAGAATGTTGCAAAATAACTGAATAACTGTCAATAACTAATGTGTCTGAAATAAAAACCTAATCATTTAGGTTTGATGTGTAAAATATATCAGAGAAATATGAGGAAATGCTCCTTTTGAGAAATGTCCTATCTCGACATATAAGTGCTGACAGATATATGAGAGAGAAAATTGGATGTAGCCAAAAGCTTCTTGGATTCATCAGTACATCTATAAATGGAAGGTTGTTTAAAATGTCTTTATTTGTAAAAACAAACATCACATATATATTCCTATATATAACATACCATTAATTATATATAGTAGGCAGAGGTCAAGAGAAATATAGAATATAGGTTTATTGGAATATAGGTTTGTGGTCCTGTGTATGTATGTGTGTGTGTTTTTTGATAGCAAGATTAAATCCAGAAAAATGATGTCACTGGCCAAACCTTCAAGTGCTATTCAACTGTTTTAATTGTGGTAATGAATTATGGCGAATGAATAATGACTGGTGGGTTTTTGGCCTTGATGTGGCCATGTAGCAAAGCTTAGCTACTGTGAAAGAAGGCCAAGCCCACTTGATCTGCTTCTTCAGCGCATTGAACACGGATCAAGGTCTCATTACAAGGTTTCCCAGATGTAGCGGCCGCCCCCTGACCAGGCAGTGAACCAGCACAAATCAGCCTCGCATGGTATTTTGATAAGAGCATGATGTGTTTTATATAGAACTCTGGAGCTGAAATTCTCAGTCAAAAAAAACATGAATTTTTTTGGACAGTACTTATCTATCTAAATGGGGCCATTCTTATTAATAAAGCTAGTAGTAAAAAAATAATTTTTAACCCTAACAGAGAACTCTGCATTTTTACAAATGAAAAAGTTACATTTTTTATGCCATTTTTACAAATGAGGAGATCACCAAAAAGATTTTGCTCAGATTTGTCAGGTTTTGCTCACTTCATGGTACAAATTTGTACCCAATTTGGTCAGTAAGTGTTCTGTTTCTCACCTGTTTTAAGTAGTAGTTTGAAAATTTGGTAACCTACAACCTTTGCACTGCCACCACAATGCACTACCAGTTGAGCTATGCAGCTTACTGCAAGAGTTTTGAGGTTTTTTTAAAAGTGAAAATATTCTGGTACATAATAACTTTCGTACTGTATCTGTGATTTATTTCTTTCAATTGTTTAGTCTTACACTGTTTTTACACACATTCCAGTAGATTGGCTTGAACAACATGCATCTAAACAGACATACCTTCATCTGATAGAGACCTTGAGGCCTGAATGACATTATTTTTCCTTTGGTTAAATAAGGTTCTGTCAGTTCGGCTCCAAATCAGTCAAGCTCTCAAACACTCAAATGTAGTTTGCTCTGGCACTGGCATTGCAAAAAGTAGGGGATTACTAGCAGCAGACATGCTCAATATGCATTCGTTTTACATTGAAAAAAACAGAAAAAAACATACATTTCTGTGAAATTGCAAATTTGTTGATGATGAAATATTTCTTGTTTATGTATGTCTTTAGAAAATAGCTGATGCTTCTTTGATTTTTGAGATGGACTTTAACTCTCTTTAAAAAAATCTTAATAGTATTTTGTATTATTTTCAGTAAAAAGATTTAAAAAGTCTCTAAAACAATAAAACTTTTTTCTTAGCCCATTGACAAATAGCTTTTCTATCAGGATAAGCCTTACTCACAAAATATTCACTTAACCTCTGTCTTCTCCAAGAAATGTATCTTGATTTAAAGATGTATATATTCAAGTAGAATCTCAATTATAAAAAGGTTTCTCTGAAAAGAATGGTCTTGGCCTGTGTGCAGAGGAAATGAAGTCCTAACAATCACAAACTCTTAAACCTCTGTCAAACAGGGCTTTATTGAAGCTTATTTTTAGAGGCTTCACACAGACCGAACCGTTCCAACATCAGTGGTCAGAAACTAAAGGCATTTAGTACTGCCATGGCTGGATCACTTTTATATGCGTAATTATTTTGATTTTTCTGAGGCAGCTCATTTTGTGTTGTTCTAAACTACTTTACTTTTGGCACTGGAGCTGAGTTCTAAGCAAAGTACTAAGAAGGTTATTTATAGATATATATATATGATATATGTTTTGCCTGCTTGTACTATTTATGTGCTACAATCTGACATAGGAAGTTCACAGAAAAATATTTAAATAAATAAAGATAGACATTTTGAAATGGTGCATTGACTATATGGACAAACGTGGCATTTACATTGTGTTTAACATTTTTCTGTACTGTTTCCTATACTATACACATTTACACAAGTTTCTCTTGTGATTGAAGGGCGGTTTGATACAGTTCATACCACCGTCAAGTCAAAGCCTCAGAGCTTCTGCCAATGCAGTTATGATATCACACATTCACAGTTGCTGCCGTGTAATCAATAGGACTGACATTACATGGAACAGAGTTTGTGGTTTGTGTCTGTTTGCACATATACACACATGATTTTTTGGCCCTTGGCAAAACTTAGTATTGGTTTTATTAATTTTATCACTGAGCATGTAGCCCTAGACCACTTCATCAAAAGAACATGCATTTTATTGATGCATTTATGCATTCATGAATTTATGATTTTCTTTCATTATTTTATTTGTGTGTGTGCGAGAAACAAGAAATTGATATTGATTAAAAGTAAATGGAAAATAAAGACAATTAAAATATATTGATGGCTTCAAAAGAGAGCCTTTGGCACAATGGAATTGTACAAGTGATTTGATTGGTCTGTTTGTGCCATATCACAGTGTGGGGCTTAATTTAATCTAAGGCTTTGCTGATATGGAGAATACTGTATGGACTCGTTTGTGGCTGTTGGTTGGTTATCAGACTATTACAAAGTGAATCAAATCTTGTGTTTCTTAATGCTTTACTGTGTGAGGGGGGCCCTCATGAGACCCTGATTGTCAGTATGAATGTCAGCCTTGACGTCTATGCTCACTGAAACACACACACACACACACACACACACACACACAGACTACTTATCTATCTAAATGGGGCCATTCTAAAGACCTCTGTCATTTTAATACACAGCTAGTAATAAACACTGTAACGTAACCCTAACAGAGAACTCTGCATTTTTACAAATTAAAAACTTCATCTACTATATTTTTATACCATTTTTACAAATGAGGACATCACCAAAAAGAGGTTTTGCTCAGATTTGTCAGGTTTTGCTCACTTCATGGTACAAATTTGTACCCAATATATGGTTAAGTAAACACACACATACACACAAATGAAGTCCTTCTGTTTCATCACAGCTCGAGTTCTACCTTGCCTCTTTGTTTGGAATACTAGATCTTTCCACCCACTGACGTTTGCTGATATTATCACACTAAATCTTCCAAAGAGAAGAAAACAGAGTGAAGAGACATGTAACAATGGTTTCTCTAAACTTTCATTGGGTTCAGAAAAAAGGGAAGGATTTTTTTACATCATATCTGCTGAGGTGGAAAGACAAAAACATCTACAGTATGTAGGACAGGTTATATATTCAACATAAATTCAGTACTATGTTTACAAATCAAGGCTCTCATTTACTAAGGCACTAAATCAAGGAATCTAATTTGCAAATTTTCAAATTTAGTATGTGGGTGTATTGTAGATGAGTTAATAAGAATGATTAGTTAGGTTGACTACCCATATTTAAAGAAGGATTTTGTGGTAGTACCAAATATAATCCATGTCACAATGACAGCAGCCATGCTATACAATGTGAATCAGATTACAAGACATGCTTTTCAGTGGTATTTATTTAAACACAAAGTTACCATTTTTGTAAATGATGACTTTCATGTTTTCAACAGGTGCACGTTTATATAGCCCTAAATGACATACTCATTAAGGGAAACCTACAAAAAACTGACAAAACATGCTATTTTGCTCATCTTAAATAGACAGTTTTTGCACATGCTCTTTTTATTCACACAAAACTTTAGTAAATCAGGGCCTTTGTGTGACAGATATTTATACACAGTAAAGTTAAAAAGTCGAACACCACATTGAATCTCACATTGATTAAATCTCAAGTAAAATGAATAATGCATATTTAATATCCAAGTCAATAATGAAAGATCTTTGTGAAAATGTTACATTCTTTGTACAGAACGTCAGAGCTCCTGGCTTCCACTGAAACACACAAGACATTCTTCAGAACATTCTCATTCTTGGAAAATTTGGATCAGCGGGTTTTAAAGATATTTGAGGTGTCAAACCTAAAGCAAATGGAGGTCATATCAAATACAGATTCATTTCTTCACTCACATTTGTACGCTTATAATATGTTCTGTTTTACAAAAATGCAAATTAGAAACATTTTCAGTAGTGGTCTCTAACTTTTGGACCCCACTGTTTGTGCACCCACATTGTGTCCACCAGCTCAGTCTCTCTCCCACAACCATAAACAGCTTCAATAATTACTGATTGGTTTCTCAGTGCGACAACGGAAAGTACAGAACCGTCTGGAGAGGCAAAGTTTCTATTACTGCCAGAGTAACTGCATCAGCCTGTACCACGAGGACCTGCAATTATTATGAAACTAATTAGCTTTAGTTAGTCTTTGAGCTGAACTTCCAGCTGTTGTGTGGAAACTGGCAGTCCCTAGAAGTGTTTAAAAGAGAGAGACCAGAGCCAAACGCAATCCCTGAGGACATCAGCTTTGTCAAGCTGGGAAGCAAAGAGTGTGATCGGATTTACAGAAGATCCTCCAGGAGATGATTCCAAATAGTTTGCCAAAGAGATCTTAAGACAGGTCTTATAAAGATTCACTTTACACAAGAACCTCCACATTGTGCCAGAGCACACGTCCCTTTTAAAGCAATCGACTTTGTAATGAGGACAGACACAATGACCATGATAAACACACTCCTGAGAAACCAATCTAAAAGTGTTAAGAAGTATGAGCGAGTTACCAACATGTCTGAGCAAATCTAATGCACTTGAGCTAAGTGTTTTAAGTGGAGGCTTCTTGTAAGGTAACCGGATCCCCATTTGGGCTCCACTGGAGTGACAAGCAGTGATTGGCATCACTTCTACAATACAGACGTTGCTGTTTCAACACTGGATAAGGATGGAGTCTGTGTGTTCTTATCTACGCCTACTGCATGTGGAGTCGCCACCTCGGTGTGGGATCAGTCTAGATGTCTCTTTTGGTTCTTTCTAAGCGCACACCAGAACAACCCCACACATTCACCTTAGGAACATGTTTAATGCACCGCTCTCGCCCGGGCATGCATTAGTCTGAACCGTCATATACTGGAGCTGACCCTGGAAATAGCATGGAATGAGTCTGAAGAGACCCCAAACACTGATGGTCAACAATCACTTAAAGAGCAGCAGACCTTTTAAGTGTCATCTCATTAGCACTTGCATTTAAAACCATTTAGGAAAGACTGGGGTTTGTTGTCACTTTTATACTTTGTTAAAACATTCCTGAAAGTCGTGCCTTTGTGTTGGCACATACCTTACATTCTTGACCACTAAAATGTTTACAACACTCTTTTTTAAAATACCCCAGAGGGTTTTTTTTACGACATTTCAACCTTGGCCTGGTAAGAGTTAGTCAGCAAATCACACTGAATATCAGTGTTGTTTCCTAAATCTAGGACATACACAATGCAGTCTAGCATCTCTTTAAAAACTATGTTCACACACATTATACATTATTTGTTTTATGTGTAACATCAACTAAATTACTTTGGGAAAGTATTGCTTATTTTTCTCAATGGTTTATGCAGCTTCAGATGACAGACATCGCATTTGCTTGCAATCCCAGAAGGCCAAGGTACTGTAGCTGCTCAACATTCATTCTGTTTTCAGTGCTTCATCATTCAAAGTCTTCACCAGGAGAAGAAAGCGATTACATTAACAATGCCTTTAAATCTTCTTAAATCTCCTTTTGGGTTGCCATGTGTGATAAAAGGATTGAAGCTTGATGATTTATTTATATTAATATGATGGACAGGCCATGGTTGTCTGAGCCACATTTGGCCTCTGAATGCAAAGAGTTCATTGTAACACTTTCAAGGGATGTCTGATAGTCTCTGAACCTAATGAGTCCATCAATCTCAGTTTGATGGATGGCAGGCAGCTACTGTGCTACAAAAACACGCAGTTCTCTTGTATTTGCAACATTATCTAAAGATCTAAAGTGCAAAAGTCATCAGTAAAAATTAATAAACATAGTAAAATTATGCAGATGTAAGTTTAAACTTTAGCATCTGTTGTTAAATATATATATCTGTAGCATATATATATATATATATATATATATATATATATGGCTCTATTTATTCATTATAGACAGTGTGATTAAATTGCAGACAAAATCATATTCTTAATTTGTATTTTTCTTAATTTGTTTACCAATACAACATCTCTGAACATTTCTGAAACATGAAGAAAAGCAAAATTGCAAATTATATTAGTTATATTTCTTGTCAGATAATAAATCTAATAGTGTTTCTTATGGCAAATAGATTTGTTGTATGTGTTTTAGACTTACAGTTTATGTTTTACATTAAAACAAGGTTTTCTAATGTTTAGTATGTGCTTATTCAATTATTTAAAACCAGATATTTTGTTTTACTGTCTGTTATAGAGTTAATTGTATAGAATTTTGTATAGAAGTTTTTACTCTCTTCCAACATTCCTTGTGAAACAAGTGAGAAAATGAACTGTTGATAACATTGATTCTTAGCTTCAGACTGATTCTTCCTCAATATCTGTCAAACTCACAACACAATCAAACACAGGCTCTTTAGTTCCACCACCTACTCTGGACATGAGCCCAAACAGGCCCAACTCTCAACTGATACTCTACAAACACAGCTTGGCCTCTCTGGAGAAATCCAATCCTTCTTTTGTCGCCAAGCAGTAAGTGGTAGTTGAAGACAGATCTGACATTTAGCTGGCTCATTACCTTGAGAGGGAAGGATGGTTTGTTCTGATTTTTAGCTTATCTTGGGACAAATGAGGCTGTTTATTTAACATAGCCAAGTTAATCCAAGGGAATGAAACTCAACTAAAAAAAGTAAACTGATTAATTATGTAGTATACTGTATGTCTGTATGCATAGATAGATAGATAGATAGATAGATAGATAGATAGATAGATAGATAGATAGATAGATAGATAGATAGATAGATAGATAGTATAGATAGATAGATAGATTAGATTTAACTAGAATGTATAGATAATTTCATTGATTGTCTCAATGTTGATGTCAGATCTGCCTATCAGAATTACAGGGCACTCTCAGTTTGACATATTTTGTGCCCATTGGCATTTACCACCATCAAAATTCCATTAAGATGCTGCTCTCTGATAAGGAGTCTTAATAAGTGAACTTTGGAAAGGTCCCTCACACAGAGCACATTGTCCACAGAGAGAACACTTGTTCATCAAATGTCTTTAAGTATTTAAAGTAATTCCAGACTACATTTTTTTCTTTCATCTGTCAGTACAGCTCAAATCCCACTCAATACAAATTTGGATCCCTATGTGAAAGATTCCCTTCCCAAACAAAAGCCAAAAAATGAAAAAAAATGTGAGACAAGCGGCAAACTGTTTCCATTGTTCTGTTTCTTTCTCTTTATATCTCTGGACCTTCTCTTAGGAATGAAAGTAGTGACAGTTACAGTAATAACATTTGTTATGTTCTGGGTCTAAGGGGAGACAGAGAAACAGCAGAAACAGGTTTTATGTGACATATTTGGTGAAATTGCTATTAGCAGTGCTAACAATGTTTCTATGCTTAGCTGTCTATGGGTGATGACAGAAAACCAGAACTTAGAGATACTTGATAAGCTTGTGAGGGCCAGACGGTTAGCCAATCAGATAACAGATTTTCTTTGAGGATACTGTATATGGCAACAAACTGCCAAGGTAATTCGATGCAATGGCATAAAATTCAGAAGTTTCAAAAATGTCAAACTAATAGCTTGATAAAACAAGCATAAAGCTGGTTGGACAGTCTCCATTTTAAAACAATTCAAAATTTATATTTTTAAAAGATTACATCCTCAAATCAGAAAATCGTCTTTATATATCGTCTTTCATATGCTGTAAAAGAATGGAGCATCAGTATAGCATAAATACAGTATAATGTATAATATAAAAAGCCATTAAGTCCAATGTTTGTCATTGCTGCAAAAAGGAAGTTCGGTTTAGGACAAAAGTGTCAAAAAAGTAAAAATGCTTAAATTTAGTATGCAAAAACCTGCAAAAATAAAAAAAAATAATTTAACACTAAAATTATTGATTGATCTAAAACTGTTGGTGTTTTAATCTTAATGCATTAAAACATTACACAAGATCTAATATGTACATTTTCATAAGAGGTATGGTGTTACAACAATAACACCTGAAATTGATTTGTTTAAGCAATGCAATGTTTAAAGGTGTATGCGATGTATTCCATGGCCAAATCATGCAAACATGTTGTGTTCATTTCAGTTGTTTTTGTATTAAGCATGTTTATCTGCTCTTGAATGTCCTCACAGTGATCATGCAAAACTCATAAAAGCCTGTTTAGAGTTTTGCATAGTTATATGTTGATCAAAGCATTTGCCTCCAGCTCCTTTGGAGGACAATCAGAATTACATCAATGATATGACTGAAAAGATTTATCTAATGAAAATCCAGAATAGAATAGCAATGGGAATTGGAAATCCAAGTTAGTGTTTCATATCCCTTATACAAACAGTGATGTCAAAAATGAGACAATCAGTATTTCTCTTTAGGAAAGTAATATTCAAGGCAGTCAGCTCTATTTAATGATAGCCTTAGAGTATTTAAGAATAACTCATGCTATTTCTTAACTCACTCCTAACAGTTTATTAAGCTGATTATCTTAATATGCACCTTTGAGGCTAAATGACACTTGCTAGTGAGAAAGTAAATTATACAGGGCAATATTGACATTAAAACCAATATTAAAACACAATATACAATATTTCCATTTTGAATTATTGTCTTCAGTTATACAAATCTTTTGATTCCTTTGTTTGGGAATAGGAATGGTTTGGAAAAATAGTTCAGATTAAATTCTTTATGATTACACATGATTTGTTTTATTCTGTAAAAGCAAACAGGCCGTTTTGGGGCAAAATGAAGAAGAATTCAAACCAATCCAGGATTGTCAGCGGTATCCTCTTTTGTTCTGAAAACATTGTTTTTATTTCTTGCTCCCTGAATCCTTCACATACTCCTATAAACGGAGAACACGCTGCTGAATCTCAGAAGCTCAGCCTGCGAGAGCACTCAAAAAGCAAAGCCAATCTGATTATTCAAAGAGTTTCCCATGACCAGGTGGCGTCTCAATCCCCAATGATGGTGAGTGTATTCAGTACAATCAGTTCCATCAGTGGTGTATGTACTCCTGGGGCTTATCTACCAGATAGAGATTTTTCAGCCGCTTCTCTGTCTGTGTGACTGAGGGAATAAAGCATCATTCAGTTGAAAGTGGCCAAAAAAGAATGATGGTAGGTGCATTTATCTGAACCTTAACATACACTTGCTTACATCTAAACAAACACACACATACACATCCATAAAGTCTCTCTGTGCAAGAGATAGAGATTTATCAGTGTGTGTGTAGACAATAGGCCTCGAGCGAGTGTTTGTATTCCTGCACAGATTGTGGTTATGGATGAGTTGTCACAGACATAGCAGAAACTCTTTTTTTAGTTGCTCTACAAACTTTCTCACGCTTCAAAACGTCCACAGGGCCACAGCATACAGGACCAGTATGTACCTTTAAAATTAAGCAAAACACTGCATAATTGGTAATAAAACAAGGAATTATTTTTAGAGTAAATTATTCAATGAAAATGAATAGTGAACTAACTGAATTAAATGAACTAATGAATAGTTTCATGAATAACAATGTTACATGTGGTGCATAGTATAAAAGAAGAACACACATTTTTCCTTCAGAATTTATAAATTAATCTTCAGTGATATTGACTGTACTAATTTTAATCCTCCAACACACACAATATTAAAGAGCAAAGTGTTAATAACTGCAGCTCGGTGGAATTAAGTACAAGGGCTAGTGCCAGCACTGGAAAATTAAGCCATGTGAAGAATCATGTAAATAATATTATACAATTTATCATAATACTTTAAATATTAAATTGCTTAACAGCTAAGGTCTGAAATATAAACATACACATATAATTCAAACACAAAAGACATGAAACTAACAGCCATAACGCATAACTAAATTAGTAACATGACTTATGAACATACAGGCACTGTGGACATGTTTCTTATCAGTAATGTGACCTGAAGTAATAACTTTTTAATAACTTTTTAATAACTTTGTTTATTCTTAAATGGTAACAAATACTTTTACAGTTAGTGGTACTACAAAGTTATTTAGTTACTAATTACTAATAAACTATGAATTTCAAATATTAATTTTCAAATATATTTTAAATAATTTCTTTTAAAATTATGTTTATAATAAATACAAATTTTCTTACATTAGGACATGAAGTAGAGCCCAAAAACGCGAGGCGCGAGCTAGTTATTGGGCTTTGGGCGCCCTCTCGTGGCCAAAAATGATCAATGCAAATAAAAAGCAACTTTTTGCTTTCAGGTAACAAGAAACTCGACTTGTTCAAACACTGGAGAGTTGTTCATTCCAGTAAGTGATTAGAAATCGTGCCAGTCGTAATGAAATACAGACACTTAATAGCACATATTAAGTAAAAACCTAAAGAAAAAGAGACAATAATGAAGGATCTGAGACACCAGAAGCTTAACACAGTTTAACATTAATCCATTCAGAAAACGTTAACTTACATTATGTTAGAAATGTGTTAAAAAAACCTTTGTGTTCCAGTGCACATTTTGACTGATAAGCCCATGACTAAAATCCCTTACGGAAAAGAGAGGACCGTAAGTATTACCTAATAAAATTCTACCAAAGGTAGAACAAACAAAATACCATTTTGTTCTTAATACAGTTTTTATTACTACATTTAGACCATAAAAATCTATTATAAATTCACCTGCGATCTCCATTCTTTCTTTTACTTTGTTCACTGACAGTAGTAAATATAGTAGATCCAACAATTGTATTTACTTCTATCTGAGTGATTATGTTTAATAACCATTTACATTTGATACACTTGTGCAGGTCTGTTGTCACAGATCACAATTATATTGACAAAATGTTTATGTGTAGCTGCCTTTCTCCACATCATACATAGAGATAGACTGGTTATCCAGTCCTTTAGTAAACCTTATTCTTCCTTCCCAAAAATGACTGCAATAACAAGATGAAGGTCACTAATGATTTTTGATGATCATTTAGATTTTAAATCAGTTCTTTAAAATGCATTTATTAAATCATAAATGCATAAAAAGGAAAAATGTTTATTTAGGTAAATGCAGTAGAATTCAGATTTTTTTATTGTTAAAATAAAACATTTTTGTAATGGGCTTTTCTTTGCATTTGTTACTGCTTTCCAGTTTACATGCTAGGCCTATATAATATTCCAGATTCATTTTCAACAATAATTGATGTAACCATAACAACAGAAAGTACTGTACAGTTACCATGGTACATTTTTAAAGAACATCCATTGATCACACCTTATGTAAGCATTCTACTAATCATCTTACTAACTTGTGCAGCTTGTCTCAGATCACAGTTACAGGAGACTGAACTTCCCACAGCAGAACTCTGAAATCACTAAATACATGGACACTGCCTGGCGCTTGAAACAGCAGATGCAAAATCGTAGGTGGGCAAAATCTTAGTTTGCATTTTATTTCCCTGTTGCTATATTACACTGATGCTATTAAGCGAGCATGAACAGAATCTGTAAGCATTATCAAATGTGCATTCTTTATTGTCATGCATTGTGCATGTTTAACGTATTACAGTAAAGATACAGTCATGTTTGTGTCTCAAAAATTTGGGCACTGTCTACCTAGACAGTGTTTTTGCAGTCTAGGTAGGCAGCCAACTAGGTTTTAAGAAGCAACCAAGGTGTTTAGAATTTCAGTCGTGTATGGTATCTGTAGATATAAATAAGTGGGTCAAATGAGCACCATTCATCACTATGAATGTAACTGCACCTGTCCAGCAGAACCTCCACATGGTAAGCATCGATCTAATCGATCTGAGATAATGTCATATTATACAGAAATATGATTCACACAGCATGCTTCACAAGAAACATTCATAACTGTAACCATAATTTACTGTCTGTTTATTGAAACACATTACACAGAATTTATCAGCCACTAAGGTCAAGATTTATAATGTTTTGTAAGATTTAAGATTCCTCCCTTTTCATGTAGGTACAGTAATTTTACATAAAAATTACATAAAATTATTACATCATTTTAAATTGTAATAATGGAAGAATTTATACTTGTATGACAGATATTTATTGAGGAGCTCATTGTACATTTATGTACTGAAAAGATCCATGCTCTCAGTTAATTGCTTTGAGATCTTATTGTCTCTATTTAAGCTCTAAGTGAATAGCCTGATTGAATTGAATCATTCCAGATTAAACTGAAAAATGACCTATGTATCATCATCGATGCCATGCTGAAACTCAGCATGAATTTTCTCATTAGCCTAGTCTGTTTCTGAATGGAAAAATCCTTTGGAAACCAGATATCTTTCATTACAAATTCAAGACCTTCTCTGTCTCTAGTCTAGAGAAGTCGTCAACTATATCGAAGACAAATGTCCCATTTTATTACAGCCTCCAAGCAATCCATACCTGAGTCATCAGAACTTCTTTCCAAGCGAGAGCCCCATGAATGGCAAATAATCGGTGAGCTTATTTGTTACATTAGGCATTATATGAAGTATTAAGCTGAGACAAGCATTTCTTACAATTGTTGAAAGTGTATGAAATACGTACTTCCAGAACCAAGTTTACTGAAGTTTCAGCATCCAGCTACAGTATAAGGTTATTAGGTTATGTCACATTACATTGTATTTATATTAAGCAATAAAAACACATTAAAATTTGTAAACGTTAAACGGTCATCTTATGATAAAGTTCAGCGACTTTTCTCTCAGGGTCTTAACATTTTTTGATTAGTCACATAAAGCTAAATCAATCAGTCAAAAAAGGCTGTTTATTGTTTAAGGCTGATATCTCAAGTCACAAGCCAATATGTCAAATTATGCTGTATGCCAATATACTATATTTGACAAGGAAATGTATTTCACTGCCACATCAAGACATGCAATATGGTCTTTAATTAGAATTGATCTTAGTTTTGTTCATTTTAATCCTGATGATCAAAAAAGATCTCTAAGCGTTTGGTGGCAGTACAACCACTGAATATGATGTGATTTATTGAAGTCAACAGAGTATTGCCGCCCTGTTTATCTGTAGCCACAGCAACAAACATTTCATTGTACTCCAATGAAACTAATCATCAACAAAGTCATGCTTTAATGAGTTTAAACATCCAGCAAATTTTCCTTTTAAAAGGTTTGTAATTGACAAAAAAGAAAAAATCCACACAAAGCATCTATTAAATACCAGATTAAATACTATTTAATACTGCCAATATTATTATTAAATAAACCATATGAAGTATCCATAAACAATTGTATAAAGTCATTAAACTTCATTGAAATCATAAAAAAACTCTAAATATTAGATAGTAGTTTGTAGCTGGCTTAAGGCAACAGATTTTGTTTACATGTTTACATTCTGTTTACATTCAACCCACTGTAGGTTCTATCCATATTTAACGCATCCTGGGTTGTTCGCTTGCACTGTTTTATCTGTGGTTTGAGGATGAGGGTTATAGCTGTCATAGCTTCCATCTTAATAATATGTTTGTTTTGAACAGAAACGAGAGATAATTTTGCATTTTTTGTATAAATCTGGCATTTATGCTTTTACAGCTGTACATGTTTATACTATTTTATCTTACTATGTACCGCTTGCATATTCAGTGTTTAAAGTTGGCATGCTTCTGTAGTCTTTGATATGTGTATGTGACCCTGAGCAATTGACCTAGATCCCCACAAGTCCGCTGTAGTTATGAACCCAGCACACTGAGCAGCATCAGATTGTGTCTGGATGATTAGTTCATCTTACGTGACTCTGGTCAGCAAGCACTCACACAGTCTGGCTGTACGGCATCATCTCTGTCTCAGCGGACATTGCATTGAGTTGCGAGAATTGAGAAAAAGCAGTTGCCGGCTCAACCTGAAAGCTAATATGCTGTAAATGTGCCCAGTCACACACTCAACAAGTAAAAAGGACTATTTTAATCCTTATATCACTGATTCCCAACTGGGTTCATGTGATCTTCTAGGTATTTAAGCGAGCCATAAGAAGAATGATTTTAATTTGCTTTAATAAACCTATAAAACAGAAAGTATGACTTATTCTTTACTCTGTATTTGTTTTGTTTCTTCAGAAAGTCCATCTATGGCTGCTGTCAGAACTGTTGGAACTTGTGAAAACAAATAAGCTTGGCTGTCTCATTTAAAGGAAAGTTATCCGATAAGTCTGTCTTTTACCCCCAGTATGAACAGAAACCCTGGTTTACTGTAGTTCACCTCTAGCATGTTTTCCTTTATAGTTAAGATTACCTTTGCAGTTTGTTTTCCTGAACGATCTATCAACATCTGGACTTCAGAGGTTAGGGATTTCAGCATATTCCTTTATGCTTATCCAACAAACAACTGCTGTGTAACTGACGGCAAGCAATTCTGTTTCATTTTTTTTCTAATGGTGTTTCTTTGTTGCCGTACATGCATAATGGTGGTCTTCTCTTGATTGATTTTGAGTGGAACGTCCTCACTGACAACAGAATCATGCCTACACTCTACGTACACAAGACCTGCTGTCTCATTGAAATCAAACTGCATGTTTGCTGTGGGGTGAAGACAGCTTGTTGACATTACACAGATCCAGGACTGTCAGTTGAGTCAAGGAGCCAATTTATGCTCATTCTCTTTTCTATTGTTTGTGTATGTGCAAAATGGTGTGTTCAGCAACCACGTACTGCAGTACGGCAGTGATAAAGACACAGACTAAAAACAGTGATGGACTTTACATCTACTAATCAAATGGCTTTTAAATACAAAAAAGAAGTAATTTAAAAATGTGTACTAAAACCATTAGGATAATACCTATACCTTAGGTCGGGAAAAAAAACAGTCAATTTAAAGAGTGAGATCTCTTTTGAGCTCTCAGCAAAAAAGTGTGTACAGTTAAAAACACTTTCATTATGCTTCACCGGACAAACCTTTAATAGTTCATCGCTTTATCACGTAGAATCCAACAACATCCATCTGCAGAGCTACTAAGTCATAATATGTCACAGCAACACCATGTCTCTAGCCAGAACTTAGGGTGGAGCAGCAGACACATAGGATGTGTCCAAATCAGCTCCCTAGGTCGTAAACATTTAAACTCCACTATCAAAATTTGTGGGTAAATATATTATCTTCCTTTGTATAGAAGGAAATTTAAAGGTTTTTTTTACTTTTCTTAGACTTTAGACTTTAAAACTTTAATTAAAAGATGCAGTAATTTAGGTATGTTTAGAAGCGAATCATTCAATTGTTTTTTTATATTGTTTTATATTGATGATTCTTATTATATGATTATTAATAAATGTATTTAATAACAATAGTACAGTTACACGCAATATACAACACATACAGTAATACAGATGTATTTTGTGTTGAATGTACGAGAAATGTCTACACATACAATAAGTTTTATAATGAATTAAAGTGGCAAGGACTACATAACCTAGCTGGAGCAGGTTGACGCTTGGGGCGCCAGAATTGTATCTGGTATCAGGCGACAAGTTACCTGAAATTATCACGTTTTTATATAATACATAAGTTCAGAAGGTCAGACTTAAAATGCGAGGCCAAGTGCAAGAGATGGTCACAAAGTATTTATTAAACTTATTATTGCAATTTTCTGTCCTTGTTTTTGTTTTTCACACCCAAGCTGTCATACCAACAGGAAACCACGTTTGTGCATGTCCGCGGGAGGCCGAGCTCATAAAACCAACCCGTGTGCAAAAGCTGGGCATTTAAAACACACAGCACTTCTCTCCTGCTGTGACACTGATTGGAAGAGAGGAGGCAGATTAATCAAGAGAATGCTGGAATTTTGCCGAGGACATCACTGCAATTGTGAAGGAAATGCAACGTCGACCTCCATCAGTCCAGAGGGGCTGGAGAACAGAGGTGTAGAAGACAGTGTGATGAAAGCCAGGGTGTAATTGCTGTTATTTTACTCTCCTGCTTTTGAAAAAAATATCTTATTATTTCCTGGTGCTAGTGATACCACCCTGTGAGAAGAAAGGTGTCTTAGACATAAAGGGAGCAGGTTACGTTGAAAACATTAGGATTTAAAGATTGTCCAGTTTATGGATTAACTGTCCTCAATATGAACTCTACCCTTTACCTTCTTGATCTGCTACTGCCTATATTGAGCTTTTATCACAAGCCTTCCAATTCTTTTTCATTACCCTCCCCAAAATTGTATTTTCTCTCTCGTTTTCTGCTTGCGTAGTTGTTTCTTGTTTTCTCTCCACCTTCAATATTATCATCATTTTCTTCTTTTCATCCCTGTTCCCTACGGGGTTTGGGCAGTAATGGAGCATGCAGTATTTCTTACACGCTCCTAGTCTCTCTCACACACAATCTGCCAGGAAGACGCATCCGATAGGCAGTTTGAGTTGTTAAAGAGGGAGATGCAGAAGAAGGAAGACAGACAGATTCAGGACATTTATGTCAGAAGAGACTTTAGAAGGCAGAGATTAAGACCAGCCTAAGGATAAAGGTTGAGGTGAAAATATGAAAGATCATTCATCATCTTGAATGTGCTAAAGGGGCCATGTGATGAGAAATCAAATTTTCCTTAAGTTTTTGAAAAACAAAAAACATTCTGTAACTTAAAGAAAAAGTCATAAAGCTAAAACTATTCAAATTCATTCATGAATGTATATACTACTAAAATGAATTCTTTGTATACATAAAAATGTATATAAAATAACAATTAACTTCTATATACTTTTTTCAAGTTTATGGCTCTGTATTCATAAAATGAAGAGATAGGAAGACATATAAATGGATTCAACACTTTTGTTTTTGATCCCTATGATACAATTAAGTAAAAAAAGTAAATAGACCAAACAAGTTATTGCAAAGAAGCCTTATTGTTAATGCTTGTGCACTGCAGGTATTAACAGCCCAAAATTCACTCTGCTTTTCTGCTTGCATTGATGTTTTCTGTCCTTAATGTACATGTTAAAATAACTATTCAGTTAACACATATTTGACATGCTATTAAACTGATATCTCATGTGTTTATACACCATATCATGAAATAGATTTTTATGACATTTTTTATGATATCTAGGCATGCCATGTTGTATGTGAGTATTTTATGCTTCACATATGACAAGGCAATAAGGAGATTCTGGCCACTCTCACAATGTTAAGAGGCAGGGCTATGCAAGTTTTTGCATCTGTATACAAAGAAGCAGACAATTTCAAAGTATGTGATTAAGAGTGTATGCATTTCTCTCTATTTTTGCTAACCCATAACGTAGTTTATTTGTGTATGTTTGTCCTAATCAGTGTACACACTAGAAATTTTAATTCTCCACTGGAGGTTTTTCATTGCAAACTGATTCTCCAGCAACAGTGGGACAGTTTTGTGTTGATTTATAAGAAATTATTAGTATATGCTCTGTATAACAACAGTGAGCATAAAGAATGATTATCGTGTTACCATCAGTTAGTTTTAATAATGAAGTCCAGACAACGCAGAATTCTTTAAATTCCTAATAGGTAATAGTATATATACAATATTTATTGTGTTATATTTCATTTTATTGTATCATATCAATGTCTAGACTATCAGGTATGTCTGCACTATGTCTGTACTTTCTCCTGGAAGCTACTGTTACCAAGACAAAATCCTTTGTGTGTAAACATGCTTGGCAATAAGGCTCCTTCTGACCTAAATACATACATGAAATTAAGGAGCATTATTTGGGAAAGTTTACCTGCTTACCCAAAATTTAAGCAATATATGTTCTGCATGAGTCTGCAAAGCAGCAAAAGGTCTTGTCCTATAGACCTCTATTCTCACTCTCTCTTTCTTCAGTTCAACAGCCCATAAAAAAGATCAGTGAAGCGAATGTGGGGACTGAGCATATGAAGAATGACCAGCAGAGACTGCAGGCACTGAAGAGAGACATCTTCAGCCAGCAGGCAGATCAAACTGATATATGAGCTTTCAAGACCCCATGAAATCAAAATGGGAGTTTCGTGGCCTTTAATCCATGGCTGTTGAAGCTAGTGCACACCTAAAAGCTGACAAAACAAACTTTTGCCAGAAATACTAGAATTTATGTGCAGTCTTTTTTTTGCAGAAATGGATAAAAAAAGTGGTGACTCATCTTGCACTGCCAAATATTTGTCCAATAAGAATGCTCATAAGAAATGCCCCTCCCCCTTAATACAACTTTTTTCTAAATAGCAAAAGCAAGAAGCAAATCATGGTTATTGGCTGTAACATAATTTATATTTATGCATTTGACAGATGATTGTATCGAAAGCAACTTACAATGCATTAAGGTATACAACTTATGAGTCCCTGGGAATCTAACTCATAACAGGAACCTTTGAATTTCCTGTACTATACATGCAAAATATGCAAACACAATAAGAAAACTGTGCTTATCAAGCAACTTCACAAGGTCTTTTAGAGCAAGGTGAGTATATGCAGTCTTCTATTAGTATGCATGCTTCTGTTAGTATGATACCAAATGACTGATAACTTATCAATAAAAACTGGAACACTGCATTGGTGCCTGTCATTGGTTGGGCAGATTAGACCACAGTAGCAGCAGTAATAAGTGTGATATGTCTATATGAGGCTGACTCAAGGTGACTCTGGGACCCACTCTCAAGCCAGCAGCAAGCCTGAAAGTAATGAATAATCACACACCATCAGCATGTGGAGACACACACCTGTTTTAATAATCTCTCTCCTTCTGTCTCTCTCTCTCTCTCTCTCTCTCTCTCCAACACACACACACACAATCATTTTTAGATAACAGTAACTGCTCAGACATCTCTGTACATGTCTCCCCTACAAAGCATTTGACAGCACAACTGTCTGTGTTTCATTCCTTTCTCAAAGCCTCCAACATCAACCATAGCATTGTCCATGAATAATAAGTGCCAGCACAAGCTTACTGATGTGTGGCATCCTGCATCTATTTCTGCCCAGAAAGGGGGCTGTATTTTATTATCTGGATTATGGGAGAAAAGAGGCCACGCTTACAACTCTGTACTGCCACTCTCAGTGTCACAATGACTAAATTGAGAGTTTTCTTTGTCTTTTAAATGTCACAGGCTTGGACTAGAGTTTATGGTCTTCTGGAAGCAATTGGATGAGGCAGAGAAAGCTACAAAAATAAAATTGGCTATAAATTTAGACAGACAATCAAACAGGAATCTATTATCATTAATATCTAATAACTTCTTAAATATGAGGCAAAAACATGCATCTCTTTTATTATATTTGTTGAATGTGACAGCAAATGGAGGTTTGAATAATGCTATACGTGTCATCATAACAGCGTCATTGCTGAAGCTGAGGAAATAATAATTTCATGTTGGTCTAAAAAATGTGGATCTTTGAGCTGGGTTATTCCATTTCATATCATGATGTAGGACTGAATAAGTTCTGATTAGGTGTGAAATCTGTCTCACTTAGTATGAAGAGTGCAGGAGGAATGTAGATTTTGCTAAGCAAGATAATCACAGAAATGGAGTGTAGGTAAAAACCAGAAGATGACATCAAAACAACAGGGAGATCAACCGTAGACCTGGAGATGTTTAAAATTTGAACAAACAAACACAAAATTTTAATAAACCCAGTTTATTTTGGAACAAAAATACCAAATTTGTCCCAGTTGAACACTAACTTGTGTTAAATGGCTAAATGTAAACTTACTTGTTCTGTACTGTAGAACACCATATACAATATGAATTGCACATACAGTACATGTGACTATATTGAGACTGCCAGGAAGTTGCAACATCAAGGCATGTAGCTGAAGATAGCACTACACTTGTATTGGCACAGCATTGACGGAAATCGGCCTTGTACAAACGTAGCATGTCACTTCAAGGCCTGGCAATTAGAATACAAATGAGCCCGAGATGAAGCAGAGGTGAAATAGATCAGCACTAATGGCTGAGGAGAGAGATCAATGCTTAGTGTGGTCTCCTTTGTGTGGAACTAGATCCTTTCCACAACAAGAGCTGAGGATTGTTCATATCAAGCCCAAACACCATAATACTGATGAGGGGATGCACTAGGTGAAAAGTGTGTGTGTGCTGGTATTCCCCACAAGTATAGTAATACGAGTGCATTTTGACCTTGTGGGGACATTTTTGAGGTCCCTATAAGGAAACAAGCTTATAAATCATACAGAAGGATGTTTTTGAAAATCTAAAAATACAAAAAGATATCTGTGAGGATTAGGTTTAGGGGTAGGGTTGTGTGTGTGTGTGTGTGTGTGTGTGTGTGTGTGTGTGTGTGTGTGTGTGTGTGTGTGTGTGTGTGTGTGTATGTGTTTGTCCTCCTCCCCTGACAGCAGAGTGATTAGTAGAGACTGGTACACAGGTTCATGAATGACCTTCATAAATATGTAAGCTTTATCCCAAGACCTCAGGAGACGAAGGGACAACATCAAAAATCTGAAAGACCAGTACATCAGAAAGCAAGAGGTGGTAATGCTAACATCTGTCACAAGATAGAAAGATAGAGAGAGAGCAGGAACATTTAAGACTGCCAAGAGAGGACAATGTTTTTTGACTGCAAGGCTTTTGTTGTGTACATAAATACATTACAGCTCAGGTACATGGCAACCATAATGTGTCAGTAGTATATATGACAGTGTTATTTCAGTGAAGATTACATTGTGGAGTGTATTTCAGAGAGTAATGGATCACATGTTAAGTCTTTGCATTTGTAAATGTGAATAATACAAGTATTGTCTGATAAACAGATCATACTACAAAATACAAATATGGCATGGTTTGTCTATGCACTAGTATTTTTTTCAAATTAAAGAGATTTATGATTTAGGAAAAGACCCATTGATGCACCATACTGACTGTTTTGAGACACTACTAGTCATAAAGGGATAGTTCACTCATAAACAAATGTTCTGTCGTCATTTTCACTCCATTATGTTACCCACCCAACCCAATAAGACTTTCTTCAGTGAAAAACAAAAGCAGAATGTGAGTGACTGACAGCCTCACCTTCATTACTTGGATGTATGTGTAATGTTCTCCACTTATGTTCCACAGACAACAGGATGTCATTTAGGTTTGCACAACATGATGATGAGTTTAATACAGAATATTTAACTTTTGATGAACTAAACTTTAAACGCAGAGCCCTGTCTCAGATCTACAGGGGTCCACATTTCAAAACATCTCACACAATCTGCCTGTTTATTTTATATGTGCTAGGAAAACATAGTTCTGTTTTAGATTGCATTTGCATATTCTGTAATGTACATTGACTTTTACTTTTGTATTAAGTAAAGTGTCATCTTATTGAACCACCGGGTGTCACCATTTTCAGATAAGTGATATTTTAGTACTGCACTACTTAATCTGAGTACTAAAAAACACTATAGGCTCACTGTTGCAGTACTTTTTGTAGAATAACTAAATACATTTACAGTAAACAAACTAACAAATAAATACCAACACCACCCAAGCCTGGAAGGAATCACAGCTAACAATTTAAGTGTCTAAGAATGTTTCCATAATGTTTCCATTAAGTAAAAGGTTTTAGACGTTGTATTAACATTATTGTTTGGTTATAAGATTGTTATTCCTTTTTTCACATTCATATTCTTTATGTTTTTAAAATGTTCAACTAACTACTTAAAATAAAGTTTTGATATATAACGTTAAAAAACATTCTACCAACATTACTGCAAGAACATTTTGGATAAGTGAGAGAAATGTTAGAGAACATTAGGCAACATTTTGAGAATGTTCCCTGTTAGCTGGGATGTTTCAGCCTGTTAAATATAAGGTCACATCTATCAACAGCACTTGTGACATAATTACACATAATAATTTCATATCTTCCCTCATTTTGTAAAAACATCATTTCTAATTTTATATTTACAAAATTCACCTTTAATGGAGAAGTAAATATTGAAATACACAGTAATGTAACAGAATAACTTCACTTTGTAAACCCTACAACAACTTTTTTACATGGTTTACATGGAGCAACCCCTCCCATAGGAATTACATCTGTAAGTCTATGTTTATCTGCCTAGTAGTACACTAAAAAAAATGATTTAGACAACGTCACAGCTCAGAAAGCCACATTATTGTTATAAAGAATCAATATAAGTGATTTTATAAAAAACACAGGCTTTACATTTCTGCTTTTAAACCACCCAGAATGACTCGCCTCATAGATTTTAAGTGCTTTTCTGTACATACAAGTTTGTATTTGTTTTGTTGTCCTTCTGTATAAACAGAAGAACAGTCGATATTATTTTCTGTGATATCACATCATTATCTATCACATGCTGCCCATAAACCCTAAACCTTTTATTGAACCTGAGACATATTTTATTGGGCACCTCCCTTTACCATCACATACTCCTGTCTGTGACTCTTTATAATAACACTAGGAGATTCTTAGGAAAAGGGTGATAATATAATATATTGTATAATATAGAAAATATAATATATTTTTAAAGGTTTAATGTAGTTCCCAGAAGTTGCATATATTTCTGAAAGTTTAACAGCTTATGAGTAAGTTGTATATGATTGTATATGTTTTTGAAACAGTTGAAGTCGTTCTTGTAAATATTACAATTTCATAAACACAATTCTAGCTTTGGTCTAGTGATCTGTTAACATAATTCATCTTACAATTCATCGCGCCAAACGGTGCAGGTGAGAGAAATGAACACGGTTAATCTTTCAGGTAGGGCCATTTTGTCGTGCAATTTTAGCGACGATCAAATTAAAGGCGCTTTTCATCTGTCGTCATTTAACGTCGGACCTTTGGACCGGTGGCTTTTGCAAGGGTCCGACAGAGATCCGAGATCGGAGCGGCAGTGAGAACAGACCACACCCCCGAACCAGGGCGAAAGTCCGGATGAACGAGCTGCACCTGCAGCGCCATTCGACACTACAGAGCGCCGGTGGTAGAAATCGCAACCTGATACGGTCGGGATGACCGTCTGAGACTTTAAATTCACTTTGATGGCTCTTTTAGGGGACTGCGTTTACCCTGTAAGATGGAGCAAAAGCTGTTTATGTCTTACCGTGTGTTTCTGGCTGATGTGGTTCCGGATGGTGCCAGCGCAGCACAGGTAAGAACCGAACCCCGGGCTCGGATCAGATACAGCAATGCTTGGATTAAAACCCTTCTATAAAACTCTCAGATGGAAATATTTTTGTGAGTTAAATATTACAGATGAGAGGAGACCACAGGACAGGATGTGCGGCAAACTTTGTCCTGGAGTTTGAACGCTTTCTAATGAGGTTTTAAATTGTAAAGAAATTGTGAATTTCGATGAAAACATTTACAGATTATATGCATATTTACTTATTGCATTTTCCTGTCTTACAGTAGGAATGCCAGCAACTATGTTTAATAATAACATACGTATTCATTTAATGCTCTTCGTTAGTAATATTCATCACTTACTGGGCTCAGATACACTTATAAATGATCAAATGTGAATGAAAATGTATAGCAAAAAGTCAAAGATTACTATATAACTAATATGAGTGAATCGACTGCTAACATTACAAGCTGCAGAATTGAGAGAGGTTGCCTACCATTGCAATAAATGTTATCACTGTAATGATTTTGCAACACGGTAGACTAAGAAAGGTAAAGTGCCTTCCATCTGTAGATGTTATCTTGTTCAGTGTTGTTAAAAAAAGCAAAATATTTGAATTTGTGCCTTTTTCTATGCTGAGCGAATAGTGGATTGTAGGGAAAATGTAATATTTTAGGAAGAAAATGAATTAGAAGTAATTTGTCATGGCTACTCTTTCGAAGCCATTGTATTAGTTAAGGTTATGCTCTGAACTAAACTCTTGGTAATATAGTTTATCAGCTGGAGATGTTGACAAACTGACTGAATGGCTAGAGAGTAGTTTCTAATAGTATTTATTTCATGATGTTATGTTTTGTTAAACGCAGATATGTTTAACACACACACACACACACACCTAAAAACAAACACTATAACTGCAGCCACCTAGTAAAGGAATGAGCAAATAACACTAAGCAAATACCCCCCCCCCCCAAAAAAAAAAAATTAAAAAAAATAATAATATCTGTTTCCTAAACTGTAAGTTTAAATGGCAAAAGGGTCTTAAAAAGTACTATTTCTGGTCAGGTGCCTTGGTACTATATTATGCTTTCAGGTATCTTGGAGTATTATGTAAATCCTATGGCTCAAGAATATGGTAATTGTTCAGTATAATGGCCCCCGTACCCTTTCTGTAGGGGAATTATAATATAACCTCCTTTAGAATTATAATACAAGAATTTGACAGCTGTATCTGAGTGAACTGTTATCTCAGTAAGTATTGCTTCCAGGTGCCACAAAAACTCTCCTTATCTTTTCCTTCAAGTTCTCATAGTGTGTTAAAATGGCATGGAGGAATTTCCCAGTAACACGTAAAACATCCAGCAAGTGGATATTCAGGAATATTCTGACACAGACTAGATAAAACATTGAGAATGAAGCCATGCACTGAGAATGAAGGAACAGACCCAGGTGTCTAACCTGGCTGGTGTCTATGTCACAGATGGAGGTCAGGGCAAAGAGTTGAGCTCAGTGGCCGAGCTGGATAGTTGCCCTGCTTTGTATTGCATTATGGGCTATGTTCACATTGCTGTTGGCCTGGAGGACAGAACTGAACAATTTGGATGCTGTTATTGTTGAGAAAGAAGGTGGGAGGGTGTTGAGTGAGGGGAACCTTTTTCCTTTTGTCAGCAATTGGAGCCAGGCAGACGGACCTGTTAATTGGTGATATAATTAGAGCTTAATATTGCAGCTGTGCTGATACTGGCCAATCAGAAACAGAACAGCAGTGAATACAAAATATCAGACTTCACCTGACAAAATACCACATAAACTGACATACTCGAGATTTCTAGAGAAGTATGACTCAGATTATGTTTCCTATTTTTGTACAATGTTTGCACAGCCATTAAACCAGGTTCTGGCTTGTTGAGTTAATCATACGTAGAGAACATTGAGTCATTTGTCTTTATAATGTCATTTTCATTTTGTTTCCTCCTTCGGAATGTGGCGGTAATGTGGCAGTCATCTGCAGCGATGGGGCTGGAATGAACGAGTGTACTTAAGGAAAGCGTAGAGAAACACAGAGAAGTTATTGACACCAGAGCCTCTTGACCTGAAATGATGAAATAAGGCGAACAGCATATGTAAACTTCTAAGCTGGAGTGGAAAACAGTGTTGGGAGAGGGAACTTTGATTTTCATACAGGCTAAATCTCTGTAGGTAACAGAACAGCAGTGCATGGGAGATAAAGAGAGAGACAGGCGGGCAGATAACCTGACTGAGAAGATACGGAAATGTAGTCAGAATTGCTGAAATAGTGACCATAAAGAAAAGAGAGAGCATAAGAGGAAAAAAATCAAAGACAGTATTTTGTAGCTGTGAAGTCTGAGTCCAGACCAACTGCTGTTTGCGGTTTGTTCCTGAGGTTATGCCTGACAGTAACCTGAGCCATGTGTATAACCTGATAAAATGTGGATTGAGCAGGAAGGAAAAACTACAGGGGGCAGCAAGAAACATGGCTGTGACAGCTCACTCGTGGCCCTCGAGTCCAAATCTTCATTAGACAAAATAGTTTGTGATTAATTTCTTCATTTTAAGCTGCAGCACATTTTTCGGATGAGTAGAAATTAATTTTTAGAAATTTGCGGCCTGCTGTGTATTTGTGATGCCTTTGGGCATCTAAGTCTAAAAGAAGATATACAATATATATACATATATACACACACACTCTCACACGTTATGGTCAACTGTATCAACAAAACATGTATCATGTTATGTCATGATGCATGATACCATGATACATTTATGAAGAAACAGACTTAGTGAAAAGCTCACACCATCCTCTTATGAGAAACATCACCATTTATAACAATGAAAAGCTATTAATTAAACCCCTTTGATTTAGACACATCAAGCATATCTTTCACTCACCCCCTCACATCTAAATGTCAGTCTTTGTTTCTATTGTCTCCAGACAGATACTGACCTGTCCCATCCTGGCTTAGAGAAGGACTCAGATTTGCTCCATTGTCTCTGTGTAGCGACCAGGCAGAGAAGAGTATGCTAGACAAGGCATTAGCTGTTGTATGGTGAATGGAGACAAGATCCTGCTTTATAAATGCTTCTTTTACAGATGCATCAGAGACCTGCAGTCAGAGATACAGTGTACTGCTTGACTAAAGAATGAATAGTTAGCCCGGTCAGCCACAATGCTCATTATTCACACCTTTTGTAAAAAACAATGTCTTCTTTAAATCTCAGAAAAAGCCACAGAACATCTGTAGCCAACAGCAACATGAACCAAAAAAGAGAAGGTGGATCACCATTAGGATGTTTCTAAACCTGAACAGCCCTGTCCTAAACTCACATACTGACAGTCACAGACACCATTTTGCCTATGAAACAGACTTTGTAGCAAAAGTGATTGGAAATACACTGGACTGTTATTTAAATTGAGGGTTAGGGTGGATGGCAGTGCAACCTGAAGGTCGCTACACTGATGAGTTATGCATTTAGAACGTTTCCCTCGGAATCTGACTAATGTTAATTAAGCTTGCTTTAAAACCCTCTATTGCACACTTTTAAGTCCTTATTGCTGTCTGTTTTCTTGGCGCACACGATTGTGTTCATTTAAGCTTCTAAACATACTCTGGACTGCTCCGCTGAACTATCATTGACATAACAAAGCTCAAGAGGTTCCTGAGAGTTCCCAAGGAGCCATTTAAAATCAAAACAGAAAGGTGTTTATTTTTTCAGAAATTACTTTTATGAAGCATTTGGGGTTGGGATGAAGGACTCTTAATAAGCTCAAATCAAGCTCAATGCAACTGTGAGATACAGAAGATTTCCAATTGTGCCGTCCTGTTGGGAAATGAGTTAATATGAATTCACCGTGATTGTTAAATGGCTCATCTGCCACTTTGGTGACAGACAGCACCTAATTTTGTATGGTGAGTACTTCATTGTAATCCAAGGCACCCATCCAAGATGACATAAGATATAAGTTCCAAAATAGTTGAATCTACTTAAATATGACTGAAGAATTCTCATAACAGGTTTAATTAGTTATTTTCATTACATAGGTAGAACCACAGATGCATGTTAGATGCATTATGGGTACTGTAATCTTTTATACTGGGCTGATGGGATAAGACAGGTTATACAGTACTGTCTGTTCATTACTGGAAATGTAGAGTACACAAAATCACAAAAGAAGTACAAAACAAATAAAATACTACAAAATGTATTAAGTCAGAGCCATACCATGTGGGCAATAGTTAAATATTAAGTTATCAAGGAAGAGTTTTTAATAATTAACATTTTTTGACTAATAAATGTTCATGGCCTTTTCACAATCTATGCAGGTGTTCATGATTAACGAATAAGAATGTTTTGCAATTCCTTTAACAAAACCAAACTAATTTCCAGGACCAGGAAAGTCATGACATTTTTCCTGATTTTCCATGTCCATGAGAGCCTTTTAATGCATTTGTTGTCATCTTTTCACTTCTCTTTCATGCCTCACCACAGTGACAGGGATGTAACATGTATGTGATGTGGATGTGGGTCTAAAGGGACTTACTTAACAAAGCCTGATGCTTCACAAATGCACACAACCCTGTTATGTGCAAGATAACAGACTTACAGTAAGAATGAATGGAAAAGCTGAAGTAAGAGTACACTTCACTCTGTGATTATAATGTATGTATTGTACTGAAGTTTAAGAGTGGATTCAGCTGGCAGGCACAGCAATGCTGACTGTAAAAACAAAGCCACTTACGGAATTGTAAAGACAAGCTGTCTGTCCTGTAACCTTGAGGGTCACAGAGACCACAGGGACAGGCTATTTGTACGGGAATTAATGATTGAGCCCACAGCAAGAAAGTAATTGTCTTCTTCTTACACTACTTAACATCATTATTCTCTTTCTGCACACATTCTCACCAAACATGTGGCATTCCCAGTCACGTTAATAGTTTTTAAACAGCTAAATTAAAATTAAGACAGATGATGTGGTTGACCACATCATAAATTGGTTTGAAAGTCAGGACTCGAGTAGTTTAAAAGTCGACAAAATGAAGTTCAAAACGCATTTAAAACGTCTTTCTCCTCGGGGAGAACTAAAAATATGGATGACTCAATGCTGCACAAAAGATTTTTGTCCAGTCAGAGTTCTGCTGTGACACAATTAAAGCCATCCAGCTCTTACAAAAAAGGACATTTTTTATAAAGATTGTGTTGTTTTGATCATAGTTAAACAATGAATCATTTTAAAACGAATTCTCGATCTAAACCGTGCAATTTTCAAATCGAAAAGCAGCTATTCTTTTCATAATAAATAACAAATATGGTAAGAAGCATTCACATAGACTGTAGACACACATGATTAATGAACCTTTCTGTAGTGAACTAAAGCACTCAGATACTTTTATAAAAAACAATAACTTTTATAAAAAATAAAAAAAATGTATTTGTTAGTGTTTGATTTGACAATTTATGACACTCCTTGATGTCAACATACCTAATATATGCTTGTTTTCTCACAGTGCATAAGTTTGTTGGCAGAGTGGGAATTAGATGCGTGTATAAATTAACATTGTTTAATGTGAATAAATAAATATTACCGTAGGTTAAAAATAAATGCTGTAAGATGTTCATTGTAGATGAATCCCCATATAGATACTAATGCTAACTGAGATAATTGCATTCTAATTGCATGCTAAGCTTTTTAATGGTTTATTTTAAGACATTTGCAAGCAGCTAGGGACTCAGTTCTGAAACAATGAATCATGACATCTTTATGAGCAAAAATGGCACAATGTTACATGGCTTTAAAGAAACAGTAGTGCTAGTAACTGCATAGTTTCATGTGTTTATTTTGGTGTTAGAAGTTTGAAATTATCTTTGGTCTTTCTTTGATGATGTGCATACCACAACAAACCTGAACCTCTTAAAAACTTAAAATAGTAATCACTTATTAAATCTCATTTGCAATTTTTAGAAGAATCTGAATAAGTAAAATTTTTCGCCCAAGTCGCGCAGCTCTACCATTAAGCAACCTGGCCTGGCTCCAGGACAAAATGGTGATCAATAACAAACAACACCAGAACAAATGTTTTACATAAAATTTACAACATTCCATTAAATTTGCATGTCTTGGGGAGTGGTAAGAGTGATGTGTTGTTAATATACCTCATGCTGGCCTTTTCCTTTTTTTTCAGTTTTTGTACAATGACTATATTTTATCATGCCATATATAATAAATATATTACACATACTGTATATTTATACACAAATATAAACACAAATATGCTGTATATTATTTTATAGTAAAATGACATTCTTCTTAAATGTATACATGGCATCTTACCTAATTACCACCTTGTTCTCTCCAGGAAGTCTAGCCAGACGTCCTCTTACAACTGGCACCTGTCCTGAGCACCATTACCAGCAAACATCATGTCAGAGCTGGAGGACTACTCCCCTCCAAGGGGCCACCTGCATCCCGATCCAGCTCGTATCCAGCAGAACCTCCTGGAGGAGCAAGTGGAGCTCTGGTGGTTCAGTGAACCACGCAAATCCTTATTATGTTACTGTGCTTCAGTGTGCCTGATCCTGGGCTGTGGTCTGGGCGGTGTAGGCCTCCTCTCCAGCACCACCAGCCTTTCCAGTGAGTGGAGATTGGGAGCCGGGACGGCCCTTTGCCTGCTTGCCCTGGCCATTCTTCTTAAGCAGTTGCTGAGCTCTGCTGTTCAGGACATGAACTGCGTGCGTAGCAGACAACGAATTAACATGCTGAAGAGTGGAGGTCTGTCTGACGTTCTGGTCATGTTGATCACGGGAATGTCTCTGCTTATTTGTGGAGCTGTGCTACTGGATGTGGCCCTGGCCTACCACATGCCCAAACCTGGCAAGGCTTTGAATGACATGTTCATATCTGGGGTGGCGCTGCTGGTGGGTGGTAGTTTTACAGTGTTAGCAGTTGGAATTTATTCTGCAGTGGTTTTCCTTTTGGAGAGAACAGGCCCGGGACAGAGGCTCTGGGAGAGGACTGTGGGAATATTCACAATTTCAGGCCAAATGCAGGCAAGGAGAGAGACTGCTTCAAGCCTGGCCCGTCTGATTTAACTGTGGCTCCATAATATTTATTTCGTTCTTGCCGAATATGAAATAAGACACTGAACTTTGCAGTTGTAGGACAATAAAAAGCCTTCAGTGAAACTTTACACCCATTACACCACAGCACAAATCACATGTGACATTTACAATTGCATCCCATTAACAAACCTAAAAAGGTTTCAGGCTTTTTTAGGATTCAGGCACAAACTTTTACATGCAAAAAAAAGAACATGAAGGAAGTATTGATAAAAGCACAAAAACAAAGTGAACTCAAGTTTGATCATTAACTAATTGATTTTAGGTAAAACATGCTGCATTCTCTTACTTTGATTGCCTCTCTCTAATGTTACTGGACACTGCTGTGTCTACCCTTCATGGCTTTATGTGGGCAATGGTGAGGATGCCAGGTGTGTGTCCATCTGGGGATGTCTTCAGCTTTTCAGGGACCTTAATGTTTGCATGTCTTAGAATTTACAACTTTGTTCTGCGTGCAGGCAACACTAAAGATTAAATAAAGGATCAGAATGTAAATCTGGAGAATGATAAACACTTACTGTTGTATGATTTTTAGAAACGAAAAGAGACAGTGAGAAGAAAAGAGAAAGATTTACATATCTTAAGACACTTATGTGAAGGTCTCATGAGGATATTGTTTTTACTTGTGACCTGTGGCATCTGTGCTTACGGAAAGAGATTTTATGTGTTGCGATACTTGTAAGACAATATACATTTTCACCTAAATTATTGGTATTTCATTTTGCAGGTTTTATGATAAACATTCACAAACAGATGGGGATAAACAGATGGCAGGTTGTTGCCGTTTAGCGGAAATCTATTTTAATTTGTACATATAATAAACAAACGTTCAAGGTCCAACGTGACAACTTAGAAATGAAGCTGCACAATTATAAAACTGCTCTGAAATACTGAGAGCTACTGCAGTGCCCCTGAATTGTTTTTGGACAGTTTAAGCCACACTAAAAAATGTATGAACTGCACTGCATTAAATAACAAAACATCAACGCAAGTGGCATTTACTTTAAAGACAGCACACTTTTCACATAGACATCACACTAAATATTTCTCATGAAGAACTTTGTTTTTTGGTTTATACAACAGATTCAAAGACAAGTATTTGAACACTCAAACATAGTGGAACATTTCCGTAGTAAATATGATAAACTACTGCAGTTCCTCTACACAGTGTGAATGTGAGAGTAACTTCATACATCCACTAAAATGATTTAGGGACCGTCTGGTTAACAGTAATTGCAGTAAGTTCTAAGATAAAGGTTTTGCATCATTTATTTGCAGATGGCACTTGGTTTGACATTTTTCTGTCTTAAGGAATGAAATTAATGCATTTTAAATGTGGCTCAAGTGGTTTAATATTTTATGGGGCCACTGTAGATTGGATGTATGAGGGTGGACCTTTCTGCTGAAGTGAGTTTCTTTGTGGTGTAACTGAGGCAATTATTTTATTTTTCCAAATTATCACTTCAGTATTATTTTAGAACAACAGAAAACAACATTCACCTCTTGGGAGGGTAAACAGATGTTTTCTTTTGGTCCTTCTTGCGTGTGTGTGTTTGAGGTATAAGCATTCAACCATAGCCCATCTTGTGAAGACAGATGCAGGTTCTGAAATAGCCAGTAATGGGGACAGGCCAGTAGTCATGGGTGAGGATAGTTGGGTCGTGTTTGGCAATGCTTGTTCTTACCCATAACAAGCTTGCTATTGTGCACCAGCTGCTAAGTCACCATGTAAACAATAGCTGACTCTGTGACCCATTGTCAGCCATCTATTGACCTGTCATGTGTTGAGACTGATAAGAACAATCCTAAGCCTGAGTCGAGCGAAAATAGCACTGCATACAGTCAGCACTCTTCTTTATGCATGGGTTTATATCGATGGTTATAGCCCAGGTGTATCTTCATGAAACAGCTGGATATTAAGTATCTATTGGTAAATAAAATGAAAACCCTTATTCATTCAGTGCAGAAAATGATTGCAAAAACACCTATGATAAAAAGTAATTTATTTTCTTACAATGACCTTTTTATACGCAAATGAGCAAAACATTATCAATAAAAAAAGACCAAAAAATGCATATTTCATATTTAGCAATAGGGCGGAATAAATATCAAGATGTTACCATGACATTGACCTTCGGTTAATAAATGAAGGTGACAAGCGTTTTGACGTGACGACAGCGAATAATATTCAGCTGCCTCGGCTAAAGTGGTAGTACATAGTATTCCAAACACACACACACACTGATAAAATATGTGGTTCAGTGCATGCTGAATGATAGGAAATCTGGAAGAATTTTCCCACTGTGAACATTTACAATGTATAAGGTGGTGAAATTTCTTGTGTAATGAGTTGACTTTCACTATTGTGGTTTGAACAAAAAATGATTATACAGCTTCCTTCTACACATCAATGTGAATGTGGGTAATTTGCTGTTAGGTTAAATGGCTACAGTGTCATAGAGGAACATTACCATGTCCACTTTTCAATCTGCATGTGCGTGTGTGCACATGCAGAACACCCAGGTTTTGCTACACTTGTAAAGGCATTTTCACAAACATAGTGAAACATGTTAAAAACTGACTTGTAAGGACGTGGGTCCTCTCTGTCTGGCATGATCACAAACTGGGCAAACCATGTTTGAGGGTTTGGTTTAGTGGCAGGGTATATTAAATGTCATTATCTCAGTATGAAAACCACTGCGTCTATGAGAGGTCCTCACTAATATAGCCTCTGATGTCAGTGTGTTTGTGTGTGAAGGCATTAGTGGTATTTTGAGACATACTGGGTCACTGTGGTGAAAATATAATGTTACAGTACTGTCCTGACAGTATGACCTTATTAATCATTCATTTTGAGTATAAGGTATTAATTTTGATGGGTCTGTGGTTATTTAGCACCTACAACTGTAAAAAATACTGCAGCCTATACTGTAAATGCTGAATGTAACATTTTATCCGTTTGATTTTCTATATCTAAATCATCTAAATAGAATACATAAACATAAATTAAACATATATATTAATTGGCTTTAAATACACCTACACCAAATTCAATATAAGGTCTAAGTTTAATATAAAAAACAATGATTTTATAAGATTCTTTAGTAGTTCTGTGGTCTTGTTCCTTGTCGGGTAATCTGTAAAACCTGATCTCAGACTACAGACGTGCACATTTAGAAGTGCAGAATCTGAGAGCGAAAGTGCGGGTTCAGCCTTCTGTCTGCTGTGCAGGGCAGCTGTTGTCTCACAGATGAAACAGGATGGACAGGAGATTCAACACACATGGACACTGTCAGATACACATCTTCACTCAGCTGGTCCTCAGTTGATAATCTGTCAAAGTTGTTCGAGCAAGTGAGAAAAGTACAGGATATAAATTGTGCATGTTTAACCCTTCTGTTGGGCTACAAAGTCTACAGTCTGCATAAGCCTTTTTCCTAACAACCATTTTACTACAACTAACTACAAACAAACTACAACAAACTTTTTTAGTAGTTTGACAATAGTTTGTTTTGTAGTAGTAACAAAGTCATTTACTCCAACAACTAGTGGCATAGTGCAACAAAACACAATAAAACATTATCATATTGCATTTTGCAGATTTACAGTCTAGTGAATTCAATAATCAAAAACGCACTCCTAAATTGTCCATGTCTCATATATGTAGCATGGAAATTGGATTCATTCTAGTCAATTGATTTGTTTGGGCAGGTTATGCAAATGAAACGAATAAATGCTTTAGTTATTCGAGCCACTTGCCAGTGTCCCAGTTTGGTTTTGTAGGTCTTCTTTTATGCCAAAATATTTAGTTAAATGCAACTTTTCATTACTTAATTTGACTATTTAAGTTTGATGCTTTCATTCTAAGATTAAAAAAACATATTTGTGCCAAAAAAATCTGCAATTATATATTTGTAATAGTTACACATGTAGAAAATCACTACCCCTTCAAATAGCTTAAATTTAGTTAGCTATTTTCTGTTAACTACTTTTAAAAAACACAACCTTGAGAGAAGTTTAACTAAGTAGCTTGTGGCTTGCCAAACTCCATTTTTAAAGTAGCTTCCCCAACACGTTTGCTGCTGTTTTAAAGGTTTTCAGTTCAGTTTTGATATTTGGATGTTCAAAAACATTTGCTGAATTCCAGTGTGGTTTAAGGCTTGATGTCTGTTTTGCATTTCTTATGAATAAGTGAACAGGGTTGAGGGATTAGAGTGGCTCTCGCTCCTCTGGTGTCGCTGATGCAAATGGAAAACTGATAGGCTACACTATATCAAACTGTGCCGTGTGTGTGTGTGAGTGACAGTAGAGAGAGGCTCATGTTCACTGAACTTGGACGCAGGGTGAAGGTAAACTTTATATCTGAGTGATATTCGAGTAAGAGTGTGCCGACGTGCAGTTGAGCGTGAGGGAATTTCTGAACGTGTCTTACCTCCGCTCTGAGTAATATAACGCACCCATGGTAATGCCTGGTATCCGCTCTTCTCAATAATTTTCAAGTATCGCACCTGTGTTTGTTTACATAAAACAAATTTGAAAAGCGTAACCATTTCGTGACCATTTTACAAAGCATATTTTATGTTTGTTTGGTGTACCTGAATTCCAGACACTGTGAAATAAGGGATCTCAAACTTCACTGTGATTGGTCGCTTCGCTTCAAGTTCATCGCTTTCCACACTTGGCAGTCCAAAATGAGCTCTCATCATGAACTCCTTCCCACCCTTCAAACGTAAAGACACATCATTCATCTGACACATCTAATTACCGCTGCCAAAATCATCACTTTAGTAATAAGCCCCAATTAACAGTTTGCTTCCAAATGATACTGAGTCATATTTCTTAACAGCTGATACAAACTTTCCTTTCTCACTAGCCTCTGACAGCACAAAACCTGAAGACCAATTTACTGCCTTTCAAAAGCCCAAGATATCATTGGTAACTGATAAACTTTCTGGACTAAATGTTTCAGGGACCTCTTTAAGAAAAAGCTGATTATTTGGCCACTGGCATTGATTTCTGAATATTCTTAAAATAATGAAGATTTTCAGCTTCCTGGTTTAATCTGCAAAAGTGAATTATCAGTTCTAAATTCTTTGAGTTGATGGATTTGAAGTGTGAAATAGTCTTAAGACTATTTATATTTTCTCTTAAAGTGACCACTCAGATTCTGTTTCTGAATTTATCCTCTGGCTGTTGACACAGATAGTCACTACTTTCCTGTGGGATAATTATACAACAGTCCCAGTGTGTATTTAACTGAATGCGCTGTGGATTTAAATACATATAACAAAAATGTGGGGTGATGGATGATTTGATGTTTCTTATAAATTACAAAAGCATTTCAGAATCACAATATTACATCATTAAGATTAAGATCCATCTGATTAAACCACACAGAGCTAATGTTACAGCAAAATATTTAATGTTTAATCATTAATGTGATTAAACAAATAATTAGTGTATTAATTAATCCTCCACAATAATGTGCAGGATGATTAATGTTTAACCATCCTGCACTTATCTGTATATATAAATCACTATATTCCTGCACTTCTGGTTAGATGCTAACTGCATTTCATTAGCTCTGTACTTGTACTCGGCATAATGACAATAAAATTAAATCTAATCTAAAAAAAATAAGATTTGAATTGAATGTGTGTCTGCATCATATTTTTTGTGTTCGTCCTCCTGGACAACATCGAAGGGTACATCCACAAGAATCAGAAGGCACATTTGAAGTTGATCGCATACTCTATAAGTCTCTTCACTAAATAAGAATTCTGTTCCCAACATCCCATTTGTGCTTCTGTTTTTTTCTCTTTTGGTCTTTATCAGCACTGTTGATAAAGAGCAATTGTATGTTGCAAGTGATGTAGTGTTTGTAGATACAAATTCAGAGACCTTCTGCTCGAAAGCCAATCACAAGTGGTTACAGGAGATGCGCTTGAGATGCTTTCAGGTGTAAGCAAATCAAAAGCAAATCAAATCAACAGAGACAGATCTTAATACCAGGTGTGAACAGGGTCTTCTGACACATCTTAACATCACCTACAGGAAATGATTTAATGTTCCACTCTACAACACTTTTCTCCGGAACCCATTTAGCCTGACCCGTGGTGGTCTTGAATTTGGGGGAGTCAGCGTCATTGGGAACAGGCACCAGAATGGACACATTGTTGGCAGTGGAACGGCTCTTGAACTGACTGCGAGCCTGGAGAACAGATGGACAAAGTATAGCACAACTTCACACAACACACTTTAAATAGATCCACAGCAAAACTTTTAAAGCTGAACTTTCTAAAGTTTAGGTACGGCAAGGGCAATAGGACAAAGCATGTTTACGTCAGATGCTGACAATTCTTTGGACACTGCTCAGGTAAACTAAGAGCCATTCCCCGAGATACAAGCCTGAAAGCTAATTACTGAAAGCAGGGTGTGTGCTGGAGGAGGCAAAGCAAGAATCAGTGGAGTGTGTAGATGGAGCGTGAATGAGTGTGTGGATGTGTGCAGCGTTACCTTAACCTTGATCTCAACTCGGCTGTGTGAAAACTTCTCTATTACACTCTCAATCCATATTAGAGGCTTCACCTGTCAGAACAGAGCGGTGACAGAGAAAAGAATCGAGAAATTCTGCTGTCACCTAATCTTGCTACATTTCTGAAATGTAATTTTTTCACCTAAAATAAATACAGTGATAAACTTGCAACGCAATATTACTGAGTGAAATTCCACAACAACATGTTGGGGACACTTTTCATTCCAAAAATCAAAAGATAAAGTATTATATTATAAAGAAATTTTGCATAAAGGAAATAAAGGATAAAGATGTTTCACTTCTAGCATTATTTTCATGACAATTAAGTACATTTTTCCCCAAGAAACTCATTACCGTAACACCGTAACACATCCAGCTGTTATCTTATTTGAGTTTGTTTGTAATCCCATTTTCATCAGAAATGATTTTCATTAAATTCTCATTATTGTAATAGTTTTTAACTGTAATAACAAAAAAACTGTAATATGGCAATACAATAATAGCCCATTTAAATCAGCATAAATTAAAGAAACTAAAACAAATACTATCCTGATGTACAAACTTACTTTTTGGATTACGGTAATGAGAATACGATTTTATGCGTTAAGGTAATGAGAATCTGACATGGGAGTGTGTGCAGACTTTTTCTCGACAGGTTTCGTCCTGTACTTGCGGTGCTGACCGTGGTGTTAAGTCTGTAAGACATGAGTTCAGATTCCCCATCAGGTGGGATGAAAGAGATGGTTCTGTCGTTCTCAAAGCGCGAGAGACGCACACACTGATGAAACTTCACGTCTTCCAGCTCCACAGACTTGTTCTTCTCCCCTGAGAGAAATAAGAGAAACAGACATCCAGAGACAAAGTGGGTGAATTTTTAAATTTTTAAAAAGTGGTCACTGATGATCATGAGGTATACAGGGCTGCTAAATCAAATTGAGAAGTGCACACAGACACCGGAAACTGCCTGCATGCACACACATACAGCTTTCCAATGTGCTTCCTGGAAATTGCAAACAAAAGCATTTTTTCTGCATCCTGGTAACCGTGGAGGAAGTTTATTTGTTTGACCTCAGCAAAGAAATAAGCAGTGAGTACAGAAGAGTTTCTTAATGATTCAGGGCCTCTGAGCCACAAAACTCACTAAATACCCCTGAGCTGTGGGATTTCACAAGCACACTCAGAACAGGAGCCGGTGAACTGTGCGAGAATGTGTGCGTGTGTAACTCTCTTTATATTTATGAATGTATTCCGCTCGATCTAGGAGTGACATTTAGAGGGGAACATGAAAGAGCTCTGAAAGATTTGAGCTAGAACACAGAGGTCACATCAGAAGCTGGAGATCTTGGTGTCCTCTGCCGCAGCAGAGGCCTGCTGGGAAATTCCTGATGACATCAACCACAGGGACTAAAGGTCGGCAGGGTTGAAAATTGTCTCTTATATCTCTCTTATTGGCTCCCCTGAGTCCACAAGCAGAGGATTCTAGGAAAGTGATTGGTGCTCAGAACTACAGATACATATATAGATCTTTTGACTTGGCTGTACTTTAAGTGCTTTTAAAAGAGTAGAAGATACATTTTATGTTATGTTAATTTAATGATATATAATTACATAAAGGTTTTATAATTTTTAGGATTCCTGGAATATACCATGGTGTCCAAAAATCATTGAGACCATATTCAAAATCTAATTTGTGACATTAACCATGTTAATAACAAGACATTCTGTGATGCATTTTTTTATTATAAATGTTATTGTAAATATGTTTGAAACTTATACTGCATTAAATAAAAATGATCTCAGACATTGGGCCCTACTGTATATTTGTATTTAGAAAACAAATTAAACAGCTAATCCACTCATATTTTAATGAGTGAAATGTATGATAATGGTAACAGTTCTGCCTAGAAAAAGTGCAGTTCTTTGTTGTTTTGTTTTCCTCAATAAATACACTATAACTACATCACCACCACTATGAAAACACTGTTGTACTGCATTTGCAAGCTTAAGCCTGGAGAGGGCAGTGTTTCACTTGTCTAATTTATCAGTATAACAAATTTAAGTCAATGAAATTTAAATAAAAAAACACAGATTTTATTTTAATGGCTGCTGGTATGGACATCACAAGTTTGTGGAAAACCTCATAATCCATGTTATATCAGAATGATTTGAGAATATTCAGAAAGCATCTTGTGTGGGTCATTTTAAATAATTGCTTTACTTTGGTTTTACATTTTTATAATGCAGAAATGTGTTTATTTCTATGTGCTAATGTGTTCTCAGATATGATCACATCAATGGCCATTTTGTATACTAACCATCACTTATTCATTGTTAATTTGATACTGATTTCTTTGCTGTTTGCAGTAAAACTGTGTGGTTCTGATCTTGAATTCACGGTTGCATTCACATTGCACATGCAGAATGAATAACTGAAATCTGGTCTGCTGTGAGACTGACACCTGCTGGGTTACACCTGGGGTGGAGATTAATAGGAGAGAATCACAGAACCAGAATCCTCAAGTGCAAATGAGACGAACCAACTGCTAGACTAGCAGCCTTCATAATACAGTCACTATATAACAGTACAAAAACTGTTTCAAGGTCAGTTTTAATAAGGTTTCTTTAAAGATGTGTGTACTCACTGCCAGTGATCTCAAAGAGAACTTTGTCATTAAGTCCCAGCCTCAGCTCAGGCATGCCGGAGAGAATGACTTTAAGTTTGATGCAGCCCAAAATCTCACTCCGCAAAACGCTACCTGTAGCACTGACCTGCAGGAAACACAAACAGAGAAGTCAGAAATACAAGAACCAAGGGTGGAGAGGTACAATATTGCATCATCATCATTACTGCCATCTAGAATTTATTTTGCTCTGTCAGGCGAGGCGGCAACCGTGTGATTTGCGTAATTATTCTCTCGCAAAGACAGGGTTGAAATATACTGCCATAACTACAGGTATGACAGCTTAATACATTACCGTAAAATATTTAGCAGAACTTTTAGAGAACAGATCTAAACCTTGAGAAGTCCACATTAAGTGGACTCTGGAGATTCTCAAATACAAGAGCCAGAAAAAGCCAGAGTGGGAAATCTGAAATCTCCACGGATGAATAGCAATGCTGCAGTAGAAAGCAATGAAACGTGATTCAGCTCCTAATCAGGAGCGTGGAGCCACCTGACGCTACTGTCTGCCAGCATTTAAAGCCCAACCCAGAGGAGTGCTAATGAAGCCATCAAAAGCTGCCCCGGTCGGGGGTGAGGGCGGTGATGAGAGTTAAGAATCAGAATAGAAAAGGAAACAAGAACATAGGGGCAGTTGTTTCCTCCTCCTCTCAATCTAAGGAAGTCTGGAGACCTGCCCTGTGATCCTAAGGAACATGAAGGAGGTTCAACTGAGAAATAATAGAATGATGGAGAGATAGTGTGGGCTGTCTGAAGTCGCACACTACATGATGTTAAGCAAAACTGATCTAGCGTTTGGGTTGTTACTTAAGGGAAAAACTTGAAGATTAACATTTACGATCAAGTCAATGAACTACCTTCATGTTCTGAAATTTAAAAAGGTTATGTCAAGTTTAGACCATAACAATTAGAGGATAATCAGATTAATTATCCTCTACATTGCACCAGAACATTGCAGCCCTAATCCTTTCCTTAGCAATAAATTACAGGTTGTTTTGAATGTTACTGAACCCTAATGCTAATTTAAACCATACCCTCAAATCTGATTGGCTGATGGGAATGTTGTTCTAGGACCAATAGGGCTATTGATCACATACCGCCTTATTGGGTAAAACATGGTAAAGCCATATCTAGTCTATTAAAATGCTATATTTTAAGTCAGCTCACCAGAAGGTTGACAGACTCAATGACATCCATAAAAACTTCATTCTTCCTGTATTTGATGCCCTCTGACCGCCAAGACACAGCATTTGTTACTGTAGCTGGGGGGCGTGGACCTCCCACCTCCAGCTTATGCCCTTGCTGAGTTATGTACCTGTTGTGGAAATAAAGATCAGATTGTTCAGACCAGATCAGATTGATCAGATCAGATCACATTCAAAAAGTCAACCTACTGATTATTCACACCAATATTTATTGGAGGTATTCTGCCATCTGATGTGGCTGATGTATCAGATTCATCTGTTGAGATCTAATTACACTGAAATGAAAACTTCAGCAGGTATGTAAACAGAGCACTGGTGTTAGAAAGATAAGAGAACAGAGACTTTGGGGTAAACATGGCTGTCCTTAGGCACAGTCAGGCTGACAAACACCTGATCTTGTTTTCTCCTTTGTATTTACATCATTTATGTTTCTATAATGTTTATCTTATTACACACCCTTCACACCCTGTTACACACACACACCGAGCAATCAAACGCTTGGAAATGAGAATAAAAGTGAACATTACAAACATTGAAGTAAGTGTTTTTATCATCTCAGATGTACATTAACATAAAAAAGGCCTAAACTACACAAGCTTCCTTATCTGTAAAGTACTTCTCCATTGTGGTTCCTCTAAAACACTGGTTACGACATCAGTGTGTACCTACTTAACCATATTTTAAGGACAGAGCAAAAAATTTCTTCCCAAACGGAGCAAAATTGCCAAAACCTCCTTTTGAAGATTAATTTATAAAAATATAGTAAAATTATTTTTAATAGTAAAAAAGTTTTCCGTTAGGGTTAGATTATAGAATTTATAACTAGCTGATTGTCCCCATTTAGATAGCTAAACATGAGTAGCTAAACATAAGTATGAGTGCGTGTTTGTGTGTGTGCTCTAACCTCATGTCTCCAGCTGACACTGTATTGTGTTGCTGTCAGTAACCGCATGCAGTTATTAAGCTATCTGAATCTGATAAGCACTCAAAGTTAACAGATGTTTTATGAACTGAGGGATCATGCGTATGATGTTGATTAACAACAACTATCTGCCCCAAGACCAAGAGGTTGATGATAAAAGATATTCAGTGTCCAAAGTCATAAATGATCTAGTTTCTGCTCTGTTCATCACTAGTGAAGAAGTAAAGAAATGAATAACTGCATTTTGTGAAACTGTGCCTTAGAGCACAATACCTCAATACTGAATGGAGATCCCTTATAGCAATGCTGTTGAGTGATAAATAGTGTTTTCTAAGCAGCAATGGCTGAATGCTAAGAACTCACTCCAGTAAGATCTTGCTGTCAGTGGTCTGAGGGAAGCCAAAGTCCATGATTTCATCCAGAAGCTCATATACTGTCACAAAATTGTCCCGAATACTCTCTTCTTCCACTGATTTAAAGTATTCTGTGAACACCTGACAAACACAAATACATGGTCAACACAAAACTTAATGTGCATATATTCACCGTTACGCAACAGTTAAGTCCAGAAAATCTCATTGGACGAGATGTTCAAAGAGTGCTGACCATGTCTGATTACATAAAGACCGGTTGCCTAGACTAGTCTTACAAGTCAGATATCAATTCTTACCTTGAAGATTGGTCATACCATTACACCAGTTACATAAAAAGTTGAAAAGTCAGTCTGATTAGTCCTGACTAATTGCTAGCTGGACAGACTGGCCATGATATACATATAGCCCAAGTCATTGCTTGTTTTCCCATTCTTACCTTTACACATTTGGCAGCCACTTTTACCCAAAGCGACTTATAGTGCATTTAAGGCATACAGCTTATCATCATCTTATCAACCCATGATGCTTCTAGCGCAATGCTCTACCAACTGAGCTACAGTAAAACATTCTTATGCACATACAGTATTATCTAACCCGTATAAATTAAATATCACACTCTGATGTGCCATTATGGCTATATATCAGCACGCTGTGACATGCTGATATTGGGCTATAACACCATCTTGTGATATTGCTCTATTATGGCGAGAAAAATGTATGGGGGGCAGATGTAATACAAGTTTCTCTCAATCGCGTATTGATGTTAACACAGCCTACAAGGTGTTGTGCTGCATAAGGTGTTGTCACATCACATGCAACACACTTACCTCCACTATTTTGTACAGGAAGGAGTATACAAGGGCAGCATTAGTATTCTTCTTTGTAATTGCAACCACTGAGTAACATCTGTTAAGGGGCAAATGTGCCGCTCATTTGCAGTGCCATTAAGATAAGAAAAACATAAGCTTTCATACAGCGGAAGCTTATGTTTTAAATTGGGATAAAAGCTGATGGAGGATACAGTACAGGTTGCTGTGCTTGATCCAAAGGAAGTGGGTGGAGCCATGAGTAACCACAGGGGACAAATCAGCATCTTCCTCACTCTTCATCATAATGGTCATGAAGCTGTCAATCACATTCATGTCTACGTTTCCCATGTAGTTCCGACATATCAGCACCTTAGAGAGGGAAACAAAGTTAAAAACATAACAAAACGTTATCGCTAAATATTGTTAAAAATCTGTACAAACAAGTAACAAATGACCTTATGTCTAACAAAAATAGCTAGGTATTTAATTATTTAAATGACTCTCCCAGATACCAAGCTATGACATAGTATTGCTAATAAAAAGAAAATTATTTAAAATGTCACAAAACTTTTGCCCTCAACATCTTTTAAATATTTTACTTATCAGCTGGAAAAGACTGTCATGAAAACTGACAGACAGACATGATTTTCATCCCTGTAAAACCCATTTTAGGTTTGGGCTTGCAGTAAAATCTATATTAAGAAAAGTTTTTTGAGATACAACCATGAAAAGCTCAAATAAAAACACCTGAGGACAGCCCTAATATTGGAAGGCTTAGCTCTGTGAATGAAGAGCATGCTTTATTTTTCTCAGCGATATTTAGGTGACCATTATCAAGGCAAGATTTATTCCGTATGGCTGGTCAACTCTGATCTGCATGGAATGATTTCGGGCCTGAACCACTAGACAGAAGAAAAACTTCATCCACCAGGCTGTCAGGAACTTGAATTCTCTTCCCTCTTTGCCTTCTGCCCCCAGATGCACTGAACTGTAACACCTGTGTGTGTTGGGGGCATAGACTAGTTGTGGCTTACTGGTTAGTTAGTCGGGCTTGTAATCAGAAGGTTGCTGATTTGATTCCGGCACTGGCAGGTAGCAACTGAAGTGTCCTTGAGCAAGGCACCTAACTCCCAATTGCTCCCGGGTACAGTAGTGTGCTGCCCACTACTCCAGGTGTGCGTGTGTGTGTGTTCACTCCTCACGAGTAATGGGTTAAATGCAGGTCACATTTCAGGTTACCATATCTAACAATATGACACTTTCACATACACACGCTCCAGCCACTTTTACAACTGCTGCTCTCTCTTTTGCACACCATTTGCACTACAATGTAAGCAATGTTTCATTGTACATATTGCATTATTTTTATTTATACTTATTTATACTTACTTTGTGTTATGTTTGTGTTTTACTCTATAGGTCTGAGCTAAACGTAATTTCAATCCTCTGTATGTATGTATAGCAGAATTAACAACAGTTTTGTTAACTCTTAACTCTTCTTCTTCTTCTTAATGAAGTCTCAGGCCAAATGGACACATACACCACAAGGTTTGTTTGAACTGACTAACTGAATTGACTCACTTCATTCGATAAAGGCGTCTATAGTTCAGTTATCCATCCAATATACAATCAGATATTCAACATTTTGGGCACAAGTTTTCATGGGTTAAAAACAAAAAAAATTCTAATAAAGGCAGTCAATATGTATCGTTGGAAGTGAAGTCTGAAGGAAGTCTGTCTTATAATGTGGATGAACCTGAGGATGGTTTCCTTCAGAAGGAGATATTGGATTGCTCTAGGGCACACACAAGAATGCTTCATCAGCACCGCCGAGACCCGGGGATACATTTGATGGTAATCCATTCCTCTGGAGCCCTAAGCCTCTGTTTTCATTTAAACACTTCCATCCACCCACCACAACCCATCTCTCACCAAAGCTCAATAGTTCTGTGCCTCTATTCAAGCTGATATAGTTTGGGCAAGGGCAAGAGCAAGAGTCAAGAATGATGTGCCATGTGTGGAAAATACTGTACTTACCTCTGGGAAAAGGGTCATACAAACCCAACAGATTTACTTTACTTATTAGGTCTTTACATATTTATCTTCTGCTTTATTGTATTAAGACCATGCATACATAAAGGTTGGTTTTGGAACTGCAGTGTACTGAGAAACCAACAATAAAACTTTTTGACCTTACAGCCATAAACCTTTTCACATGCTTCATCATTTCCTATTTTCCAGCATTTTGGCAGCACTTTGGTATCTGATTAAATGAATCACAATACTATAAGGAAAACCACGACAACACTATGGCAAAAAATGTTGCCATGACATCATGTAAAAAAAGTATGTCTTCATGTTCTGGTGTATACTATATCTACTTTGTCATTCTGTATCACTTATTTTATACAACAATGTAAAGGGTTGTAAAAAGAAAAGGAAGAAGTAATTGCAAAAGTGTATTCTTGTATTGCCATTGAGACATCATAACTTACTAACAAACTTGTAAACCCTGGCTTTGCAGTACAGATGTACAGTAATCGCATGCATTTTACCTTTGCAACTTCTTTTAAACGCTTCCCTATCTGTTTATAGACTTATAATATCTAGCTTGAGATTACAGGACAGTATGACCTCTCTTCCTCCTCCTCTTCCTCCTCCGGCAGGTGCACACGCTCCTCTTACCTTGCCTTTCAGGTCCAGGATGAAGATCGCCGACGCTGCCATTCTGAACAAAGATCTAGTAGGCGCACAAGTCACAGATGTCTTAAGTTTGGCAATCTGATAAAGTTGAATGAAGTGAAGTGGAGATCTTCTCCATCTCTTGAACGCGTCTTCCGGGTTTCGAGACCTGCAACCGGTTGTGCTGCCTGTTGCGGTGCGCAGTCGATCCTCCTGCACCGCCAGCAAGATCAAGACGCTCCCATTATTATAAACGGAGCTGCCCACACTGTAACTTTATTACAATACTGTTACTTTTAGGATGTTCCCTTTATAGTCAACGAACCGGTCTGGTTTTGAGGGTTTCGACACGTAGCTCGCTTGCAACGTCAAAGGTGTGTGACGCAACAGGTGTGACGCAATTCTTCATGAAACAGTAAACATCAGCAGCCGTAACTCTGTAGTTGCTTAGGCTCATGCTGAGGTCTGTGTTTCAGATTTGTGCTTTATATTGTGTACACGTTTATTTAATTTAATGAACAAATCAATAAATAAATGGTCATTTATCGCCATATGCTAAGAGTAATAAAGTTCGTGAGACAACAGCGGCACCTGGTGGTCAAAAAAATAAGACACGTAAATCAAGTGAAACGTCGAGGCAACATTACGTACTTTACAGATTATTGACTAAACGCCTAGTGCACAACCGATATATAAACGATAAACTTACACACAAGCTACACTTGAAAATACATACATTTCAGTAGATAAAAAATGGTAAACCAAATGCAAACACATAATCTTTACCCTGAACTACAGTAGCTTAATTTTTCTATTTACCATGAAATTGCTTTGGATATTCTGCCAAATGCATACATGTAAGATTTATTAACTGTGGATATGTTGCATTTTGGGGCCACTGTATATTCACAGTCTGATCATTAATCTGATCATTTAAAAGTTTGTTAATAACACCTTCATGAAAGTTAAAATTAAGTGTTATCGCATAAGATTTGGTGACATTACAGGTAATGAGTCTAACCAATAGTGAACTGAATCTCTTCCTCCTCTTCCTCATCATCACCATCCTCATTCAGTTCCATTGACGTTATCTTCAATAAAGCCATCATCATCCTCCTCAATATCATCAGACAGACGCAGCCACGCAGGTTCCTGGACCGCCATGGCTAGAAAAGCTCACCTTAAAGTTTGCAGGGTCACATTGACTTGTTGCATCTGTTTTGCGGAGACTGGAGTGTCTGTAGCTTGCCAGATACTTGTGCACAAGTTTGCACTTGAATGCCAAAGCAATTACAACAGAGAGTGAGATAAGAGTTGAAACAAGAACAGCCACAAGGACCTTACAGCTGTATGAAGAGCTTTTTGGACCATCATATGCCAGTGTGCCTGAAAAGCATAGACTGTACAATTTGGTCAGGGTGTATTAACCAGTATATTAACCATTATCCGTATATTAACCATTATCCAGTATAATACCATGGATAATGAGGTACATTAGCTTGAATGTGTGTGTGGGTTAACATAACCATATATAAGGGACAAATGTGTGCCCAAAAGTCAGCAAAACCTGACAAATCTGAGTAAAACCTTGTGGATATCCTCATTTGTAAAAAAAAAAAAAAAAAAACACTAGAAAAATATAGTAAATATAGTTTTCTTAAAATTGTACAAATTTTTTGTTAGGGTTAGCGTGGGTGGGTTAGGGTTAGGTTATACTGTTTATGACTAGTTAAATTATTTTATTGTATAAATACAATATACAATACAATGTCCCCATTTAGATAGATATGTAAATGTGTGTGTTTGTGTGTGTGCCATTTTGTTTGCTTGCTGCATCAGGATTTGTAGAGGTCTTTTGGTCCTGTCCCATTAGTTTGCACAGGAAGACCCCATGGTTGACATTTTTAGAAAATCCTGCCTTAGTGGAAAAAAGTTTGATATTAAAATTACAGTGTATGTCTATTTGCATAGCTTAATTAGAAATAAAAGTGTTGTTTTAAATAGCACAACTGTAGCTTTCTTTAAGAACTATTACAAAAATTGGACTACTACAAAAATAGAATTCTTTTGTAGTGAATTCTACAAGAAAAAAAACGTTTTCAGCCCACCTTTGCAGCCATCATAAGACAATCCCTCTGTTTTACTCAGGTCTTGAACTGCAGTTAACAGGGGGCCTTGCAACTGATTTTCCCCCAGGCAGAGCATTGCTGCCAGCTTGCATCTGCTGAGGTCCAGTACCTGGAGAGAAGGAAGGCTATAAAGATGAAACAGCAGGGGGAGGTAGTTGCCTGATAGATTTAGTGTGACCAAGTGGCTAATGAGGTTTAACTGAAGATGTTTGCATGGGTCTATAAGATCGTCAGAAAGATCCAGCTCAGTCACATTCATCCAGATGTGCTCTGTTACTGATGTAAGCCTTTCCCGACTGCAGTCAAATACAGCCTGAACAAAAAGCAAAGATTTATTATTACCAAACTTCCATCTGGAAATAGTCACGAGGGTATAAAAAAAGCAGATGTACTCACACAAAGCACATACAGTATTCTAGAAAAAAGGTTCTATTAAATTAAACATTTTCTTCTAAAAATGTTGTATGTACTAACAGAAGTAAACTGGGTCAAATATCATTTATAAAACATTTAAATGTCTTTTTAAAGGTAAATGTGTGTACTTGGCACGCATATGGTCAATAAATGTTTTGTCACACTAAAATCATGTTTATGCAGAATGTTTACATCATGTGTCTATATTATGAAACACTGTGTATTTAAGGACTGCCCCTTCACTCTGCCTTACTGTAAGTGATTTTTAAGAAAGACAAGTCAAGTGAAAAACAGCTTCTAATGGTAATCAACATGATGCTAAAAATGCTGAAGATTGAGCTTAATTTGTATTGATCCTGGAAAATTTATTTGATTTAATCTTGATTTAAGCCATTAAAATACTTTTATTGGTATAACCCAATGTAGTCAGGTTGATTCAGCCATATTAAATAATATTTTTGTAAAAATGAGTCAATTTAGATGTTACTACATGAAGCTCATTCTTTAGGTTACCCAGCAAAACATTTTTAATGCATACATGCACACAATATAATTTTGTCCCGTTCCATAAAAAGTTTATTAAACATAAGCAAAAGATCAGATTACCCATTTGTGGTTTTAAGCGAAAAACAAGAAAGATAAGCTTAAAACCACTAACAGACTAAGTAAACCTCTGTCACAAAAACAGGAAATAAGAGCCTACAAACAGGATGCTCCTGATGTAGCCACACTTACTCTGGCTCAGGGAACAAAACAGGCCAGAGTGTGTGTTGTTTTTCCTCACCGTCTCTCTGTTGACCGTACATGGGCCCACAGTCTGGAGTGTGAGACACGATCCTGAGACCCAAAGACACATAGTGTGTGCAGCAGATCCCATGTTTCCCCAGTTCATGCAGAAAACACAATAAAGAAAAAGTGAATGGACAGCAAGTATATTTTTGCCCTTATATTAACCTGTTGTAGGAAGAAGTAAGGTTACATAAACCTTAATAATTAGATTTACTTCATTTTTTTATTATGATTTACGAAGTTGTTGTGTAAAAATAAACTCACCAAGAAATATTAACAGGAAGTCATTTCATAAGCTCTTTTATGCCGACATACTCAGCAACCCAACACACTACTCAAATCACAATAGTATGTATAAGAGTCATCATATGTGATATAGTTATGTGATGTGTATCTGGGTCAGGTGCATGTTGTTGCAGTAAGGTTTGTTGTATTTCTTAAACAGTCTTGAAAAATAAATAGTGACTGGGTTAATAATTGCACATATTTTAGATCACAAAGTCAATCACAATAATAGGTGTCAGTGTTATTATCTTGGCAGTGTTTTGTGGAATGGAAATGGAAGATTAGTTACCATTTAATCTTTCTTTAGGCTTCCACAAGAGCCATCTTTCAGGTATAGAGGTACAGAGGCCCTTCTTCTCTCTTCCTGTTCTCCTGCTATTCATTTCAGCACTGCTATGGGTGTAAACATTCCTCAGGAGCTCTTTCTATGTCTTCCTGGCCCTGACCCATGATACTTACAAGCACCATCCAACCTAAAACTGTGTCCAACCTAAAAAATGCGGCTCTGCTTGCAGTCACTTTTTTTATAAGTTTGACTTAAATTGCCCTGTTTATAAAACAGCTTACAGAAGGGAACTCAATACTGTTTATGAACAAATATTCAAAATCAAACTCCTTTTCTCTTCTCATGTTAGCCTGGTGACTTCCTTTTTTTACAGTTTGCACAAAGATATTTAAAAAAGGTGTGCAAACATTTATGAACGTACAGCTGCTAGTGTACAACTGCAGCATTTGGGTCACATCCAAGCAAAAACTAATAAGATTAGCTCCTGTGCAAATTAGTGACTGGGTATAAAACCTTAGAAAGACAAACATTCTCATATCTCTAAGTGACTGCTTAAAAAATGCTCATTTTAGAGGCTATCTATGCTAATAATAATGCACCTTGGGCTTAAAGGCCGTTGTCATGTTACAAACTATATACTAAATGTATACATATAGTGATAAATGTAATTTTCAGTATACTGTCCAAAGCTTTATGCTGAGAGTTAAGCAGATGTGACTTATCTAAAATTTGCCTTGTACAATTATTAAAATTATGGATTTTTTCATATACAGGCCCATTTTTGTTGGCCATTTCCAGCATTGAGAAAATGGAAGGTGGGTTGTACAAGGTTTGTAGAAGGTGTGTCTTTACCCTGTCATTGAGATTTGTAACTGAATGTCTGAATGTAGCTCTGCCTCTTCTCTTTCACTTATTTAAATGGCATGAGCTTATATACTGACAACAAACAAAATCTCTAGGGTTTTAATGCACTTGACTGAATATATTTACTGTATACTTACTGCCTTAAAGGGTCTGCGTTACATATCTCCATGTAAATATCTACATATCTAATTATATTGATATATTTCTCTGTTTTAATACTTCACACTACTGATTTACATATTCTATAATAGATAAATTAAATTGTAGTTTTAATGTAAATTAATACTTGATGAAATCATGATGCAGTGACTTCAATAGCCTTTACAGCATTTAGCTTGTGTTAGCCTGTTTATAGGGACCTTCAAAAACAATAGGATCATGTATGTATGCATGTTTGTGTGTATGTGTGTGTGTAAAAAAACAGAGAGAGCGAGCAATTGGTTTTGTTACATTTGTGGATAAATGTATAGCTTCATATAGAGTCTAAATAACATCTTAATGTCAAAATCAGGGTTATGGATGTCTGAAATAATTTTATCCTAATTTAACAACAATAAAATTCATTGGGAGGTCTTCAGCATCTTATGAAAACAAACATGTACATGCGTGTGTGTGAAAGCAATTACACAATTAAATGCACCGGTACAACAATTACATGCACATGTGCATTTGGGATCTTCACAAGCTCTGTCTACATTTACACATAACCTACATTCATTGGTCACAGTAGCTGCTGATGATCACAGACATGCAGCAGTGTGTGTGCAGGGAAAGAGAAGGAAAGGAAGGATAGAGAGAATGAGAGTGCATTGCGGGTACAGCTGTGGAGGCTTCTTTCTCTTTCACAGGAAGAAACAAGCTGAGCTTCACAACAATAAGCAGTTTGTCTTAAGGAGACACGTGTCTGTGTTTTGCACTTAAACTGCTGTCATGGGAGCATCTGCCAGCTGTGACCATTCTGCTCCTGCATGGTGCTAGAAACCCCAAGGTCATGGGTTTGAGTCTCAGAGAATGTGAAAATTGTTTGCAAACTATGCACATAATTGTGAATATTCAATGTGTCTACGTATTGTCTGTACATGTTGTATTTGTTTTTCAGTGTTTCTTATTTGGAAACTAATTAGGTTTCCTATGTTTGTTAACTGTCTAAGCTGCTTTTGATATAATGACCCGGACATCTGGTGTTTCAGGCCTATTGTTTACCTGGGAAAGCCCATGTTTGTGAACACATACTGTAGGTGTCTCTGACTGTTTTTGTGTGTTGACTCCATTTACACATCTGAAAAACACTTATTTCCTCTGATAATGGAAGAAGAAAATCCAGCAAGAGAGCAGTTATTTGTCTAAGTGGAGTGTTAATCAGTGATTTTATCAGCTGTATGTTTTGCTTGGCTTTGCTTTGTGTGTGAAAGCAAATGGATTAACAAAAAACAAAAGCTTAGTCTAAACCAATGGGGCGACTGTTATTCTAATATATGTATTATTTTATAGATATTTTATATGATAAAAGTCCAAATTCCCAACTCAATCTGTTACAATAACTGTGGTGACATTGCACGCGCATGATAGAGACTGGTGCTACAATGTGTCAAATTTACTTTATCCTGTACTGTAATATATTAAAGTTAATATACAGGAGGTTAAAAAAATTAGATTTGAGAGGGAAATGTTGGTCTTTGACAGACAAAAGGTGTTTCAAAATGTGCCAACTCAAATATTGAATAAGCCATATAGAACTTCTATAGTCAGTTAAAGTTTCTCACAATAACAATCAATTCTGGCAATAGCTGTATACTGTATACCAGGAGACATTTCCAAGGTACATATATACCATCACTGTGAGTGCTGCTTTGTGCAGTTCTGAATTTCCTGTGTCAGGCTTACACTTAAATTGAATAGATGGCAGTAACCATCAACACAGTCTATTCATTAGAATCACCATTAGAACTCTCAGGATTGATTGTGCAGATTCTGCAGCCTTTGAGAAGAAATGTTCTGGTGGACTCTGCATATTTGCCAATATACCAGCAGGAAATCAAGAAAAACTCTGGTTCAGACCCAGCGCATGCTGGTTCAGGGGCAAGCGTCCATCGCGCCAGCTGTTTTCTAGTAGGATTCATGGGAACTGGGCTGTGGGCTGAGCAAACACTCAGCAGACTGGAGACCAGTGGTTCTTCCTGTTTCTTGCATGCTTAGTGTTTGATTCCTGCCAGTTTCCTGGTTGCATATCAGCACCCACAACTTCCTGTCTGAATCTCCACTGACTGCTGCCACTAATCACTCTCTCTCTGACATGCTCTCATGCACATTCTTTTTGATACCTGCTTCTTTTGTATTGTTGTCTTGTATCTGATCTTGTGTCTTATAGATTCTTCTTCTATATCTTTCTTCATACTTCATGCTCACTTCCTCTCTTCAGACATTCTTCCTCTGCACCCTATTGAGTATTCTGAGAAACCTGACTTTGAAACAATTTGCTGTGCAAAATATTTTCTGATGACCTTGGTGCTCTGTGTGGTGATACAGGAGCTATTAACAAAAATATTAACAGGTTCTATTCAAGTCCAAACTATATTAATCTGACTACATAAGAGATAATAATACTCTTTCAGAGAAAACAAGACCCCTCATCTTAATATTAAGGACTCTGATCACACTTTCAATTTGTTATAAGAACTGGAGGGCTGTTTCCCACTTATTCCACTGCCTAATTAAATAGAAAATGGAATGTGTTCAAATATAAAATATTTTAGAAATATGGAAAAGAAGTGAATACTAAAATGAATAAGAAATAAAAAAGACTACAGAGTGATACAAGAGATATGAAACTAGCACACTGTAGGAGATGGTATGTGCGTGTTCTTATTTTTTAAAACCCTGTTATGGAATGATAAAGTCATCCAAAGGTCCCTGCAAAAACTACACTATTTAACATCAGACCTGTTATATTGGCGCTTCCTCATCTTTCATCAGGACCTTTTATATTCTGAGTTATGACACTGTAGACCTCACTGATTGAGAAAATGGGTCAGATATGTTTACCTATCAAGCGCAGATCTCCAAAAATCACAATCTGATGCTCAGATCATTTTCAGTTGGGGTCCAATATCCATTTTCCAAATAAAAAGCATAATTTAAATCACATCAAGAATCTCTTTGATCTTACGCTTAAAATTCTTGCCAGCAGTGGCCTCAAGAGTCTAAATAATTTAATTATACACAGTCTGAAATGACACCTCAATTCCCAACTCAATCTGTTACAATAACTGTGGTGACATTGCACGCGCATGATAGAGACTGGTGCTACAATGTGTCAAATTTACTTTATCCTGTACTGTAATATATTAAAGTTAATATACAGGAGGTTAAAAAAATTAGATTTGAGAGGGAAATGTTGGTCTTTGACAGACAAAAGGTGTTTCAAAATGTGCCAACTCAAATATTGAATAAGCCATATAGAACGTCTATAGTCAGTTAAAGTTTCTCACAATAACAATCAATTCTGGCAATAGCTGTATACTGTATACCAGAAGACATTTCCAAGGTACATATATACCATCACTGTGAGTGCTGCTTTGTGCAGTTCTGAACTTCCTGTGTCAGGCTTACACTTAAATTGAATAGATGGCAGTAACCATCAACGCAGTCTATTCATTAGAATCACCATTAGAACTCTCAGGATTGATTGTGCAGATTCTGCAGCCTTTGAGAAGAAATGTTCTGGTGGACTCTGCATATTTGCCAATATACCAGCAGGAAATCAAGAAAAACTCTGGTTCAGACCCAGCGCATGCTGGTTCAGGGGCAAGCGTCCATCGCGCCAGCTGTTTTCTAGTAGGATTCATGGGAACTGGGCTGTGGGCTGAGCAAACACTCAGCAGACTGGAGACCAGTGGTTCTTCCTGTTTCTTGCATGCTTAGTGTTTGATTCCTGCCAGTTTCCTGGTTGCATATCAGCACCCACAACTTCCTGTCTGAATCTCCACTGACTGCTGCCACTAATCACTCTCTCTCTGACATGCTCTCATGCACATTCTTTTTGATACCTGCTTCTTTTGTATTGTTGTCTTGTATCTGATCTTGTGTCTTATAGATTCTTCTTCTATATCTTTCTTCATACTTCATGCTCACTTCCTCTCTTCAGACATTCTTCCTCTGCACCCTATTGAGTATTCTGAGAAACCTGACTTTGAAACAATTTGCTGTGCAAAATATTTTCTGATGACCTTGGTGCTCTGTGTGGTGATACAGGAGCTATTAACAAAAATATTAACAGGTTCTATTCAAGTCCAAACTATATTAATCTGACTACATAAGAGATAATGATACTCTTTCAGAGAAAACAAGACCCCCTGCTTAATATTAAGGACTCTGATCACACTTTCAATTTGTTATAAGAACTGGAGGGCTGTTTCCCACTTATTCCACTGCCTAATTAAATAGAAAATGGAATGTGTTCAAATATAAAATATTTTAGAAATATGGAAAAGAAGTGAATACTAAAATGAATAAGAAATAAAAAAGACTACAGAGTGATACAAGAGATATGAAACTAGCACACTGTAGGAGATGGTATGTGCGTGTTCTTATTTTTTAAAACCCTGTTATGGAATGATAAAGTCATCCAAAGGTCCCTGCAAAAACTACACTATTTAACATCAGACCTGTTATATTGGCGCTTCCTCATCTTTCATCAGGACCTTTTATATTCTGAGTTATGACACTGTAGACCTCACTGATTGAGAAAATGGGTCAGATATGTTTACCTATCAAGCGCAGATCTCCAAAAATCACAATCTGATGCTCAGATCATTTTCAGTTGGGGTCCAATATCCATTTTCCAAATAAAAAGCATAATTTAAATCACATCAAGAATCTCTTTGATCTTACGCTTAAAATTCTTGCCAGCAGTGGCCTCAAGAGTCTAAATAATTTAATTATACACAGTCTGAAATGACACCTCAATGATGTAACAACAAGAGGTCTGTACCCTCTGCTCCAAATGTAAAGTGTGTACTGTCCATGATCTCTTTAAACATGGTCCCAAAGGACACTCCAACACCTGGTGGTGAACAAGACTCATTCATGCATATGAATATAAGACAATTTCTTCCAAAGCAACTTATAGCACGCTCAAAACACGCTTCATCAGTTTGTCACCTCTGCATTCCCAGCATCACATTCTACCATTTAAGCTACAGGAACCTAGCCACTCATGGCAAGATGCCCTGCTGTGCAGAACATGGATTTCCACTGCACCGGCACACCCTGAGGAAACGAGAGGCTAGACTAATGTTTATTGTTCTGAGATTGGAGCTTATACATTAACATTTCAAAGCCGCAATAACCGTATATGCACTAGTGTAAACAACACCATAAAGTTAAAATGTATGATTTATAAAGCAAATTAGTTTTAAATGCTTTACATTTAAAGGTCAAATTTTTAACAAGCTTTTAGGTTAAAATTGTGTACATTATATTTGTGTGTATAAACAACTGTACATTTCATTTTACTTAAATATCCCACCCAAAGTTTGATGTTACAACCCCCCCTTAACACACTAGAATAGTGGGTATAATGTGTACTAGTTAGAGTTTTTTTGTTGTTTTTGAGAGTAACTGGTGTGGATAAACCTCCAGGAAGAGGAGGGGTTTTTTTTGCTGAGGACACCTGGCCTAAAGTATGAATTACATGTAACAATTACATTATTTTATTAAAAAATAAACATTTAACACTGTTGGGGAGAGTGGAACTATAAAATCAGAGATGCAGCTGCTCAGTGATTAGGGGAATTTGCCCCATTATATGTTAAGAAAATTTAAGTGACTTGTGAAGGAGTGAACGGAAATACGAATTGAGAGTGGACATGCTAAAGACGTCTGCACACGCACACTATTGTGGCAAAAGCAAAGGAGCAGACGTGCCCTCCAACCTCCTTTCCTTTATCCTTTGTACTCTCTTTCCCTCTCAGTTCAGGTCAAACCAACAAAACTTTATTTAAATTAATACCAACATTTGCAATAGTGTGCAGTAAACAGTACTAGACTGACAGCACAGAATAAACGGCGCAAAATAGACAGTCAAGAAAATAAACAGGAAGAGGACAAGAGGAAATGCAGGGGAAAATAAGAAAAATTGGCGAGGTAAAAGATAAAACTGCATAAATAAAATCAAAAACTGAATAGGGATGCTTTTCCTCTATAATTTCATAAATGTCTAAGTTATTGCCTGTATTTATGCTATGGATAGTCGATTAGCTATGCTTGACCTCTCTTTTAAAAATCTTTCACAATCTCTGTCATTTTGCATCTAGCTGACTAAGTAAAAGCACAAGAGTTTCTTCTTTTCCCTCAACCACTGTGTTTATTATTCCACGGATACATGAACGGATAACCCAACTATGCCAGATGCATGGAGATACAGCATGATTGTTCCATCAGCCTTGTGGGAAATGTATAAGACTTCAGTGAGCTTTCAAACAAACATCATTTGTGGGAAGAGATGATAGATTTTCAAGAAGAGGTTTTACGGTTCATTCCATAATTTTTGCCCCGCTATCTAAAGGGGATTTCCGGCAGGCTATAGTGGAGCACCTATAGTGGTGAGGTTCCTGGCATGGGCTTCCTCAACAGGGCTGCGGACCCATCAGACCAGCTCTTGTATCACCAGCTCACATTCTCACACATTCATATTTAATACGGGTCAGTGCGTGTGGAGGCTTGCCAGCTGGAAGATTGTCACAATGGGTGGAAATGGGAATTTAATACAAACTTTCTCACATAGCCACAAAGCATCAGAACCCCCTCCCCAATCAAATAACACTCATGGTTTGACTAATGATTGATTGAATGATTCTTATTTGTGAGTTTCCCACAGTTCTACTTTTATAATCGAATAATTCTGTATATTCTGTATCATTTTTATCATTTAATATTATTTATTTTACGTAGTATATAGCCTCTGTCTCTTTTACTTTTTCTACATAGTCCTATTTCAGCTTCCTATCCTTGACCTCTCTGTTTAAGATGTACCACATCTCTGTTGTTTTGCATCTGGCAGTGGTTTTCCCTCTGTGTTACCACTGTGTTTATTATTCTACGGATACAGTTGACTGAATGATTTTTATGCGTGGGATTCCCACAGTTTTACTTTTCAATCTCAAAAAGTGAATTATAATGATAAATTCTAAGATTTGTTTCTAGTTCATATTTTGTAGTCACTCTTTTTATTAATCTTATTTATTATTTTTTAACCCAAGAAGATAGATATTCCATGGTCTTCTTTATACTAAACATTCCGGTCCTTTTTTCTTGAGCTAGTAACAAAATCACATAACCACTGCAAGCATCATTCCAGTTTCTCTTGTTCTAGTTTATTTTCTGTTTTTATATTCCATTATTAGGCAACTCAAGTATCTCCAGCACTGAGGTTAGCAATTTGGGATTAACAATAAATAATCAACAAATCAACTAATCAACACATTCTTGAATTCTTTAATGTGTACTGGCCGACAGTGTGCACATTGTCTGCTGACCTTGCTGAGGAAAACCAGGCTAGACAAAGTCTTTGAGTCTTTGTCCATCTGCAAGAGAAAATAATCAGCCGTACTTTCATAATAAAGGGTCAGGTAGGGCAGTTACTGCTGGACCACGAAAGGTGGCTGACACAATAGGCAGCAGTTTGAGGGCAGTGTGGTGGTTAAATCTAGTCCTTGTTAGTACCTTGTTCTACTGAGTACTTCACACCACTCTGGCTCTATGCATCCACAGGACATGCAAAAACCATGGGGCTTCCTCTCCAAACACTTTCATTTTTATTAGCCAATTTTTATACACACATTTTTGTGCTTTCACACAAAAACACACATGCTGTCATGCGTGTTCTTGCATATTCTTGAATGAGAACACATATGCTCTCATGAAAGAACATGCCGGACAGATTAATCTGTCTTGAGTAATGGTTATCTCTGATGGGTAATGATTATAGTAAAACCTAATTGAAAGAACATTCAGTTTAATGTTCACTGAGGTTACTGATCTCAACCTCAGACAGCACTTTAAAAAACAGTAACGTTATGTTATTGCTAGATTGCTAATAGACTAGACTAGTGAAAACAGGAAAGTCTGAACAATGTCATTCTGAGTCAGCTTTGATTGTTCCAGGTTTTTAGGAAACAGGCAGAAAACATCATTTCAGAAACCAGCCACTACAAATTAGTAAAGTACAATGACATTGTAAATGAGTTTGTGGACATGTGATGGCAGAGTTTTCCCTAATTAAACTAGAAATGACTGAACGTGCAGACGCAGCATACAGTCAGAGATTGTTTCTTGTTTCCTGGCCCTGACTGATGCGTTACAAAATGCTTATAGCTCTATAGTGTTTATATGACTCTAAACATTACTGTAATGTCTGTTCTTTATTATGAATTGGTGCCTTAAATGATGGGAGATAAAAACTACATATCTAAATACAGATTCATTGGCTATCTATAAACAGTTGACAGGAAGCATCTGAATCTGTCTCACCTGCCTCTCCTAAATCAGTCAACGTTTAACTTCGGCGCATGCTGACATGACTTATTATTAGAAAAGTACATTTTCAAAGACACAACTGTTTATTCTACTGTACTCTCCAAAATGTAAAAAAAAACCTTGTCACTGAACTGCGTGCAAACTGAATCATTTTGTGTTTCTGTAAAATACACACCCACAAGTGTCTCTTTTTTGTGCAGGCTATGGCATTCATTTAACGTGTTATTAATATATTAACAATGTGTAAATGTATTTCCCTCTTCCTTATATCCATATATTGTTTTGTTTTTCACAGCATATGACATCAATGCATCTTCTTTGAATAATGTTACTGGAAAAAAAGATTCAATCAAGTATCAACAAAGAATACAAATGTATCTCCCAAGGGTCTCTCCCCAAAAAAGTGTTTTCACAAAAATGTGAAAAAGTTTGATCCTCTCACTCTTTCTCTCCAATCCCCAACGCCTCTTCCTTCCTTTCCCAACCAAAGAATGGGAAAGGAGTAAGCAAGTGAGCAAAGTTTTGAGTGTGTCCCACAGATGCACAGAAGTATTGAGAAACAGCGCTTGTGTGTTCACAGCAATTGCAGAAATGCGCAATTACGCACACGGTGAGCTGGAAGGACCCGCTGGATTGTGTTACATACTGAAGAATCATTCGGATTATTTCTCACGGATTTTCTGAGTCTTGACGTGATATTACAGTCATGCTTCTTTTAATCGACCTCTTGTGTCTCGTCTACGTCTCTGGTAAGTAAAAGAAGAAGTGGAAGCACCAAAGTGTTTGTTTTCTTCTCTCGTCTTTGCTCAATATCATTTAATAATTCTTAATGCAATTGTTTGGATGATCAGTGTCAACATTTACATGTATTGATAGTGCAAAGCCTAGTGTGTATTGTTAGTCAATTAAATCATTCGTTTGTTTGTTAAAATGATGGTGAAAATCAAACTGACGCATTTTGTATTATTGCAATACCGCTTGTTTCTTGTGACATTGGGGGAATATATGATTATTATTGTGACTTATTAAGAACTAAGAAGCATTAGAAATGGCAAAATAATGTAATGACAAAAACGTCGCTAATGATGGTGGGGTAAACTGGGATTTATGTAGCACATTTAGTTTTGCAGTGCCAGTGTTTAACAGATCGTATATTTCTGAAATCACATACATTTGTCACTCATTTATTGGTTTCAAATTATTATTTAACCTACTAATGATTTGTTGATATACTGCATATGAAGAGAGACATATACATTTTTTTCATTATATCACACTATTTAATTATATCACACAGATAGCTTTGGATCATCTTGGCTTCCTGTTTCATTGTTCTTGTGTTGAGAAGGACCTAGAGGAAAGTATGGCTAAAATGTGGCAAGGAAGGAATGTGCACACAGTTACAGATTTTGTTTTGTAATATATTTTATTTGAATAATCAGGACACTGCAGTGAAGCATACTTCCTTTTTACCCATATGTCCTTTTTCCCTTTGATTTTATTGTTGTTAAGACATTTTACATTCATTTATATGTAATGTGTCCTCTCCCAGATGCTGTCCTTGACCTCACCATGACTTCTAACGGGGCCACCTCAGCTCATAATTTCCACCTCTCCTGCATTTCTGGAGAGCGTGACCCGGATGGCATTCAGCTAAACATCAAAAAGGACAACAGCATTGTTCGTCGTGCGGAGTCACCTCATTTTAATGTGCAGAGACGGCAGGCTAAAGAAGTGGTGGCCTCTGGGTTTACAGGCTTTGATCACAGTGGGATTTTCTTCTGTCACTCAAAAAGGGGATCTGAGCATCTTGGCAATGTTACACTCATCAACAACTACGTCAAAGGTATGGCCAGGAGAGGAGCTAAGGACCAGTTTTGAAAAGTCGGTTCTGTTATGTTTTATATTATTATACTAGAAGTGTTTAAGATGTTTGTAGGTGTTTGTCAAGATTAAAGAAAAACTGTAGAAGAACATTGTTAAAACTTTATTGTTCTAGATTATTATTATAATTATATATTATTATTCTTTATTAAGGTCACTTTCGACCTGTGAGAATCTCTCTGACGGCCAGTAAAGGAGACACAGTGCACCTAACCTTTAATGTCCTTGGGGCAGAAAGACGTGACATTTTATGGAGGTTCAATGGTAACTGACAATAATAAAAAACAAATAATTATGCAAATAAATTAAGCAAAGAGCAGAGTTTAAACTGAAATGAATTATCTTTTCAGTTTAAAAGAGTGTGAAAGTCCATAGCATAAACAGGTTGGTAGGACTGTGCTAATAAATAGAAATAAAATTAAAATAAAAAATATACATACCTTATTAAGCAAGCATAGAGTTTAATTTAAGCACACTACATATTTCCACACAAAAAATAAGATGCACACAAAGTTTGATTACTTAGAGATACTGTCATAAAGTTTGGGCCATAATAACCCCTACAGAAAGCAAAAGGATTCATGAACTCTTTCTGAAACACATATTACTGTAAATTTAGTTTGCATTGGCAATGTCACAGTGTTACTGGGTGTATTTTTCAGGTCACTGACATAAAGATATTATATACCTACTTTCCAGCTGTGTTATGAGGTTCTAGGCAGTTGATCTGAGATTAGTTCAAAGGATAAATGTAATTATAAAGTTTTTTACATCTCATTAAACAGATTTACATGCATGTATGTTTTGGTTTGTTTAGGTAACTATTACTACATGACACCAATAGCTGATGTTCAAAACCACACAGCAGTTCTAGACCTAGAGAAAGTTGATGAAAACCATGCCGGGATCTACTGTGCCAGCTATGTTGGAGATAGTCCCCTCTATAGTGCCTGGATGCGTCTCATCATTCGCGGTAACATGATCAGCATCACATTATTGTTTTAAGATATACACAATGTTGAATTTTGTATCTTACAGCTTACATAATTTCCTATACCTTTCTTTACCATATTCTGCAGAATGCCAACATAACAAATGGGGATCAGTTTGTAATAAAGACTGTCCTGAGTGCTTAAATGGGGGTGTGTGCCATGACAAAAATGGAGACTGTGTTTGTCCACCAGGCTTCATGGGAACGCGCTGTGAGACAGGTAGGAAAAGCTTATAAAGTTTAGAGTTGAATTCACTCTGTCTTGTTTAATTTACTTCATGATTATTTATTGAGTCTTTGTAAGCTGTAAAAAAAACTTTGCTACCTTAATTTTTTTAGTTTAATCAACTTGGCTATACAAGCAATTTCAACTTAATATTTTAAATCCTTACTGGTATAACTTAAAAAAAATAGGTTAAGCAATTTTCCAACTACTTCTTAAAAGTTACCTCAACTCAACACCAGTCAAGATTACAAAGAGTAAGTTAAAATGACTTGTGCAACTAAATTGATTAAAATTGATTAACCCAGATTCAGGACTCATCATTTACATTTGAGTAGCTGTTGACCTAGTATGTCACCAAAATTGTATTTATATTATTTAGAATTAGAATTTAGAATTTAGACTTTGGTTCATATTCCAACATTTAGAGTTGGCACCATATTTATTCTCAAGTGAATTTATATGGGTCTGTTCTATTCCATCTTGCACAGTTGTATTCATGGTTTTTGAGGAATCTGACTAATCTGGTTAGCTTCTATGACAGATTCATTTGAATAACATAGCTTTGGATTGAGGGTGTAACTTTTGATGTCACCATCAAAATTTCCCCTCCCTTTTAAAAGAAAATACGTCTGTTTCTTTCTTTGCTTCTAACTATGCATGATTTTATGGTAAGGGACTCATCTGTACAAACTATGTATGTACTGCTGATGTATTTAATCATTTAAATGTAAATACCCATAACATTTTTCCAATTTTGCTCTTGTAGCCTGTCGTGAAGGAATGTTTGGTCGAAACTGCCAGGAATCCTGTAAATCGGAGAATGGTTGCCAGGGCTTGAATTTCTGTCTCACGGATCCTTACGGCTGTTCTTGTGCCAGCGGTTGGCATGGAGATCGATGTCGTAAACGTGAGTTTAACATAAGATCCTTTTAAGCGTTAAACATTCATGGCATGTCATGGGAGTCTCACTTGATCTCCCAGAAAGAATTAAATTCTTAAATTATAGTTTTAACAGGTGCTGCTAGAATCTGCCAGTAACAACACTACAACCATTTATCTTACCAACATAAACATCTCTTACAGCTCTATCCATCTGTTCTTGTGTCTTGGTGGAGTTGCCCCAATATTTCCAAAGTCTCACATGGCAACATCCATCCAATGTCAATGCTCTTCATATTCCAATGTCAATCCAATGTCAATGCTCTTCATATTTTCACTTACTTTTCACATATTTTTCAGCCTGTCCTGAAGGAATGTATGGGGCGGATTGTCTTTTAAGTTGCAACTGCAAGAACAAAGGCAAATGTAATCGTTTCAGTGGCTGCCAATGTCCTACCGGCTGGAGAGGACAATACTGTGAGAAATCAGGTAAGATGGTGTCCATCAGCTCTGAAGCTCTGAAGGCTCATTGCAATGTTGTCATAGCTTTTTCTGCTTTTAGATCGTGCACCAGAGATTTTGGACATGGACAGTAACCTGGAGGGGAACCTGAACTCCAGCCATAAGATCACATGTTCTGCCACAGGCCACCCTTTGCCCAGCCACATGAGCATTGAGCTACGCAAGAAAGATAGCACTGTGCTTAAGGTGAAACAGCTCCCTAATTATAAAAGAAGTTTAATACAGAGTGGCATATTAGCAAAACATTTGATTTTTGTTTCATTAAAATGGAAAAGTCAAGAACCAATTGTTTATGCATTTGGCTAACATTTTATCCAAAGCAACTGTGTGGTTTTCAGGTACTTTAATCAATTCAACATATTTGCATATTTTTTATTTTTATTATTTTATTGCAAAACATATTGCTTCAAATCAGTTTTACAAAGAACAATTACAAAACCTCTAGTAAACGCAATGTAATGCAATCATGCAATCAAATATTTACACAATCATTTGCTATTTGCTATTTATAACTATCTAGCAGTTAGCTGTATATATATATATATATATATACATACCAGATACATACCAGTATATGTATATATACATACCAGAATGCAATGATAGGATGTCCTACTTTCCTCATCAATGTGGAGGCATAACTTTGGAGAGTTCTCTGAAGGGAGAGCCATCTGATCAATAGCTTACTTTAGCCAGATGTGGCTAAAAGCTGAAATGTTTTAAGCTGCAATGTAACAATGTTTTATACAGCAGGGAACTGTGTTGTCTGTAATACAACTTCCTGTTTTTTCATGTAGGAATCTCTTTCGGATTGGCCAGTTATCTGTTATTTTTTTGGGATTATTCAATTTGATTAATAATGCGTTTGCTTTTATTGACCCCTCAGGCGTCTCACACTATTCAGGATGAAAGAAAAAGCACTGCACATTTTGAGATCACACGGCTGTCTGCAGAGCATAATGGTCTGTGGGAATGTCGGGTCTCCACCAACGGTGGGCAGGACTCTTGTAAATTTACTTTAACTGTGAGAGGTGAGAAAACTTTTCATTTTTGATGTTGTATCTCTCAGGGGTTTCTCTCTACTTTAAAAACCCTTCAGCTTTTTTAATTTGTAACCTAATTATGAACTAGTGCCACCCTACCCAACCACCGCTCCAAAACTGCTGGAGAAGAGCAGCAAACAACTAGTTGTCAAGCCAGTGGACACTTACGCTGGTGATGGTCCTATTATTTCCACCAAGCTGCTTTATAAACCAGTGAATACAAGAGACTCCTGGTCTTTCATCATAGGTGAGGAATGGAAATATTGCCACATTAGTTCTTTATCAGGAATTCCTAATTAGAAATTCAACTTCAGGTCCTGTAGACAGGTACACAATATATATAAGTCTGCTATATGCAATCAGTGCTTTAATTCTCTGTTTAAGTGGACAGCAGTGATCCCATCACACTGATGAATCTGAAGCCCTCAACTAAATACCATGTGCGTGTACAACTCATTCGACCTGGGGATGGAGGAAAGGGTCCTTTGGGTCCAGAGGCAATCATGGAGACTGACTGCCCAGGTGAGAGTCAGTAAAATACCAAAGGGTGAAATAAGTGGGGTGTATAATCTTGAGAATTTGATCTGATACAGGCCTACAGGTAAACCATTTCTAGACTGATGAAACTGATGTCTCAGTGTTAAATGTGAAAAGGACTGAGATACGACATTACGACATACGTCATAATTTGGTCAAAGTGCACCTTAGCTGGGGCTAAAGATGGGGTCGTACATTTGGTTCCTTCCGCTATGTACTCTATGCCTTTTCATTGTAAAATGAAGGACATGTATGAGTGTTTTAAGTGATTTTAATACATAGATCTATGTATGGTCTCTGTCCAGGCCCCTCTTCTCCAAGAAACGTTCAGGCAGATGCTTTGTCCATTAGTGCAGTCAGGCTACACTGGCAGCCTCCCGAGGAACCCAATGGGGGTATTGTCAAATACAGCATTGAATATCAGCCAGTGGGCCAGAGCAGCTTGCACCCTTGGATAGACACAGAGGATGGCAATACAACCTCAACAGATGTAACATCTCTCAATGGAAGTACCTTGTACCAGTTTAGGGTGAGAGCCTTCTCCAAGGTGCCAGGGGAGTGGAGCACATTTGTAAAAGCCAGGACCCCAGGTGGGTAAGAGAACAGAGAAAATTAGTGGGAGAAGGTCATACTGCAAAGGTTAGATAATAAAGTTAAAAAGCTATGTTTCAAATCTATGTAAATGTACACATAATATCTATGTATATTCAGCTCATATGGCACTTATAGTGCATTTAATAGAAGATCTAGTCTTCTATTAAAGAAGGTAGGTGATATATATTATCTCAGATGTGGTTTGTTTTAATATCACTCAGGATATTCCAGCTTTATTCCCACCACTCAGCAAGTTGGTAGGCCAATGGCTGAGGAGCATCAGCTTCTTTGGGCTGTGGTTGGGTCTGTGGCTGTGACCTGTATGACCATTGTCCTGGCTCTTCTGGTTCTCTTCTACATCCGTAAATACATCCTTAATCGAAAACGGACGTTTACCTATCAGTCCGGATCGGTGAGTGGACTCTTTGGTCAATTACTTTTGCTCTTACACTTGTGTGTATACAGTGGCCTCCAAAAAGTATATATTAAAAATTATATTTAAAATGTATGACTTTGGATGCATTATATAATAAAATATCAAATCAACTGGGGCATGCAAGCACATGATACTACAGCTTTAATTTTTCTACAGGTTTAATACTACAGCTTTTTTAATTTTTTATTTAACTTTCATGCTTTTTTAATTTTTCAATGCTTTCTAAACAAATGGTGTCCTTTCAGTGGACATATTAAGTCAGTTTATACAAAGTGCACTTGTAGGGCAAAACAGATATAGTTCACCACCTTAACTGGACAAGTGTGACAACATGAAAGGGCCAGAATATTTCTGTCTTAATATATCTGTTGTTATATAACTTAAAACAGCAACCTTTTTATGTTTTTTCTTTAAAATAACACTTCAATTGGTGTTTTGTTTTGTTTTATAATGCCATTAACACATTCATATATTTTTAAGTACATCTGTTCAAACACTTCCATATTTAACAGGATATATAACAAGAAATAAATTATAATGTATAAATATAAAAGTAAAAAAATGAAATCTCTCTTTTAAATTAATGCATCAATATATTATAGGGAGAAGAAACTATCTTACAGTTTAACTCAGGAACTCTTACTCTGACCCGACGGCCAAAGCCCTCCCCAGAGCCCCTCACCTACCCCATACTGGAGTGGGAGGACATTAAGTTTGAGGATGTAATTGGTGAAGGGAATTTCGGTCAGGTCATCAAGGCAATGGTCAAAAAAGATGGGATAAAAATGAGTGCTGCTATTAAGATGCTCAAGGGTAAGATCACTAGCCATAGGGCAACAACATAACATTGTTAACATGGGTCTGTTTTCATAGCAGTGAGTTTGTGTGCTGGTTATGTGCATTTACAGAGTTTGCCTCAGAGAATGACCATCGGGACTTTGCTGGTGAATTAGAGGCCCTGTGTAAACTGGGACAACATCCCAATATAATTAATCTCATCGGGGCTTGTGAGAACAGAGGTGAGTGCGCCACCTACTCGCAATGCAGGTGATTGAATATGGTTAAACGATGAAAATGTGCTGCACCAAGTTGTGTAGGGTTTAATAGCTCTCTTCTAAAACAGCTGTACAGTTGTGAGCCATATAAAGGTGCTATTAAGGCCACTGAAAGTTCAGGTTAGATTTGTGACAGCTTCTCTTTTCCACAGGTTATCTTTACATTGCTATTGAGTTTGCACCTTATGGAAATCTCTTGGACTTTCTAAGAAAGAGTCGTGTCTTAGAGACCGATCCTGCCTTTGCAAAGGAACACGGAACTGCGTCCACACTCACCTCCCAGCAGCTCTTGCAGTTTGCTGTTGATGTTGCAACCGGCATGCATTATCTTAGTGACAAACAGGTATAAAGAGATTATATGAATATGAAAGTGCATATTTACTAATGTTAAGTATTATTTGTTATATATAACTCTAACAGTAATTGTCTTGTGTGTGTGCCACTAGTTTATTCACAGAGATTTGGCAGCCAGAAATGTGCTTGTGGGGGAGAATCTAGTGGCAAAAATTGCTGATTTTGGGCTCTCGCGTGGGGAAGAAGTGTATGTCAAAAAGACCATGGTGAGTAAATTTATAATAATATATAATAACATTTATCTGTGCTGACACAACAACAACCTATTTTGAGCAATACTACACTCCAAAGACAAATGCTTCAATGGTCAAAATAGCTTTCAAGTTACTTTTCATTTTCAGTGGTCACCCGCTGTTTTTCATGAATTTGAGCATAGTTGAGTCAAATGCAACAAACTCATGTATCACATGATACAGTTGTCTAAAACTGTAGTTTTCAATACTAGTTGTAACTTGTAACATTACATTTTGGATGTCTCCTTTTTTAACACACCTGAATCAAATAACCAACTTAAATAACCAAATTAGCAAAGAGCTCTATGAACCGAACTGAGTGTGTCAGAAAAGGGAGACACTTAACTCGATTTTCACTAAATATGTTGTTTGTTGTTACCTTTGCATGGCGGAATAGTGTATCTACCCTTTACTTTTTACTTAGCTCATTTTTAAAATTTGTGCTCTGACATAGATATATTAAGATGTCTAACAGTGTGACTGAAATGCAAAAGTAATTATAATCATTTATAAAATGAGTTGTACATTGTTTCCTCTCAGGGAAGCTACCTGTGCGATGGATGGCCATCGAATCACTAAACTACAGTGTTTACACCACAAAGAGTGATGTGTGAGTACAGCCTGTAATCTGTGGTATTGTTGCAATGATACATTCCCAGGGAACAAACACTGATCAAACTTGGTTTCACAGTAAAGTTGCTTTGGATAGTATATAGTTGTATATACAGTATACCAAACAACTATAGTGAAATTCATGTTTTTGTTGCATTAATGTGTTTTTACTGTTATTATATATTCACTGTAATTATCTAAACTATATTTGAATTCAGGTTCAAAATGTATGTGGTCATAGCAAATTGATCCACCACTACCCAATAAAGCCAGGAGGTTTTAGAGGTTGTGACATCATCATGTTAAATAAATATTTCTGTCTTGGGTTTTCAGGTGGTCTTTTGGAGTTCTTCTCTGGGAAATTGTAAGTTTGGGTAAGTTTGTTTGGAATAGTTGTAAGTAATTCTTATCTGTTGTCCATACGCCTGACAGGTTTTGGCCTGTATCCATTTAATTTGTATCTATGCTAATCTGTATCATATTGTATTATGCTAATGGTATGAATGTGTTTTACTGAAGGTGGTACACCATACTGTGGGATGACCTGTGCTGAGCTCTATGAGAAACTGCCTCAGGGCTACAGAATGGAGCAGCCCAGAAACTGTGATGATGAAGTGTAAGCACAACTTTTAATTTGTTCCTGCAATTCTTGAGTCCTGTTCTGTACTGATTGTTTGCAGTTGTATGGGAGACTTAGTTAATTATCATACATCACACTTTGTACATCATACATCACACTTATCATATCATACATCACACTTTATTTCTCACCTAGTCAACTCCTGTATTGGCATTAAAAACGTGACAACTTACCCCGACCTGATTTTTATAAAAAACACTCTTGTTCCGAAAACACAGTTCAGACATTTAATTAAAATCAACCTTCATTATGTATGGTGTCGGTTATATTGTGCTAATTTGTTTAACCAGGAGCAACTCAGGATTTGAACTAGGTTTTTTCAACCAACATGCAGGACCAATGCTTAAAAAAAGAAACATTTGTGTAATGTGATCTTCAACCCCAAAACTCTTATAGTAACACAGACAACTATATCGTGAAACATTTAACTGTTTGCATATAACTGTACAGGTATGAACTGATGAGGCAGTGCTGGAGAGACAGACCGTACGAGCGACCACCATTTTCACAAATTTCTGTCCAGCTCAATAGGATGCAGGAGGCTCGGAAGGTAAGTAAAAAAAATGATAGAAACTTAAGTTTTGAGGTTGAAAGAAGCAAGCAAGAATACCACATAGCAAGAATACTGTCTCTATGATACTCTCTTCCCTAATATAAGTTAGGTTCTTTCTCTTCATTTATCCTGCAAAAATCATCCAATCATACATAATTGCACATCTTCTCACTGCACATGTATTTGTGCATCTCCTCCTGTACATCTCCTTAAGATGCATTATTTGCATCACGTCATTCCGTATTATATCAAGTTAAAAAAATTTCTGTTTACTCAGGCTTATGTCAACATGGCTCTCTTTGAGAATTTCACTTATGCTGGAATAGATGCTACAGCAGAAGAGGCCTGACTACAAGCCCCCCCAGACCCAGGCAGGGTTCACGGCCCAAGGGAGGCTCATCGCAGCAGGGCTACACGCTACTGCCACTCCCCTGTGGCCAGGTTCCATCGCTCAAAGAGACACACAACCAAGATCACATGGCTATAGAGAACAGACTGTGAAAGGACACTCTCGGGCCCTGATTCTCTTTTGCTAGATTCTGGTTGGATATCTCAGGACATGATCTTGAATTACATAAACTTATTACTATGGACTTATAATGTGGGCTACATATGTAGCAACTGGGTCTGTGGGGATCTGGAACATGTATTAAACTCTTCTGTCCATCTTTTTGTGAGTTTTTTGAAATGGACATACAGTAGATTGACATGGACAAAGGCACCAGGTTCATTCAATGTAGCACTAATGTAAAAACTAATGTAAATGATTGTAATGATTTACAATGATGTGTTTTCCTTATTGAAACTTGTGTCTATACCTTTAGTGAATCTGTGCATACTGTTTATCCAAGTGGAAAGCCACTAAAACTGTGTCTATTAATTAATGTATGACATATGAGAAGCTATAACCATACTGTACTCATTTAAAGAAAAGAATGTGTTTTATTAATTGGAGTGCAATATTACAGACCCTGTGATGTTGAACAGAATGTATCCGCTCTCACTCTAGCGAGGTTGAGCTCAGACCTCTTCCCTGCTGCAGCTTGCTGATCTGTCAAAGGTATTTCCTCCTATTCTGCCACAGGCCCAGGACCTGTCAGTCAGGATATGGCAACTCAGTTTCCTCCAGCTCTTACCCACGCACTTTAATAAAAACAGAATAACTCTCCTCCTGAAACTCCAACTCAAGTCTCGGGTTTAAAGTCTTGTATATCTTATTTTAGCAATTGCTACGATAGTTCAGTGTTTATTTTAAGTGTGTCATTTCTGAATTTTGTCATATTTGGTTCATCAGCTTTGTGGTTCCTCTCTTGTTCCTCTCCGAATCCCACCAAACTATCCTTTGACATGATAAGGAAGGTTAAAAACATTAAAAGGTTACCATTTAAAGGTGCCTTATTAACTCATTTTGGCCAGGCGCATTTAGACCATTATTTCACCAAGCAAGGTAAAGATGATCTGAATATTTTTTCATCCTAGTATTGAAACAACAGTGAAAATCAGTCAGGTAAAAATTGCAATTCACCCAGCAGACTCAACAGAAAAATGTTGATAATGTAGTAACAATTCAATGTTTTTAACAGTCAATTATGGGGAAAAATATAAACCAAGAATAAACCTGCTTTTAATTTTTGTTTTGTTTAAAATAACAGCACTGCAGATTTCCAGAGTTTTGCTTTTTTATTGGTATTGTAGCTCCTTGTAAATGTTTCTTCCTTCCCAGATCTTGGCCTCTTGGCTACAGACAAGGACCCAAAATGTTTCACCAGGGATTTAGAAGCCCCCACTTGCTTCTGGGAGGCATCTGTGAGAAAATCATTTTATTTTCTCTACAAAATTGATGGGTAAGAGTGTGACGCTTTCTTTCTAAAGAACTCTATTGTGGCTAATGATTGTTAGTTTGCTTACAATCTTATTACAGTAAGTTACTACACTGGGGATGTAGCTCAGTGGTAGAAGGTCTTGAGCTTGATTCACAGCATCTCCAAATGTTTTATAGCTGATGTTTGAACTTTCTGAACATTTTGCACACATGCACTTATGTGGAAACGTGTGATTGTATTTAGTCCCTTGTAGTCTATGTCTTATTTGGCACCCTTTTAAATAAAGGTAGCACCAATTCTTTGTTGTTGTCACTAATGCATTAAAGCTTCTAACAATATTCCATAATTGCATGATTTTAATCAAAAGCTCTATCTGAAAAAACAGGTATGGATATATATCTCTTTTACTATGTTTTTGGTGTTTACAGTGACCTGCACTATTCTGAGTAAGTCCTCTTGTAGACCAAGTCATACATCTAACACAATCAATGCCAGACACTTGTAAAATGAGACTGAAACTTCACAATCATACTATGTATGTATACTGTATATGACTATGGTGGTGGCTTAAAACAAACATGTTTATATCAAACAGTTTGGAAGATGAAATACAGTGTGATGTGAAACAACAGGCTTTAAAGGATGAAGAAGGGAAGGTCCTAAATATTTGCAACTTCCCACCTAGTGATGTGTATCTATTTGTCAAGACACAGCTAAGAGTCATAGACACCAACACAAACACAAGTGTCTACAGTTGCAATGTCAGTGTGGACAATCAGCGTGTGTGCTCACATGATAAACACATATGACCAATTTAATTGTGTAAATGTACAAATAAAATCCATCGGCTTGCATCTTCCACAAAGTTCTGCTGCATCCTCCATCAAATATATCCCTTCATCCAACTGGAGAAGTTGAGCAGATGTTAGTTAAATGGCAAGAACCAGAACAACTAAGCACCCCAAAACCACACAAAAAGACAATGAACTGATGAGTTTGATACAGACCTTCATTGATATAATAATGCTCTTACAAAAAATGTTTTTAATTATTAAATATTGTAAATTAACTATCGTAAATGATTTTACCACAATGTACTTTATAGGGAGGTTAGTTACTTTATATGGATCAAACTATTTAATATGAATTATTCCTTGAACAGAAAAACTGTTGTGCTTTTGTAATATTTGATATTTGTACCGTCACCAATTATGCTTTCAAAATTAGATTTTTTTTTTTGGTTTGTAATACTTATGTAGGAAACTTTTTCCTCATCGAAGCAGAGACCAGGAGACAGTCTTACAACACAAGACAGTCTCACATTTGCAGGCAGTCAATAGCTTTATTGTATAAAGATAACAAAAGATACAAGTAAAACCTGAATGAATCAATGATTGGTAAGTTGTTTGAAAACCGTACATTTTAAACAAATGACAGAATCATTAAACTAGCAAGTTATTAAATATGTATGATTCTTATTCTCCTGTAATAAAATGTTTAAAAACTGGTTTATAAGAAAGCCTTTTAAGCTTAATTTTTAATTAAAGTGTGAACAGAATTGATCAAGATCATTTGAATTGGTATAAATAATTTTAGCCATTACATTTACATAAACTTATTTATAGGACTGCACATGCACAACACATGAACAACCTTTATGAACTATAACATATAAAACGGATGCTGGACAAAATCTCAGATTCAGTTCATAAAGTCAGGTTTTTTTGGCCAATCACAGAGGCCAATGGTGATGCTCCAAATTTTAAAATCTGGTCTCTGACAGTCCACAAAAACAGACACACTATATACAGATCCAAACATGTTGGCAGTTAGAGCCTATGACACATTTGGAAATCCCTGAACAGACCTGGCTTACTTAATCCAGAACCATCACAGATTTAATCAGCCTTCAGCGCATAAAGCACATCATCCTGACTAACGTTGAGTCGGATACGGAGCAGCAGGTCCAGTCGGCTGCCCTCAAGGAGAAGCAAGCGACAGGAACCAAGTCTCTGACAGACGGCCAGACCTTCAGACACGCTCACCGGCTGCAGACCCTCAACACGACACAGAGCCTGGTGCTGGACAAAGACCTGTGAAAAAGACAGCACAAAAGGAAGGTACACAAGGTAAATTGTGATACTTTTTCCATTTTCCAAATCCTAAACTAACACTTAACCACTAAGAATGAGGAATTGTACAATTTGGATTGTGACAACTAGTTGCTATAATTCAGATTCAACTGGTTTAACAGAACTGAGGTTATATGCTAAATGTGACTGCTTCTCTCTTTGTGTTTGCAGACAGATGTTCAGAAAACGGGTGTGAAGAAAGGTTAGGTTCTCTATTAGCCATGATTTGAATTGAATGCAGATTTTAAGAACAAATTCAGAACAATTTGAGAAAGAATTGTGATGCATTTGAGATTCGACTTCTTCCCCTCGCACCCCAGTAGAGAACTTATTAGACCTAGATGAAGTAACCAAGGGTGGGAAGGATTTAGTGAAGGGCTGGTTAACTGGTCAGCTAATCAACAGCTTTATGTCATGTCAACTACCTGCTGGAAAGTTGCTTCTTCTAGACCCAGTCGACGAAACTCTGCGATGACAGCTCTCAAAAAGAGCTGCTCCTGAAGAGAGGCACACCTGCAATAGAAGCATTAAAATATAATAAACATCAAGTACTAAGCTACATCACTTCAGTGGTTAAAAAATAAGTCTACAGAAACAGGCTCATTTTTTTTTTTTCACCTGATAGCTGTGATGTAGGAAGAGGAGAACATCTCATCCAAAGCCTCCATCACATGACTCATTCCAACCAATCCACTGTTCTGCTGTTTAGAAGAATGTTCACAAATCTCTGTGGCCCGTCTGCAGATATCAAGGCAACGTCGCGCATCACCAGAAAGTGCTGCAACCTAAAAAAACCACAAATAATCTCTCACTGACTGAGAAACACTCTTACAGTAATCCCAAAATTATTTGTAGAGTTATTTTATTAATTGTATTGCACTGGAAATATTAATCCAAAAATAACCCAATTGGCATCTGCAAACAAATTAAGTGTGGTTCAAGTGTCTAATATTTTGGGGGTAACACTAAAAACATCCACTGTTGGTCTGTTAAAAATAATTTTAACCATCTCTAGAGGCACCTGCTTCCCACAGAAGCCACCAAAGAACCCAGGAGGGAACCCACACCCACTCACTCTTCCTGAAAACAGTACATTGAGTACAAGATGTCCAACCCCACACAATGAGATATGAGACTGAGAAAATGTCCTCTCCTATAGAACACTTGCACCTAAGATAATGAGATGGTTTCACAAGCGAGTTCCACCTTTCTTGAGACCAGCTGGAGGGCATCTTCTTCAAATGCCTTCACTCTGTTCAGTCTTGATGTGATAATTTGTTGTAACTGTTTGAAAGTATAAGGCTGGAAGGACATTCTTGTCAGACCCTGCAAAGAGGACAACACAGATTAAGTACACACTGCTCATTGCAATGGTTTGCACTGGCCAACATCACAATACATAAACTGAATATCAATCATAATTAAATGTCATCTCAAACTTTAGTGGTCTTACCAGTCGACTGGCCACACGGTTTATCATGATTCTCTCAGGCAAGTCCATAGTGTTTGCAATTGTAAGCACCACCAGACGGGCGTTACGTCTCGTTGGCCAATCAAACAAGTTATACATTACATTCTGTTTTCGGGTCCACAAGAGGTCAAGCTAACAAAAACAAAAACAATTCTCTTTTCATATTTGCAAAAATATTTGACAATATGCAATCTGAGATGTTCAAACTATTATATTTATTATTTGTAACACCTGTGTAATATAGGATTACTCCATCAAAGGTGACATGGTCAAAATCAACATCTGAATTAAAAAGTTTTTTTAAAGAGCTGGTTTGTTGCTGGTCCAAGGTTCCTAACCAGCTCTCACCAGCTTTTCCATGACGGTCTAAAACAGAGGTGTCTAAACTCTGTCCTAAAGGGCCAGTGTCCTGCAGAGTTTAACTCCAACTTCCCTTAACACACCTGCCTAGAAGTTTCTAGTCTGCCTAGTCAGACTCAGACTAACTGGTTCAGTTAAGTTTGATTAGGGTTGGAACTAAACTTTGCAGAAAACCAAGTCCACCATTTGATAGTCTGGATGTTTGTTTGTCTGAAAACAGCTTAATCTAGCATACTTTTGTATACTTCTGCTTACATTTGTTCTTGGATTCAGACTGACATACACAAATGATATGTAAATAGTAAAGTAACATGTAAAAGTATTTCACCTCATCTACTAGAAGCACAGTGGTCTCTTTTTTAGGTGCTGGGGCACTGAAGCGCTTCTCCAGCAGGGCTGCAGCATGGTCAGATGTTGCTTTTTGATCAGTCAGTTTCTTGAAAACAAACAAAACCACAAATTTATATAAAACATCACACAGTAAGTTAAGTAGTTGATAGATAGGGCAGAGGACACCATACACACCTTCAATATCTGTACATAAGCCTGGTGAGGGTCTGTCATTTTCATCCCATTGATCTCAATGAAGCAGAATTGAGGGATCTCGTCTTGTTCTGTGGCCTGCTGAAGCGATCGGATCACTTCATGTACCGTGGCAGTCTTACCCGTGCCAGGAACACCAGAGATGTACATACACCTGCAGAAAACAGAACTTCATGACCCTTTTTGGTACAAATAGTTTGTTAAGGCTGAATGACAGAGTCTTACCCTCCAGTCCCATCAATGATTTTACTCTCAACAAAGTTGTAGATGTCCTGGAACTCTTGTTCACGACAGGGCAAAGACTCTGGGACTGAAGACACATGCAAGCTGTAGCACAAAACACAAACAAACAAAAGAAAATTTTACCGTAACAATTAAAGCTCTCAAATGAAATGCTTTATGCAAAGATTTCTTTATGAATTAAGCATAATTATAGAGCATTCATGTGATCAGTTTATGAATAGGACATGCAACATGTAGATGCTAACTATTGAAGAAATCACCAGCTTAGACCAGCATGAACTTCTGCACTGGTGCCAAGTTAGTGCTGATGTAATTCTGATCTTGCTTGTGAACCAGAAACCATGCCAAAACTAAACTTAGCTGGTCAACCAATGTTGTCTTTCTTTTTTACATTTTACATCTATGCTACCATGAAAAAAATTTACAATTGTGTGTGTACTGAGAATCAAACTCACAACCTTTGTACTGTTAATACAATACCAACTGAGATAAAGAAATATACAAGACTATCTTGTTGCCTGGTGGGACTTTCATCTAGGCTCTTGCTCACCGTGCTCGCGCTTCTTCCAGAACATTCCCTGGTTTCCTGGCTGGCGCGCTCCTACTGGGAATGCTGGGAGTGGCATGACGTGGTGTGCGTGGGGTGGCTGGAGCAGCCTGCAATTAAATAAAATAAATTTAGTTGCATTATTTGTCTCAACGTAATACTGATTTAAGATGCCTTTGTGAAGGCATTTTATTAGCAGATGAGCTAGTAAAACCTTTTTGCTGGGTGTTTTACGTGGGGTCCTTGCAGAAGCAAGTTTTTTTTCTGTAGCGCGTGGTGTTCGCGAACCTTTACGCCTCTTCACCATGAGCTCGTCTTCACTGTCGACCTTCACCTCCTCTTCATCATCGCTGCTGCTCTGAAGGTCAATCTTAGCAGGTACAAAGCAGTCGTCATCATCGCCATCTTCACTGTCTGACTGCAGGTCAACCTTATCGCCCAGCATATTTCTTAACGCAGATAACAACCATATCTTGTTAAAAACTTAAGAACTTGACTAACCTACACAAAGCCCACACATGAACTCCACTGAACCCTGCATAATGAATTTGAAACCAACTGAGCCAAGCTCTTCACACAACTTAAGTACCAGACCTCAGTGTCTGAACATAAGCAAATCCTACAGCTAGCTTCTAGTAAAGGGGTGTTAAAAAGTTATATCCTGCTCCTGGGGTGTCACCTTTGTGGTAAATGTAGCTCCTTAGTTCAGATGTTTAATTTAATTATTAATAAAAGTGTTCAGAACTGATAACATTATGAAAAAAACAGGCTGGTATCTAGAAAAAGGGGTGGCTAATATCGAAAACAAAGTCCATGTTTTGATATTAGATGCTCATTAAGCACATATGGGTGTGGTGTCCTTATACTTTTGTATATGTGGTGTATGTTTCTTCAACATAGACGTACAATTGCTTTCTGATGCGTGAGGCCACAACCTGAGCAGACTTTCTCTTGGAGCGAGGAGTGGCAGCTGTCTGGATGGGTGAATCTTCATGCTCTTCTTCAGCTCTGTTTGTCCACAGTAATATAGAGGGGAAAAAGTGAAATTAAATGAAACCCAACTCATATATATGCTTTTTCATAAGAAGCTACTTTCAGACAGATATGATCACATCAGACTTATGTCTGGTCACAAAACTATTACTCAACTGGCCTGAAAGACTAGAAATGAAAAACTTGAAATGGTGCCATTACCAACTTAAAAACCAAGGATTAGTTTTACTAAACAAATTGGCACTAACCACTGGCATAATGTACACCCATGGATGAGAGAAAAGGGGATACATGCTTGACTACCAAACAAACATGTATGAGTGATGGTACAGATATTACCATGGTAATAAAGACAACCATATGGCCTATGTACCATAGTATTTTGCACTTCAAAGTAAACTATGAATGTAAAAAAATCCATAAAACAGATACAATTTAAAACAACACATAAAACATGCACCCAAAAGTCTGTGAATTGAAAACATGACTAAAAGCAATTGTCTGCTTGCCTTTTAAACTGGCTAAAGTGGAGTACTACAGATTTAGGAGAATGCATTTTAATTGGTTATTTCTTGGCCCTTATTGGTTACTTCTTGGCTGTTCAGCTGTGATGAACGTTATTTGCCTTACTATCATTACCAAAACAATTAAAAACATTGCAGCTGTAAATGAGCAGCTAAAGTAATTCCAAATAGAAAGAGACAACAGAGAACTGTAATACTTACAGAGCAGTCAGTGTTGGCTCTTTGAGTGCGGTGGAATCTTTTCTCCTGGATGGAGTTCTTGCCCTGCTTTGACAGCAGACATGACACATTTTGGTTTTGGTCACACTTTTTTCTAATTCATCACAAACACAAAATTGAAGCAACAGCACCAGTGATATGAAGTAGACCGGTAGCTACGTGCATAAAGTGAAAGAAACCACAGTGCACCGTGCCGAATCCAGAAAAAAATCTATATCCCCTCAGTGACTTTGTGCCTGACTGATATAAGGACAGAAGAACGTTACTTACTTCAGGTCTCTTAGACCTGCTCTCCTAGGGGTTGCTTCCCTCTTGCGGGGAGTTCTGCCTGTGCTAATAAGTAGCTCTGGTTCATCGTCCCCAAGAGGCTGCAGCCCAAGAAAGGTACTAGAAAGGCAGCAGCACTAATATAACCAGACTGTGCTTACAGTATGAGGCCATTATAACTTTCTTTAACTAAACTAACCTGTGCAAAGTAAGATGAAGCGTGTCATTTCAAAACCACTACTGGCACCAAACACACAAATGACAAACTTCTGCCCTTTCCACCTTTTGTATAGTCAAGATTATAGCAGTTTATTGTTTGACAAACAAGTAGCTCCACCCCAAACGTATGCCTTTAGTTAATTTGACAAAGATTTCAAACAAACAGCAATGCTGAAAGAGTCACTAAGGCACTGTTTACAAGCTTTGGAAAACCGACCTACATACAGCTTATAGCCATCTCTGAATTTCAAACTCAGGATAAAATAATTATAACATCACAAACTTTAAACATTACACACCTTTAAATCAAGTAGCTGTTTAGTCATGCTACTACAGTTTAAGACACGATAAACTCGGACATCAAGTGTCAACAGGTGCATAACATTTGTGTACAGATGTACCTTGATGCATTGTCATTTTCCTGTGCAGCTGGGCTGGGCTTATCAGGGCTGTATGAAGACAGAGCCATAAATTCCTTCTCATTAAGATTGAGTGGAGTCAGTCTAACAGAAATGGAAAGGCGGCCTGTTGGAGACGTATTGAAGTCAGATTTCAGAGGTTTTCCAGCCTCTTTGTGTTCATCAAGAATATCCTCCAGAACATCATCCCGGGTCATGTTTTTACTTGGACCTAGCATACCAAAACAGAAACATCTGTGTTCAGGTTACATCAGCAATTTAGATGAAAACACCGATTAAATGTGACACTCACTGCACAGGTCCAGCTTCTTGCGCACATGCGGTCCAGAGGCAGCTCTGCTTCTTCTCTTTGCACTGAGAGCTTTAGCTGCAGAAAATTTGGAGGCTGAGTGGAGAGATTCTGCCTCGCTGGAGGTGATTTTACCTGTGCTCAAGCTTCCGCAGGTGAGGACCCCTGACATGGCCCGCTTCATGACCATTGGGTCTGGGGTAGGAAGAACACGAGTCTGGGGCCCCCGTGAAGAAGGTGGGGGGGACTTTGGGCTCTGAGGAGGCTGCATTAGCTCAGGATTCAATGCACGAAAGCCTTTGGTGTCCCATGAGAGCTTGACAAATAGTGCGCCTTTGCTCTTGTCCTCTGGGAAAGGAGCTTCAGCAGGGACATACTTAATCTATAAGCAAAATTACAAAATATTTATTTTAAAATGACTTGGAAATACCATTCCAGAGTAAAAAAAAAGAGGAAAAGATCTTGAAACATCTAGATTGTAGGTTCTAACATGATGCATATTGTCTGTTTATAAACACGAGCTGCCTCTTTATATTGTAAGTCATACTTGATCAATCACTTTGTACCTTTACGGCTGCAAGAATGGTCTCTGCATCCACTTCATTATCACAAGAGTGGTCCTGGTAATAAAAAACCTCCTGAGGATGGGGGTCTCGACCCAACAACTTTCGTTTGTTCTGGGGTATTTCACACATCCGCACAAACCACTGAACTACAGCGGTCTTCTTCCCTGAATCTGGGCATGTCACCAACAAAACTTCAGAACATGTGCAAATACAGAAACTGTTGACAGAGTAAGATGGAAGATATTCCTACCATCAGAGTACAGTTTGAGAAGCTGTGCCACGAAGGGATTGTCGTCATCATCTCCCTCAATCAGAATGTACTGACCTAAAGACACTTTTGTATTTTCAGTCCGTCCCTCCACAGATATTGTTCATGGATCTGTGTGAGATATGATCAAATCGTCATTTCCCGTAGCTCAGTTGGTCCAGTGTTGCGTTAGCATCGCAATGGTCGTGGGTTCATTTCTTTACATAACATTAATTTGACATGACTTATGCACTTACTCATGGTACAGCTTTTTCAGTTTTCTGTCTTCACTGATCGGTTTCCCATTCCATTTGTAGGATCTTCTCACTCTTAATCTTGTAATATAGCGGCTCATGGTGCAGACCAGATGTGTGAAGTCTATACAACAAACACAGCAACAGTTATTGAACAGTCTCCAGCAACACAACACTGCGATAAAGTAGCATAACTTCGCATTCATATTAATAACCTGAACTGTTAATGGTTGTTAAAAGTGCCAAACGCAAAGATATTTATTTATTATATGCATAACTGTAAATCCCCAGCCCCCTTATTTCTTACTTTGCAATCGTATCGTAATAACGTAACCGTAAATATCAACGTGACACTTACAAACAGCGAAATTAAAACCCTTAAAAAGTTAAACGCATCTTACAGCACGATCGCCAAGAACTTCAGACAGCGACTATTTTGCGCGCAAATGACGTATGACGCGCATTTGATTGGATAGAAAAATACTTCCCGCCCACTTGACCTTACGGAAGTGACGCGCCTTTTCCCGGAAGAAATTCTTTCCTCCGTATTTCTCCATGGGAGATTTTAGTGCGCTATTCAATCGTTTATATTCTTTATCGAAGTATGGCAAACAGAACTGTGAAAGATGCCAACAGTATACACGGAACAAATCCTCAGTATCTTGTCGAGAAGATTATAAGAACACGTATTTATGAGTCCAAGTACTGGAAAGAGGAATGTTTTGGACTTACGGGTGAGTGAAATGTGCATTACTGTGCCGCTGGAAATTGTTATTTACTTTATTTGCACAAAGTAAATACAGCTTAAGTAAGTCATCCTAATGTTTATCTGCTGCATAATTGTATTTGTACGCTAACGTTTTGTCATTCATTGTTTACTTTAAGTATTGTAACGAATGAACAGTACACAGATGCGGATGGATTTGTGCAGCCGTTGTTATTTTAGCTTGTATGATACCTGCATCTGTATGTTTAAAGAACTGATATCAAAATAATTGTTTTAAGTCTGTGTATGTTTTGTCTCCTCTGTCATATGTAGCGGAGCTTGTCGTGGACAAAGCTATGGAATTGAAGTACGTTGGTGGAGTTTATGGAGGAAACATCAAGCCGACCCCATTCTTGTGTCTAACCCTAAAAATGCTGCAGATCCAGCCTGAAAAGGACATCATTGTAGAGTTCATCAAGAATGAAGATTTTAAGTTAGTGTTTATTTACATTCGTGCAGTTTTCATTCACACTTTGCATGAAGGTCTTGGGGTTTTGCATTACTAAACCGTTGTTATTTTTCAGGTATGTCCGTTTGCTTGGAGCAATGTATATGCGCCTGACTGGCACTTCAGTGGATTGCTATAAGTATTTAGAACCATTATACAATGACTACAGAAAAATCAAAAGCCAGAATAGGAATGGAGGTGAGCTTTTACTTGATGCACAGATCTCAGTATTCAGTGAACATCTGCTTGCAGATAACGTTTTTTTTTGTAAATAATATTTCTTGTTTACTCAGAGTTTGAGTTGATGCATGTAGATGAGTACATAGATGAGCTTCTCCATGCAGAGCGAGTGTGTGATGTCATCCTCCCCAGACTTCAGGTTGGTTGGGCTTCATCTAGTATTGTAGCTTTTGTTTTTTAAAGTACTGTTTATTTCAGTGTTTGTTTTCGTTGTTGCAGAAGAGGCAGGTTTTGGAGGAAGCAGAACTGCTGGACACTCGCATTAGTGCCCTAGAGGAGGACCTGGATGAGGTGGAGACCAGCGAGGAGGAAGATGAGGAGGATGAGAAGGTAAATCAATGCAAAAACTACACACACACACACTTGTGTGTTGCATTGTGTATGGCATGATATTTGTCTGTGGATGCTCTGTTAATGTGACCTCCCCTTATGACTTACTTTGTGTACTGCAGCCCGAGAGAGTGCAGTCACCAGAACCGCACAGAAGAAGTTACAGAGACATGGACCGGCCACGCAGATCTCCATCTCCACGCTACAGACGCAGCCGCTCACCCAGAAGGTCAGTAAAAAAGCACCACTCATTGTGTTTGCACAGTGTTCTTTTCATCTTGTATATAAACATCCTAAATATTCTTACAAACATGCACTATTGACTATTCTAGAGTCATTTATTGTGTATTAATATAATTTATATAATCCATGACAAACTGCTCAGATAAAAATGATTATTATGATGTTTCTTTTTCTGTCACACTTTAGGAGAAGCAGATCGCCTAAAAGAAGAAGGTATGAACGATCTGTTAAATATGTAATTCAAATTTTTGAATATCTCTTGAATATCATATCTGTTGTGTATAACGTTATGGGGTTATTATAGGATGTTATTGATTAATCCGTTAATGCAGTTGTCTGATTTCTCTCTGCTCATTCAGCCCATCACCCAGACGTGAGAGAGAACGGGACCGCCACCGCAGCAAAAGTCCCCGCAGACATCGCAGCAGATCCAGGGACAGAAGACACCGCTCCAAATCTCCAGGTACAGTCACATTCTTATGAAGTTTACAAAGTCGATTATACACAAGAATAAACTGATGAAATTTACAATTACCAGTACTGATAAAATCAAGACAGATCTAAAAACACACACTGTGATAATAGTTTTAATCTAAAAGAATGAAGAATTCAATCACATTGATCGTTTCCATATAATGACAGTTCATAGTTACCATGTCTGTCCATATGTCACCATAAGGGTGGTCCATATGACTATATACTATATTTCAAGAATTTCTTAAGCGGCATGATATGTTTTATGTAATAAAAAGACTGAAATTTAAAGACAGTGTTTACTGGAAATAACACTGTTGTTTTACACTGCACCTCTCATATTGCATCATGTTTGATGTCAAAGACATTTGCTCATAAGATCCAATGACAATTAATGTCATATAATTATACAACTGATGGTAAGTCTTCATATTTTTTTCAGGTCACCACAGAAGCCACCGGCATCGCAGTCACTCCAAGTCCCCAGAAAGGTAAGACTCGTACATTAAATGAATTTAGAAATGGTTTTATTTTGTTTTGTACCATTTTTTTTCCTGCTGTTTCATGTTATGTTTGTCTTTGTTACAGTAGGTCTAAAAAGAGCCACAAGAGTCGTCGAAGAGGAAATGAGTGATCTCAGTTTTTTGTTTTTTGTTGGTATTTTTATAGTCTGAAATGAATGGTGTAAACAAAGCAATTTCTGTCATTAAAAGCTTTTGTGTAAATCACCCGGTCCAATTTAGTCCTTAGAGGTTTTTGATGTTTTAACTGATTTTAATTAAGCCAGAATTTGAAGATTGTTGTTTTTTACCTTTTGTAAGTTCCATTTGATCATTTGCATCCTGAAATAACTGTACTGTATAAAATAAGCATTTTATGTATTGTAGTTTTACCAGTGTGAGCATTTAACCTATTGTAAAAACCATAATGAAAATGTCAACAAGAACCTTTGCACGATATGCATCATTTTATAAATGTACAATATTCTTTGCTGAGAAAAGAAAGCTGGACCTAACAACTGCTCTAGTACTTTGATGCTCAGAAAAGCTCATTGTTGTAATTGTAGGGTCAAGAATGAAACATTTTTGTAATAAAAAATTCCATTTGATAAAGCAAGATCTTGATTTAAGTTATCATTGTAATTAACTGCTTGTAACTTAACGTGACAGTAAGTAAATATACAATTTTGAATATAAAATTACTTTAAAATTGATTTCAAGAGCATAAAATGCAGCAAATTCTAGAATACAAAGTTGGCCTCACATGTTCAGAAACACATGATATCCGAATAAAAATGTTTTACCCGAGCTGAAACGGATTTGTGTGGGTTCTTTGGGTTTAATGGAGACTTTTATTTTGACATCTCGTTTAAAAGGACAGACAACAGGAAGTAATAAGTCAACATTACGAGAAAATATTCAAATAACTCGTAGCCAGTCACGATAGTACCGTAGTGAAGACATTTTAAAATCATATTCATACACAGTAAGTATCTGAACAAATAATAAAAAATCAGGAAACAGAAAATAATAATTTTATATTGCGACACCTGACACTAGTTGACCTGATGGGGGAAATGCTGCACATTCAACGTACTCTGTGTCTTGTTATTCGTTCATATAAGTTTAACTGGCGAAGCCTGGTACGATATTTAACGTGAAATGTCTGTGCTAACTAGTCAATTTAGAGCAAATTATAATCTGTACTGTTCTGAGACTTGCTGGCATAAACTAAAGGTTGACAGTGTGTTAGACATGGACGTTGAACTTGCACCCGTTAACTACCCACTATATTAAAATGCATGCTGTTTGATGTCAAACATATTATCCTTAGGGATTCATTTAATATAGTTTTCTATCAAGGAAATACTCTTCCAAAAACTGCTGTGCAGGTCGTTTTTACAATGTGTACCTTCTGTTGGAGCTGATAGGAATGTCACCTGACATGTCAGGAGGCTAAACTTGCTTTCATTCTGGGTTTGAGTATTTAACTGCTTGTCTGCAGCTTACAGCTTCTCCAGCATTTGTGTCTTGGGTTTGGATTGCTTTATCGGCACAGGGAGCACAGATTTAATATCCTGTTGTAGGCTGTTCCAAACTTCCTTCATCCAAAGTCTGTATTTTCCAGGAACAGTTTAAATAGTGTTTTTTATGTGTCTTTGCTCTGAAGGCACACAGAATGAGTATCAATGACTTTGCTGTCTTAAACACTGGGCGAAAGATGCCTCTTGTGGGACTTGGGACGTGGAAGAGTGAACCTGGAAAGGTGGGTTTATTTAGTGCATCATCCTATTATCAGCACGTACAGTTCCTTTAAACAGTAATTATTTATCGACTTCAATCATTTGCATTATTGTGTTTACTTAAGGTGATGTGTGTGTATTCTGCATTGTGTAAATGTGAGGTTGATTTACAGGTGAAACAGGCAGTTATTTGGGCATTGCAGTCTGGCTATCGGCATATTGACTGTGCTCCCATTTACGCAAATGAGCCAGAGATTGGTGAAGCCCTCCAGGAAATGGTGGGGCCTGACAAAGTAAGTAAAACAAGTAGATAAATACTTAAAATGCTTATAAAATGCTTAAAAGCATGAAAACCCTGAAAAAAAGAACAGCCACTGACAAAATATTTACTTTAATATAGTGAAAAAATACACAGCTGCTTTATAAGGCTGTTAATGGATAAAGATCCTTTTTGCCACCATAATGCTTATGCCATCTATTAGCATGGGCAAACTGAATTATGCTAACCAGGCACAGCTTGACCTCTCTACACTGTTCACTACAGCTTCTGCCTTCTTTCAGACCGTAAGGCGAGAGGATGTATTTGTGACTTCCAAACTGTGGAACACAAAACACCACCCAGATGATGTGGAGCCATCTCTGTTAAAGACGTTGAAAGACCTTAATCTGGAGTACCTGGACCTCTACCTTATCCACTGGCCATATGCCTTCCAGTGAGACCCTCAGTTTTGCAGTTCCACAGTATACTGTACTTCATAATGAAGGCTTCTCACAGACTAGAGACATAGCTTTGGTTTAATATGTTGTCTCAGCCTGCAAACAGCACTTAAGTTCGACATATCATTTATATACTTTTTGTCAGTATAAACCTGTTCTGTGGATATTTTGCTTAAAAGTGTGTGTGTGCAATTTTCAGTAATGCCACTGGTTTCAATATTTTGTTATCTAATGCAATTACATTTATATAATTTGAGGTGTGTCAAAATACTTTGTTAGGGCACAATCCAACAAGAACAAAGCATGAAAACAGAATTTATTGGAGGATTTTATGCATCAGTAATAAGATTCTAATGCATGAATTTATATTTCAGTTAACAATTCATGGCAATATACACGTGACCTCTTTCCATTTTCTCACATACCAATAAGTCCTTTATCATTTTTTTGCAGACGAGGTGATAACCCTTTTCCTAAAAAGGAAGATGGAACCATGTTGTATGATGACATAGACTACAAGCTGACATGGGCTGCACTGGAGAAGCTTGTGGGGAAAGGCCTTGTCAGGGCCATTGGGCTCTCTAACTTCAACAGCAGACAGATTGATGACATCTTATCAGTTGCAAACATCAAACCTTCTGTTTTGCAGGTCAGACGAAAATGTGCTTTTGTTTTCCTTTATTTGTTTATTTGTTTTATTTGTTTTTTGCAATATCCTTTAGAGTAACAACAGTGTTTTGCAGGTGGAGTGTCATCCTTACCTCGCACAGGTTGAGCTTCTAGCTCACTGCCGTGACCGGGGTTTGGTGATGACTGCTTACAGTCCACTAGGTTCTCCTGATCGAGCCTGGAAGCATCCAGAGGAGCCTGTCCTGTTGGATGAACCAGCCGTTGCTGCACTAGCTAAGAAGTACAACAAGTCTCCTGCTCAAATTATCATTAGGTAAGTCCATATTTTGGCAATAGATGGCAATATTTCTGTACTCATTACACGTAGCATTTATCCATTGATAATTTGGCAGGTGGCAAACTCAGCGAGGAGTAGTGACTATACCAAAGAGCATTACAGAGTCTCGGATCAAAGAGAATATCCAGGTTTCTGAATGTTGACTTTTCCTTTATTGTTGACTGTTGTTGAATGTTGACTCTTCCATTTTATTTACTCGATACCTTTTTAACCATGTACTTCAGCAATACCATTTATTTACAGCTGTTTGATTTCGCTCTTGAACCTGAGGAAGTGAGTCAAGTGACAGACTTGAATAGAGGGTGGCGTTACATTGTGCCGACCATTACCGTAAGTTTACCAAAAGAGCACACAACATAGCACCTAATTTTACATTAACAGATTTGGTAGACTTATCCAATGTGACATATGCATTAAGTGCCTTCGGGACTTTGTCACTTTTTGTGTTCCTGAGGAATTGAACTCATGCCCTTGGCGTCGCTAGCACAATGCTCTAACTACTGAACATCAAGTGTTTTTTAAGTGTGTTTTTTGTTTACTTCTTGCAGGTTAATGGAAAGTGTGTACCCCGGGATGCAGGACATCCTCACTATCCTTTCAATGACCCCTATTAATACACACATGTGGAAGATTATGTGCCTTGAAACCTATCTCCATTCACTTGTCTGTTTACTTATAAACAATAAATGTTTTGTTTACATATTGATAATATTTTGAATTTGCGCAGCATGTGTCTGTTACAGCTGTTCTAATAAAAGCACACATTGCATGAATTATTATGTGAGATATAAAGTCTTACCTGTATTTAAACAACATTGAAAGGTATTTCGACTACAGCATATATGGAGTATACAGTAAGTAAAGCACAAGATTTCAAATTAGGAGGATTTATTATGCTTCTGTCTTAAGAAACACAATTGTATGAACTATGAAGCGGGTGGATGATTTTAGACATCACAAACGCGAGTGAAGCTCAAAAATATGTATAGGTCAGAATTATTAATAGAATTATTTTCTATAAGAAAACATTATAAAGTTAAGAATGAACTTGTCCCTCCCATCATTCTATCGGCTTTGCAATACGGTTACTTGCCCTTTAAATGTATCTCCCGCGTTTTCTGATAGGGTCGTAGTTCAGCGGAAGTGCAGCTTATATCCGTATTTAAAGGCGCCAACAAAGACTCGTTTAGGAGCAGCTTCACAAACCTGCCATCTTTTACGTGTAGTCTTATACACATCATCCAACAGTCCATTACTTTATTTACACTAACAAAAATGCCTGAGGAAACAGCAGCAGCTTCAGCCGCCGAAAGGTAAAACGCCGTTTTGGAGTAAAACGCGTGAGAAGTGGAGAAATAAGTTGCGAATAAGAACTCAAAGTGAACGCTTGTGTTTTTTATAACAAAGCGGTAGCTGCGTCTGTGTCAGGAAAACGCTTCGCGATTAGCTTCGTGTTGCTCGCGCGCGCCACGCGATGTCGTCGATGATTCCCGGTGTCGTCGATGATTCCCGGTGTCGTCGATGATTCCCGGTGTCGTCGATGATTCCCGGTGTCGTCGATGATTCCCGGTGTCGTCGATGATTCCCGGTGTCGTGTTAAGTTTCCCTGCTGTCGTTTGGCGGTGGAAGGTTTAATCTGAACGATATCGTTTTTCTTCTCACTCGTAAACATGCGAATTCCTTCTCTGTTGACGCGCGCTCGTGAATGGCGTGTCAATGAGTTTGGCGCCGCATTGTAATGGTTAAGATTTGCACGGGCTGTACAGCGCGGTTGTGCGAAGTTGTTGTTAGAGACCCAAACAAAACTTTAAATGAACTGAAGGGGATATTTACATTTTTATCCGACCTTTAACTGTTAAGCTTGTTCCGTGCGTGGATGTTAAGTTTGTCCGGGAATTTCAAGCGCAGCATCGCGTTGAGTTTTGCCCTCCGCGCGTGGACTTTGAAACTAACGTTGCTTTTAACAAAACATCTGTAAGCTTTCTTTTTGTTGACATGTCTTTACAGTATGGAGGAAAAACCTTGCTCATCAAGTGCTGCTGCTGACAGGTGAGTTGCTATCTAGACTCGATTTTGATTTAAAAATTTTTGCTTAATGTGTGAGATTTTTATATTTTCATTATTGCAGCTCCATCAATGTAACTGAGGAAGCTAAGAAGCTGCTTGGCACAGGCAAGCGGCACTTGGTGATGGGTGATGTTGTGTCTGCAGTTAGTGTGTTTCAAGAGGCCTGTGCCATGCTGTGAGTAGTGGAGGATGCTTTGTATTTGATGGTTAAATTCATTTTATATTTAGTCTCTGGATGCCTGCTGTTAGTTGACCTGTAATTTGTCAAATAATATTAACTGAATGTTAATACTTGCATTCATATTAGTTTAACTATGCTGAGGGTGTGTGGGGTTGTGCATTACACATTTAACATCTCTTTTTCTCTTTAAGAGCTGAGAAGTATGGGGACACTGCTGATGAATGTGGGGAAGCTTTTTTCTTGTGTGGGAAGGCCCTTCTGGAACTTGCCAGGTATTGTGGTTAATATATTTTTAACGATGTTTGTGATGGGGATTTTGTTGATTCCAAACATACTTCATAACACTGATCAAAGTTTTATTTGACCCGCTCTCTCCTAATAGAATGGAGAATACGGTGCTTGGCAATGCTTTAGAGGGAGTCCCAGAGGAGTCTTCTGAAGAGGGCGAGAAACAGAATGATTCCAAGATTGAAAGTGCAGATAATTTGGATGGTTTGTATATGAAGAGTGTTTTAGGCGTTCATTGTCTAGAATTGTTTTTTCTTTGTACATTCACATCACACCTGCAAAAGGACACTTCATAGAAAGCAAACTGACAGCAGTCAAAAATGACTGCACACTGAGCCAGCATAGAGTGGTTTAAAAGCGCTTTCACTGTATATTTAACTGGAACTCTTCAACCTTTTAAATCTTTCTGCTGTGGTGCAGAGAAAACCAGAGATGAGCTTCGGGTGCAGGTTTATGATGCCATGTCAGAAGACCAAAACCATTTGGAGGTGGAGAAAGATGTGGGAGAAAGCAAGCAGAAACTGGAGGAGGATCCTGAGAAGCAGAAGGAAGGGGAGCAGAAGAAACTGGAGGAGGATCCTGAGAAGCAGAAGAAACTGGAGGAGGATCCTGAGAAGCAGAAGGAAGGGGAGCAGAAGAAACTGGAGGAGGATTCTGAGAAGCAGAAGGAAGGTGCGCAGAAGAAACAAGAGGAAGATCTTGAGAAGCTGAATGAAGGTGAGCAAATGAAGCCAGAGGAAAATGAACAGAAGCAACAAGAGAAAGAGGGTGAAGGACAATAAAGAACCAAAGAAAGATGATGCAACATTGCCTCAAACTGAGCAAAATCCTGTTGAAAAAGCAGAGAAGTCAAATGGTGTAGATGATGCTTTGGAAACAAAAGTCTCTGTGTCAAATGCAGTAACTGAAATGGATGGAAAGGCTGCTGAGGATCAAAACGGGAATGAAGAGCCTATGGAAGAGGGTGGAGGTAGTGGAGTATGATGGATCTGGGGAGCACAAGGGACATGGGCTTAAGATGTTTAAAATGTGTTCACTAGGTGAAAGTCATAGCTAAATGTTGAAAAGGGGATCCACATAGTATTTTTTTTTTTTTTCTGAGCTGCAGTATCATTGAGGGTGCCAGTAGTGTTGGTTTTTATGTCGTGGATTATTTAACTTGGCCTACATTTCTTGTTTCAGATGATGATGATGATGATGATGATGACGATGATGAGGAAGCAGAAGGTGACGCAAAAGATAAGGTTGGTAACTTTGTCGAATGGTTTATTCCCCTCCCTGTTCTTTTATGATTTAATTGATTAACTGTATCCCCTTAGGAGAGTGAGGAAGAGGAAGTTGGAAATCTTCAGTTGGCTTGGGAGATGCTGGAGGTTGCCAAAGTCATTTATAAAAGGTATATTCTTGCTCTGTACCTTGAATGCTTTATAAGCTGTTCTACCAGTTACTAAATATTATTGTTTGTAGAAAAGACAGCAAAGATGATCAGCTAATGATGGCACAAATCTATCTGAAACTTGGAGAAGTTGGAGCTGAATCAGGTGTGTGTGGTATGGGTTTCCTTGAACCATTTCTGGATTTAAGCTGCTGTAAAATTCCATAAATTCCATGTTAGATTCCTTTATGATCTTATTGATTTTCTTGGTCTCATTAGGTAACTACAGCCAGGCTCTGGATGACTTCAGTGAGTGCTTGGCCCTGCAGCTGAAACATCTTCCCTCTCATAGCCGTCTTTTGGCTGAGACTCATTATCAGCTGGGCACAACTTACAGTTACACAGCCGATTACAGCAAAGCCATCGAGCACTTCTCCAGCTCTATCAAAGTCATTGAGAGTCGCCTCGGTAAGAAACATGCTGCACAAAATCATAGAGCCTTTGCAGCTTCAAAATGTTTGGTTGCTGTTGTGTCTTTTTAAATGAGCCAAACAGCGTACATGTTACAGAATCCTAGATGACGTTTGCTGTGCCTTTGGTTCTCAGCTATGCTTCAGGAGGTGATTGACAAGGCAGAGAGTGCAGAGGCAGCACAGGAAGAGAAGCGTGAGCTTGAGGAGTTGAAACAGTTACTGCCAGAAATTAATGAGAAGATAGAAGATGCCAAGGAGAGCCAGAGGACGGCTGCTGCTGCTTCTGCAGCCATTCATCAGACACTTGTATGTTTCATCAATCCCTTAATCATGATTTAAGTAGTGTTTCTGAGTGTTACAAAAGCTTGCAGTCAACTGGGACAACCTGGGGATTTTGATGGTATACCGAAAGGGAGCCAAGGCTTGTGCTTGTGGTTCTTTCAAGATATGTAACGTGTCTACACATTACATATATCCTGATATTGGTTTAGTTTGGAGTTTTTGTGTTATAGGGAGGAGCATCTACTTCATCTGCGTTCCCTGCTGAAAACGGTGGCCCATCTTCATCTGCAGCTAGTCAGGTTAGTTAATGGTGTAACTTGTCTGCTTTCACAAGTTCTGTGGACCATTGAGCTTTTGAGGAGTTAAAAAAAAAAATACTACGTTTCATTGCGTGTGTGGTGAATCTTTAATGCATGTGGTTTTGTTTTAGATTGATGTAAGGCCAGCTGATGGTGCAGCTTCAAAATCAGCATCAGATATTTCTCACCTTGTCCGCAAGAAGGTTGGTATCCATCCACTGAAATATTAAAAGACTTCCTTCGCAATAGAAGAGAAACTGGCATGCTCACATGTACTGTCTTGGTGTATAAAGGGCAAGTCTTGCTCTCTCCCCAAAAACAACATTTGCATTACTACCTTGCTTTAGTTGATGCTTATGCATGCTGGCTCATGAGCTGAGTTTTCCAACTCAAGATTTGGTGTTCCGTGCTTCTGTGGTGTTTGTACATCGTGTGTTTTGGCATGTTGTAGTTGTGGTGTGTTGAAGTGGCCATTTGTGCTTGTTGTAGTTGCCTAGAAAAATAGGTGTTTTAAGGCAAAGTGCAAAATAAAGTGCGTGTTCTGTCCTGCTTTGTTCCTGCACAGAGGAAACCAGAGGAGGAGAGTCCAAAAAAGGACAGTGAAGCTAAAAAGACTAAACAGGAGACCTCAGTTAATGGCAGCGATGACTCCGCCCACAACGGCAATGGAGTCCAGAAGAAAATGGAACAGGAGGCGAGTTGCTAGGCTTATTGTTTCCTCCTCATAGGGTCAGAAGAGGGTCCTCCTGGCTTGCATTTGCTTTGTTACTGTACACCAGGCATTCTTAAGACATTTGTGTTGACCCAAGACCCATACTTGCCAAACTGAAATATTTGCATGACCATTTCTTAATTGCTTCATAATGATTGATTACAAAATGTTTAGTAACACTTTAACAGGCACACACTCAAATCATGGTTCCAACAGACGTTTTTGTTCAATCTAATTAGTCGGCATTAGTTTTGATCTGTTATTGCATGATTTGCCATTTCTTGTAACCCCTCCATATACCTTAAATACTGTATAAACTCACATTTCTGCCCAAAATATTTGTATTGCCAAAGTAAAAGGCTGCTTTTTGTGCAGTTTGACAATGGCATATAATTTCATGGCAAGCTGACCACTGTCCATCTTATTGTTTGATCCTTATTTATTAAGGATCTTATCACAGACAACAACAACAACAGTGATTGATTGTTACTCCTGTTTCTGCTTGTTTACTGTAGTATTACAATCCTTGCAGCTTTCTCTCTAGCTGCAGTTGTGATGATTTCTCCATTGTGGGTGCTCCTTTTGGTGAAAGCTCATGAAAAAATGGGGCTAACATTTAGGTTTGATCCTCTTCCTGTTGGGCCACTCTGTCAGTGACAAGTGAGATTGACATTGTGTTGGTTGCACTTGACAGTGCCTTTTAGAATGTTTGGTGCGAACTAGATATCACATTTGTTCCTAGAAATTTAATTTACTTAAACAAATTGTGCCTTGCAAAGCCCTGTGTCTGAGTGAATATGTTGGCTTCTCTTGAACTTGAAGAGTTTGTGTCTGGCTAGATGTAGCCATTTAGCTCAACCTTAATCCAGTCCCTCAAACATTTTAAAATGGGATTTCTTTACTACTTGTATTTAAATGTTTTCATGTTGTCTTTCAGCCAACCAATTCTTCCTCTGTGGAAACCTCAGCGTGATTTTTCCCTGACTGACCACTTCCAACCAGCAGAGCATGCCGGCCTCATTCTCAATGAACAACTTTTTGTCTGTTTTGTAAATATAATCTTTTGTCTGTCCAATTTTGTATAACTGTAGTTATTTCAATAAAGGATTTGCATATGTGATCCTGTGGACTTTTGGTTTAATTCTTTTAATACTTTATTTACAAAAGTGCCACTAATGCTTAGTTTAGCAGTAGGCCCAGGGTTGGTATATCCAAGTAGGCTAAAATGAATAAAATCATTTATATTTGCATAGGGAAAGTGCACAAATTAAGAAAATGAGCTAAAGTAATACAAATAGGGGCCAAAAGGCACACCCACACTAATTTAGTTTAAAATATCACTTGACTGAGATTGCAAAATCTACAGCTCACCATCTGAAAAATGACTGGATATGTTCACCTATAATTCCAGCCTGTAACTGATCTTTACAGTAGGAGAATCCACCCGAGTCATTGGTAGCAGTGAAGAAGCTATTGCAATGGATGAGGGTTGTAATTTGTCATAAGGTTCTTTGGTTCTCAGTGTTGTAGGTGTTTGACCACCTGAAAATGGCAATTATATGAGGCTGTAGGCTCATCAAAACAGGTATGCTTTAAATTATCCTCAAGGCATAATTTTTTTACCATTTCTTAAAAGTTACAGCAAGTCAAGATTACAAAGAGCAACCAAATTGATTAAACTTAAAGACAGCAAAGTCTTTTACAGTGTAATTTTGTTACTTTAAGTATGTGCATGTATTTTTCCATTATAGTTATTTAAAGTGTTCAAGTATGGTAACCCATACTTAAAATGTGAACACACACAACTGTACTTGTAAGCAAACATATATATGTACATATGTATATGTATATATATATATATGTTTGCTTACAAGTACAGTTGTGTGTGTTCACATTTTATATTTTCACATTTTCACATTTTTTGTATTATATATATATATATATATATATATAACCTTAAATCCTGACTGGTATAATAAGGTTAAAATTGTAAGTTGAAATAACTTATAAATAAATAGCCAAGTTGATTAAACTTAAACATTTAAGGCAGCAAAGTTTGTTTAATTTTTACAGTGTGCCAGCTGTAAGTTAAACCTACAACCTTTGATTTACAAGGCCAGCTCTCTAACCATTAGGCCATGACTGCTCCAATGACATGATAATCTTTTGTAAAATTGAAAGTTTTTCTGAAAAAAAGAACTTGCACTTGAAGATAGCACAATGTATTAGCATTTTACAGTCAGAAAACAACATTTGTGAACATTTCTACAAATGATTAATCATGATTTTGAGGTTTTGAAGGTAAATAAATTATTAATTTTTTAAATGCATTAACGCAACCAATTAATGCAGGCTGTTAAGCAGCCTGGCACAGGCTGCGTAACAGCTAGTATGGATTAGATCCTAGGACTATTGGTGGATGGGTAGTGAAATTCCCCTGCAGGCATTGTACAGGTGGCATGGGGGTGGTCTGTCCCAACTTCTGCCCATTACAGTATAACCCTGCCAACAAATGCACTGATTTCAAAGTACCTTCTACACCCATCACCAGGGTCATAGAAGATCACACAGCCCTGTAATTAATGGGTTCCGACAGAGGACAATATGATACAGGCATGATCAGGGTACTGACTGAAAGAAAACCTTGCCTTAAGAATTCTCAGCACATACAATACCATTTTTATTCAAATATTCAAGAAACAAAGACTTTATTTTTAGAAATGCAATATTTTATACACTGTTCAATTGCAACGATCTGAATAAAGAACAAAAATTTGTTCACCTACTTACAAGAATTAAATCAGGTGTCCTTGCCCTTGTAGGAGGCATCGTCTTCACAGATGCTTTTGCTGGTTCAAAGAGTACCGTACTTCTCTGTAGAGCTACTGGGTATTTTAAGTCAACATCAATACAGAATTTAGTCTTCTGCTTATCCAGGAGTCCAACAGAATGAAACGCCATGTTACAGCTCTTATAAATTATAAATTCCCTTGAACCTTCCATCTCTCCACTGAGCGCTTTGTAAAAGTTAGCTTTTATCGTATTTAAACTTAGAACCAAATAGATTGATTTATAATTTTCAGACATACTTGTTGGGTTATCTGCCTGGACAGTATACGCTGCATTTGTTAACGAACAATGTTTTGCTTGTTGGTTACTATCACCTTGGAAAAAAGGGAGTGATACAAAATGGGTGAGGTTTGATCAAGAGATATCCACCCATCGAGTTGGTAATGCTTATTATTGTTTGTATGAGCAGAAAACGAAAGGCTGGACATGTTTGGCAAACTGATGCAAAATATTTATTACAATATTTTTCTCTGATCTTTTCATTTTGATGCAGTAGTTTGTATGTCTGCTTTGTCTCATACAGATAAACCCATACATGACACCTTTTTATTGTCTCAAATCTGTAAATAATGTTATCAAAATAATCTTAATCTTCCAAAACTCACAATTGTTTATTCTTATATTTTTTTACAATCCACCCTGAATATCAAGGCTGCAGAAACAATATAATGCAAACAGAAGAGAAAAAAAACTAGTTATGTGGGAATTTTTACAGCTGTACCAAAATTAAAAAAGAAACTTAAATCTGTGATAAAGCAATTTTTATACCCTACCAGCAAAAACAAGGTACAAAAAGATGCACAATTTACACCAGCAGTCCCTCATGAAATAAAGAACTTTTAAAGATGGCTCTCTGCTTTACTGCCAGCAACAGGGCAACAGGGACAGAACTTGCATTCAGATGTGACCTCAAATGAACTGTTTAAGGAACAACATAGCAGAACAAAGCATGCAAGCCATCTTGCTGAATCGCTCAAAGTTCACAGTAATTACAAACCATTGCTAGTTTGGATCAATTCCAGCACTGTAAACATTACACAAGCCCAATAACATTTAATGCTTTTCTATTTCATTGGGTAGATTTTATTAGGGTTTTCTGGTGGAATACGTTTTTTCAAACCTCTCTTGTATTTATTGTATAACCCATTTTTCATCTACATGCAATGACTGCAAAGCTTTGGAAAATGATTGCCACTGCATTATTTCTGTAAGCATGAAAGCATAAGAACGCTTTTTATAGAATAACTCTGAAATGTTCAGGATTTCAATACGGTTCAAATCAATCTGCCTTAAATCATTCAAGGAAACTGACACACCATATATGGGCAAGAAATTAGACAGTCTGTTTATGATTCTTTTTGAACGCTTTTCTACAGCACAACCCAATGCCAGTGAATTGAAAATCTTTAAGGTCGACAGCTCTAAGGAGGACATATAAAACATTAGACCCTTCCATCCAAACATTACCTTTATTCAAAAGCCAGCTCCTGACAAACTCAAGCTAACGCAAGCTAAGTTTCAAATCTAACTTTTAAACATCCTGTAAGTTTTGTTCATGTGTGTACTTGGCAGAGAGATGAAATTAGGAATATTAGTTTAATTCTGACATTGCAAAATGGAAAGTAAAAATCTGAGTTTGGTGCAACTGGAGCCAGAAACAGCCTGATGTTCTAGCTGCCAGACCACAAGACAGTCCACAGAACGTTGCTTTAGTTCTTCCATGCTGCAGAGACAACAGACTTGAGTTCATTTCTATGAGGGACTGGTAGCAACGTCGCAATTGGCGGCTCACAATGATTGATTCATCTCAATACTAATGCTACGAATTGTTTTCGCGAAAAGGAGGAAAAGTTTAGAAACGTGTCAAAGCCATTTTATACAACATTTAGATGATGTCATATTTCACGGTAAATCACGGTTATAATTGGTGTTATTATGAATTAGTCTTTTTCCCAAGCAAATCAAAAAAGATCTGGTGGAAGGGTATGTGGCTTTCTTTGACATTTCTAGTTAGGATAAAGAACAAACTGCAAATAAGGAAACCATGGGGGAAAAAAATCAAATAGAAAGACATTGCCTATGAGATGACAGGTGAATGCGTTTTCTTCTCCAACTGGGATATAACCAACGTTCCTTGTCCATGAAAAGAAGCTTTTCTCTTTTACTTCAGTTTGAAATAGATGAGTATGATGGAGGAAAGAGGTTAAGAGAATGAGAGATTTGGAAATGGGGCAGGGTGTTTAAAGCCACATTAGGTATCATTATCATCATCGGAAGTCTGGCTGCTACTGCTCGTCTCAGACTCAGAGCCCTCTTCCAGGCCAGGGTTAGGGGTGTTCCTCCAGGTTAGCAGAGCCCCAGTACGTGGCTTAAGAAGCACACCATTACGTCCCAGACCAATCTTCTTCATCTGACACAAAACACATGTATGGTCAGTGATGGCCGTTGATCAAGTGATCTTAATTTTCTTTCATGTTTGAGCGTGTGACCCATACCTGCTCAGTTTTAGCTTGAAACTCTTTGAGTTCATCTTCAGTTAGAGGCTGGAAGCTGTCATCATTCTCTGGGTATTCCTGCCAACCCATGGCCTTCAGCAACCTGTCACAGAGGGTGTGTAAATATGTGGATTATGGATGCTATCTGTGTGCCTGTGTTCCAAAATCTAGAGATGCATCATTGGTGTGGTCCTATAATATCCTAAAATGCACTGTTTTGACCAAATAAGGCAACATCACATGTACACATGATAGCACAGACAATCCCAGAATGCATTGCAACAAGCTCAGTGAATAAATAAATCAAGATGGTGGAAGTGGGAGAACTGTTGATTACAAATAAACAAGTTGTTTAAAGTAAATGCAAGAAGTTGCTGCCTATTCCAAATCGGTTACCTAAAAAGCTCCATTTTAGTTAGCGGGAAGCTAGACTGCTAACTAGGTTTTGGATCACAGCTTGTATGCGTCTGCTGGTAAAGAATGGTTTAAAGTATGTGTTCACCCTGACCTGTGTTCAGCCTCCAGAGAGCTGGACAAGTGCTCTGTGTCTGAGTCACTGAGAGAGTGGGAGATGCCATTCTCATGACTCTCTCCAAATTCTTTTGGTTCAGGAGTACTTGGTTCTCCCTAAACACAAGGACAACCCAAAAAAAAAAAAAAACAGCTTTATCAAACATGAACCTGAAGCAAAAAATTTGGTTGGAGTGGCACATTGCAGCACTAGAATGTTTCAATGTATGCGTCACATTATATAAATGCAGTATCACACTCACAATCCGTGCTGTTGTACCCAATGTGTTTACCCTCTGCAGCATTACTGTACTGATATGCAGTACAACATTACAATTGCAAGCATGTTATTGCTAATTACAAACCAAGCGATAACCAAAGCAATTAATGCAACGATATATGCTTTTCTGCTTATTAACTGTCATGGCAATCAGTTAAAACACACAGACAAGTGACAAGAGTTGAATTCTTCACCTCAGCTGGAGCTCCAGGGCTGTGGCAGCCACTCACATCCCCATTCCTCTCGTCTTTCAGCCCCCGCAGGAACTCACTCTTACGGTCCGTGCTGCGCCGCATCAGCTTTAGTCGTGAGGGAGTGATGTCTATTGGAGGAGTGGTGCTGGAGGGTGGCTACAGATAGAGAGAAAATGAAAGTGAAAACGTTAGGCGAGCAGGCATACTGATATTCTTTTGTGTATGTACATGATACACATGGCAAAAAGCAAATGACAGTCAAATATTTAAAAAACATTTTCATCAATCAGTTTGTTTTTTAAATGACCAAATATAGCAATCCTGTAAAACTGCAATATTTCCAGTCAAGGTATTGAGTAAACCACTATTAACTGGCAAATGTGTCAGGTGTATATAATGTACTTTAACTCAATCTTTCAACGTGAACTCAGCTGAACTCTTGATCTTTAATATACCAATCACTTTAACACAATCCACTCCACCATTACCTGCTTAATGTCTTATTGTATGTCTTGCAAACTGTATTATATGTATAACCTGATGGTCACGTGACAATAAGTTATTTTTTATTGAGTTATTGGTATGACATTGCAGTCATAGTTATAATCAATTATAATCGGATATTCAAATTAGCCCATAGTACTATACCTCTTTAGAAGTGCCATGGGCAGGTGCACTGACAGGCGTCAGAGGTTTGGTCACAGAAACAGGGCTGGTAAAGGCCGAATCCCGCCCAGAGAAATGCAAACCCACTTTAGTTTCCCTTACATTGGGTTTCCACGGGCCAGGCTACAAAGAAAGTTGTGTTTATAAGCAAAAAACGATTACACAGTCTGTTAAAAGAATTCCCTTATTTATATTATTAAGAAAAGTGTATACACACAAACAGAAAACAATCTGCTCTTCATTATAAGTGACAGACTCAAGCAGTCTGGTTCACTATATCACTAACATCATGTATGTGTTATTTTCAGGTCCACTAGCTTAGAATGTACCTTGCTGGGGGCAGTGGCAGGTTTGGGCACCAGATTCTTGTAGACACTGGGTCCAGGGATGGGGACTTTAGAACCATTGGCGGGTAGAGGGCCAGCACTGGCAAAGCCAGCAGAAAATGCAGCACTGGGGTCCTCCTTAGACACCTTCTTAATGACCAGCATCTTAGACATAGCCTGCTTAGGGGGGTTCTCTGTGGAGAGGAAGACATTTACATTAGTGTGTAATGAATGGCATGGTCTTCTGCTGTAAGTCAGGTTTGGTAACAACAAATAAGTTTCAAGTACATGAGCCATGTATTTGTACTTCATTGTCTTGCATATACAGTGTGCCACAAAGTTTCTGAACAAACATTTAAATGCCATTAAATATTAAAAGGCCAATATCAACAATTAATTTGGTGTATCTGGAGCAAAGTGACCACAAAAATGAAAGGATTTTTACCCCATACTCCCGCTGGAGTCCCGACAGCACGTGCCTGACTCGCTGGCTTTCCAGTTGTCTCTGGATTCAAGGAGGGCTGAAATTTGGAAAAGGAACATGGAAAGCAAAAGCTTAAACTCAACTCAGTCAGTACCTGAACGGAATGTGAAGTATGACAAAACTAAACTTTCTAACAATCATTTAACACATGCCTAGCATGGGTGTGATGTCACTACAAAAGCAAAGCAGAAGGAAATACTACGCACAAAATCCTCATCGACAAACTTGAGCTTGTCATCGCTGCGCTCCTCATCAGAGCATCTGTCTGGATACGGGCCAGATTTGCGTGGATGAAAGTTGCCGTTACGCTGTCGGTGACCCCCTTGTCTGTCCCTCTCACCTCCACCACGTTTGATATGCCGAGCATGGTGGTGGTGAGGACCTTCCTGGCCCCTCTGTGCCCCATGCCAGCTGGGGGTCTCCTTCCACCCTGGTCCACCACCCAATCCTCCCTGACTTCCCTTCGCAACACCAGAGTCTACAGAGTCATGCCTCAACAGAGACGGCTGCTGCCACACATCACCTAATGAGAGAATGAACACAGCTGTCACACACAGCAGGTCAGAAATAGAGTAACATGCAGGTTGACTCTATAGGTGAAGGTTCCACTACCTCCTGGAGCTCTGAGTGGGTCGTTGTTGAAAAAGCCATCAGAGGAGTTGTGTCTGCGGCGGTTCACTCCCGGCCGACTGTCTCCGCGAGGAAAGTGCTCTCCATGCTTTTCAAGGGGGGCAGCAGGGGACTAAATCACACACACACAAATTAAATGTCTGTTAGCAGCATTTGGCCATCACAGGCAGATTAAGCAGGCTTTGAGCCATGCTGGCTTGAATTAAAAAAAAGGCACAAAGTCAATACAAAGTCAATCAGTTGCAATACCTTGGCGGACTGGGGTGTGGAGAAGTTAAGCCAGGCAGGAACAAAGTCATGCTGCGCCATTTAGGTCCAGTGTCTCCCGTCAGTGGATGGAGGCATCAAACCTCATGGCCTGAACTACAAACACAAGCAACATTTGACTGTTTTTGAACTTCTTTGCTAATCATTCCTCTCTCTGACATTAGTCTGTTAAACAGATCCTGCCCCAAACTAACATCAGTGGTTGAGCCACTTGCTGTGTTGTGATGCTCAAACAAATGAGCAATGTTATGATTGCATCACAGAGCCACAGTGTTTACATTATTTATTACATTACATTATTTAACATATACTTGTTGTGGGAATATCAACATAAGAATGGCTACCCGATACATCATTGAAACAGGTGTCCTGAGAGATTACACCTGTCCAAGGCCCTATAAACAGAGCCATGGGGCCAGCTAATGCTTTTGTTTTTAGCCAATCAGAAAAATATTCTCCCTGTGACTCGCTGTCCACTTTTGGGTTAGCTGACAAATCTTTGTAAGGTGGGTGGTGGAGGGAAGACGTGCTATTAAAATGAAATTATTAAAAAATGATATGCCTACACCTTTAAGTCAGCACTATTTCTAAACTCATTTGTATGGACAAGACAGTAGGTTAGATTTATAGGTTAATTATAAAGGTTAAACATATATTAAAGATTAAACATTGCACTAACCAACCCAATATGAAAAAAACATCAAATTTTAAGTTCCAGATAAATTGTGACTACTTACCCCAGAGACAAAGGCTCTGTAGTTCAATGGTCCTGTCCTTGGCTGTGTCTGTAAAGGGGGCCCAACCAACACACTTTCACAGGCTCTGGAGCCTCAGGATACCAGCAGCTCCTGCCACAGGCAAACTCCAGTTTCCAGGATGGTGCAGCAAACGGGGGGATGTAAAACTTGTGCTGCTGTCAAACTCCCAAGCCAGGTGAAATTGTAAGATGATGGAAGAGATCAATGGGGCTGGCGTGTGACTGTGGAAGAGCAGCGAATGTGTTTGATCCGAAATGCCTGAGCTACTCTCCCGGACACCCTTAGTTCAATGACGATGACAGAGTGCATTCAGGTAGACTGAATACAAATGAAAGAATCGAATATCTTTTGAAATAGCGCTGCCCGTTGGGAGTCTTTGATCGACCAGTCTCTTATTCTGGGGGCTTGTGGTAGCAGCACACTGTGCCTGCTCTGACACTCAGAAGCTCCTTTACAAAATCATTTTCAGAGAAGACACCCACAGTGACAAAAAAAACAGAGTGGGGTTGTTGCTCTTTTAAGGAAAGTAGCGATCTATCTATCGCCAAGTAGCGATATGTTCACCTCATCAAAACAGTCGAGGTGCTACGTCAGGGCAAAAAAGAGGTGGGGGGCTGATATGTCACATCACAAAAGTTAAGAGTGCTTTATGTTATGAAGTCATAAGAATTGCTTGGGCTTTTAACAACTCATACTTTGGATAATTCAGTGAACCAAGCAATGAATGAAATAATTGTCATCTTTAATTTTTTACCCTTAAGACTGATAAATGGCTGGTGAACCAATATTACGTTAGGCTACCAGGAAAAATTAAAGAAAATATGATTTGCTTCCTAACAACACTTCTAAGCTTCCAGTTCATCAAATCAGAGCAGAGGTCCACAGAGGAATAACTCGATGCCAAAGTGCACAAATTCTCAACAAAGGTGTAGTTAAACACAGTGTGCTGTGCATTGGTGATTCAACAGCCAAAATTAATCAATAGTGTCCAGGTGCAAGCAAGCCTGTGAAACAAAAACTAGTACTCCAGCTAGTATTATTGCATGTTGGGAGATCTTGGGTCTCTTGAACTCCTTGCAGTCAGAGAAGAAATCCAATAGGTTGCTCCTCCTCTAGATCTTCACAGTTAATCTGCAGACCAACTCTGTAAAACAGCACAACAAATATTAAGCCATATTTAAATATAAGTCATACACAATGGTTAAAATCAATGCCTGGCCCTTAATTTTCCTACTCAAGAGGGACTGATGACATAAAATTAGGCAAGCACTGTTCTGCTGTGTGAATGCTATGCTTCACCTAAACCCATTTTAAAACTACTTTTTTCAGTTCTTTCACCACTTTTACACATGCTTTTCTTATAACCTTGAATTTACATTATGCTTTTTTGAATACAGAATCATTCAAGTTAAAATGAGGTTTAAATTGTGGAAATGTTTGAAACTGAACAATAAACTTTGACCATATAAATTGATTTAAAGTCTAACCCAACTTGATGTAAAAATAATAACAGTCTTGGAAGGACAGCTTTATGTTTTGTATGCGCTAGAACTATTAAGCATGTAAAGTCTGCAACACTTTCTGCAAACTTGAGTCAAATCTGTCAGTGACATTGAAGTAATCTAGGCTTTATATTAAAACTGCCTGCCTATATAATATTTTTAGGCATCGTAGGTGCCTAACGAATATCTACAATGTTGTGTAGGTTGGTACCTCTCTATGTTACTAGTCCAGCAAGCAAACAACCCAAATAACCGAATCGACTAAGATTAGACTGCTTATCAGTCCCTGCTGTTTATCTTAATGCTTAACATGACCAACAATTAAAATTTAAAATGAAATACTTATGTCCACGGCCACCCAACATCTAACTAACGTTATAATAATTGAAACCAAGTTCTTTCTAAAATGCAAAACCAGTTGAAGTAGCAAGTAAACTAAATGAAGGCTAAAGTCAGGCTTTGAACTAGCCAGAGTTAGCTGCCCCGATAATAACTAGAAAAAAACTTGACTTTATTTTTGACAATGACAAACTAATGCTTAATATGTTCATCCGAAAGTTCTAGTGCATACAAAGCGTAACTAAAACAAAGCATACAAACCAAAAAACACGCATTTGTCTTTCAACTCACAGATTACTCGCTAGCACGACACGGTTAGCATTGTAGGCCATTCAAAGTGTGCGTAAACTCTAAAGTCCGCGCTGACCGTTTAAATGTGAGCTTTTAACACCAAAGAGATTTTCTGTCGTATTTACACGCTTGCACAGCTTAGTGACGGTGAAAGATAACGACTAGTTCTGATAGTATGCGTGCTGTTTTAGCAACGGCGCTAAGCTAAACTAGCACTCCGAGCCGAAATAAAGTGTTGTAAAATGGCTCCCTCTCGGCACCACAGCACTGAATAAACAATTCGATATGCACCTACCTTTTGATCCCTTGTCTATCCCAATGAGTTAATCAAAGACGATGATGCACCGCTAGTCAAGTCGATTTGACAATTGGGAGGTTGTCGTATTTCAGATTATGTATTTTGTTTGTGTTTTTAATCACACTCGTTTCGACTTTGCTAGTCCGTCTAGTTTGTTCCTGTCTACTTCTGCACAGGCGAGCTAATCGATCGCAGAGCGGAGCGCCCTTCCTGGACGCGTCATAACATTCGCCTGAACTCCAGCGAGAGTAAGATTGTTACTCAAAGGATGCTTTTATTGACTTTACAATTGATTTTATTTGCAGGCAAACGTCATATTCATAAATTAAAAAAAGGACAATTTTCAGTGCTTGAGAAAGGTTAAATGGTGCATGGATGCAACTTAAAAACCTAAAAACGGCTAAAGTAACTTAAAGTACTGCAATATGCACTTCGTTTAACATTTTGACGTAAGAATGCTTAATGGCGCTTATTCATCAATTTGTGGTCGTGTACTCTATTTCTCTCCTTTCTTTTCATCATCATTCTTTCTTAAAGTGAAAGACTCGTGAAAAGAGCACGAAATCAAAAGAGTGAGGAGTTTTAAAGTTACTTTCACCGTTCGTGAAATACACGCAGTTTAATCTGTACTAATGATGCTTGCAAAGTGGAAGACTGGTTACCCTTTTGCGACGCAAATTTGGCGCAGTCTCTGCGACCTGAAGGCATCCCTTGAGTCCACATTGTTTGATAGAGTTCGCCGATGTATGCTTTGCCCTGTATATTACATTAAGTACAGACATGGCATGTCCTCGAATTGCCAGAGACCTTCTAATTGGGAAGTTCCAGCAAATTGACAAAACAGATTACCAAGAGGAACCACTTTGGAGCAAGACCAACACATCAGATTTATTCAGAGATTTGATCCTCCGCTTCATTAAGCCTCTTAAGAAAAACAGGAAAAAACTGCAGGTTCATGTCAGGTATCAAGGCGTTACAGCTTTAGTTAATGGTCACATACCTTTTCGTTTTCTTGTCATTTGCAATTTTTCCAATATAATTTGATGAAAAACCACAACCCCTTCCCCACCATTTAGCGTAGGAATACGCATTTGCTGGTCAAACTATAATAATAATAATAATAATTTTTAAATACGATATGCAAATCATTTGGGCTGCCAGTGTGACCATAGCTATATAAACAAAAGTCAAACACTTTCGATATTTCTCCGAGCAGCTCGTTTCCGTAGGACTCTTATAAGAGCTTTACGAGCATCATTGGTGCTGTTATGCGTCTTACTTCACATGCTATTCGTGTTTTAATGACCTTCTCCTGATTAAGAAGAATTTTTCTTCTTGATCTTACGACGATCAAGGTGCATTTTGTTTCACACGTAGTTTACGATCACAACATGTTTTCTAAATAAGAGTTAGAAAGTTAAAGCACTTCTTGCGCTGGGTTCACCGCTCGTGTGTTAGCTTTACGTCGATTTCAGTGTCACACACATTGATAGGGACATGGTTGAACGGAGGAAGTTAACAATATTTTCTTATGTTTTGCAGGTGAAATGTTGGCAAGTATAATCGGACGACCTCTATTCGGTAATTTTAGGGTGAGTTAAACACATCGCTATTGCGTTGTAAAGGAGCGCTGTTAATCTAATCCTACTGCAGTTCTTGCATCCTTAAAGGTTGGCTTTCTAGAAGATTAATATTAATTTGTTTAATTTTTACGTAGACAAAAAAAACCTACGTTAATAACAATAAGCCTTAGCAAAAGACCTAAAACACGTTTTGTAATTCTCCTTGGCTTATAGATGTCAAATAAGAGACAAGAAATTGTTTTGGTTGATATTTTCTCTCTCTCTAATAACAGGCAAGGCAGTGGAGTGGCCTTCTGCAGGTGTCCAACAAGGTTTCCTGTATAGGGAGCCAAACCACTCACTGTTCGCCACGGTTTACTACAGCTTTATATGGATGGCTGTACCCAAGAACTGTTGTCGGTCCTGCTCTGGGAGCCCAGTCATTCCACTTATCTGCACAAAGACTTAAGAAACAGCCACCAGAAGAAAGCCCACCAAGAGAACTTGACTTGCTTCGTTATGACATGAGAGACCTGAAGAAAGCACCCAAGCCAGCCCTCTATCTCGGGCTATCTGGTCTCATACCTTTTGTTTCAGCTCCTCTGCTTATGACTGTTTCAGAAGTCTATCTTCCTGAAGTTGCATTTGCTCAAGTTGCGTATGGAGCCTCTATCGTTTCCTTTCTTGGAGGTGCACGCTGGGGCTTTGCATTGCCTGCTGGAAGTCCAGCAAAACCTGACTGGCTTAATTTAGCAAACAGTGTAGTTCCCTCACTAATTGCTTGGGCAGCACTCCTTTTTAGCCATGATATTACACAGTCTGCTATACTTGTGATAATGGGTCTTGGGATAGCATTGCATTATGACCTGTCTCTTCTCCCCACATACCCCAGCTGGTTTAAAGCACTGAGAACAGTTCTCACAGCTGTAGCTTTTTTCTCCTTGATTGGTACTATTGTCATTAAGCAATTTTACCCAGAGAAGAAGTATTTAGCAGATAAATGATTTATACGTATTTGTAATTCATTTTTATGATTAAAGGATGTAAAACTGGTGTCATTAAATATTATACTCTTTGGACAGTTGATTCTGTGTTTTAATATTGCAGCATTTAATATAAATGGAAACTATCACATTTTGACAAACACTAGTTTGAGTTCACATACTTTGTCAATTACATCAATGATTTTGTAATACTGAAAACAACAGAATTGCAGAACGGGTGCATCCACAGAGAACAATTACATTTTACAAATATGAACTATAATCTGAACAGAATAGCTGAGCCTTTATTCAATACAATGTGTCAATCAGTTCCCTTTTTTTACTTTAAATGTTAAAACCACCCAATCTTTCCATGTTTCCAAGCAGGTTGATAAATACTTGCAGATTGTTTTTGTTATTTTTAATAATACAATGTATTCAGGAGGAAAGCGTTACAATAACACCACTCTCGGTAGATGGCAGCAAAGACAAAGTAAACCATTTTCACCAAAAAACCCCGATAATTACGCTTGCCTATTGTAAAACATCTAAGGAGAACAGCGTTCTCAGATCAGCCCTCCGGTTATTACGCAAAACTCCCCGGCTTGGGTTCCTTTCGTACAGACTGAACTAAGATCAGCCCAGCGAAACGCGGCGACGGTTCACGCTTGATCCACGCTTCAGGAAGACATTTCCACAAACATCACAGCAACAGCGTGGACCGGCTATGATGAACAATTACATTTGCCACCGAGGTTTGGAGGTTTTTCCGCACGTAAGGGTTGAAGAGTGTTATTAAAGGAGAAATGCAGTTTGATATAATAATGATCCGCGGCGAAGTATCTCGTCAGTCGGGCGCTTGACTGGATAAAAAGTGGTTGTTTCGAGGTTTGTGTTGTTGTTATGTTGTTGATATAACCGCAGAATGGTAAAATATCGCTTGACAGGGAAGTGAAAGCCTGCTGGCTGACTTCAGCCTCCGTCGAGCACGTTGGCAATTGCATTATTCAGTGTAACGCTGCCCCGCAGTTAAGCGGAGGAGTCAGTGTCTCATATTGACAGACGAACCTGACGGATTTATTTACACACGATTTTTAATCAGTCCCTTTATTTTAAACCTCGAAAGCAGTTTATGTTTCGGATTATGTTAAACTTGATCAGTTAGTAAGCTAGCGGATTTGCTGGAGTTCCGCCGGTTAACTTGGCGCGCTAAACGGTACAGTTTACAGAAACTTAAACTAAAGTACAGTATTTAAAGGAAAAACTAACGTGCTGTCATGGCAACCCGTGTTGTTATCTGATAACACAGACGTCCGGTGTCGAAAAGGCGAACCTGCGCTCATCATTGATTCTGCCTTTGTGTTTGTGAATCAAAGTCGAGGAGAGGTTTTGCTCACCATGAATAAGAGCAAGATGTGTTTTAGCGTCTAAATGCACTGACCACCAGTCAGTCAAATTTATCGATCTAGTGCAATAGTAGAGTAAGTGTTTACTCGATCCTCATCCAGCGGAATGAAGAGAACCGAGAACAAAAACAAAAGGAAACTCTGCACCTCTGAGCAGCAAGATAGCAGCACACAAGGACAAAAAGAGGTGAGTGATCGCATTCTGGAGAGTCAATTTATTTGAACCATTGATCCATACATTAGGTGCTTATTCTAACAAGTACTGCAAAACCTACTTGGCTTGCCTCAATACAAATTCATGACTACACTAATGATGCATGTGACGCAGCTGCCATGCAGGTGAGTGCATGCTGGAATGTAGACGCTGACGTAAATGTGACCTATGGCATTGTATTAGGCACATTACAACATCGGAGCTTTCATAATCAAGTCATGATGTGAAGGCAGGGACTGAGCATACAAAGAAATAGCGTAAGGTCGACTGCTCTTGTAAGCTCAGCTTGTTAGCTGACACAAGTACTTAACTGATGTTGAACTTCATATAAAAGTGGGATGTCATATAAAACTGGTTTATATAGGATTAATGGTGTGGGTATAACAATACATGCCTTAGATGTGCACAGTGAGACTTATGTGTTTTGTCATGTTTATACACACGTGTATAGTTGGCTTTGTACACTATGTGTTGTTCTTAAGTTAATTGCTCACATAATGTTTCATTGTATCCTTATTTGTTTTAAATGTGTCCTTGATCAGGATGGAACATAGAGTGACATTGGAAGAAAAAGAAACAACAGTTTTACTGCTGTTTTTAGATTAATTTAGTGGCTTAATTTTGGGCATGAATGCAGAATCTGCCAGTCTGAAGTAAAAATTTTATTAATTGGAAAATATTTTTTGAAAATTTTACTTATTTTGTCTTGTAATTGAGCTAACAGCAGTGTAGCTCATTGTTATTGACCTATCAAAAGGTTTGACCTATGAAAGGTTTCAGTTTGACTTTTTGCCACATCACTCTCATTGTAAGTGGACAAGATAAAGTAAATCTGACTGTTGTGCTTCAGTGTTGTGCTTCAGTGTTTACAACTGATGATTTCATCAAGGGAGTGGTACAAATGAGGTGAGCCTTCAATCTCTCCTCTGCCTGACCTGATTGTCACTCTTTATTTTTGCTCTCTCTGTAAAGTAACAGTCTGCTGTATTCATCTGCTGCCTTTGTTTCTGTTGTTGTTTCTGTTGTTGTTTCTGTTGTTTTAAATTAATAGTGTAGCATCTTTTTGTCATGCTTTACTAGAGTTTGCGAAATGAGATGTATAGTGATTACAATAAATCTGTCAGAAATCTTACATGTGTGTGGGGCAGTTTTAGGGAAAAAAAAGTTTGTCTTTCATAATAATCTCTCTGCAGCAAACATTTGGATTCTGATTTTGATTTTTAACCAAAATGTAAAACAATCAGAAATGAAAGAATGGGTTAGCTTTGTATAGAAAGCTCAAACTGGGATTATAAATTGTGAATGCAGTGCTGTGGATTTAGTGCAACTGGAAGGTTCACTTTTCTAAGAACTGTTGTTACCATAAACTCATAGTCCTTGTATGGCAAGACCATTGCACCTTCTGTAGTCTAATTGGATGTTGCTTTTATTAAATATTCACCATCTACAGTAAAGCATCCAATCCCATTGTACTGTAAATCAGAATTTTACAAGGTGTTTGGCTGTTAGTTCTTCAGAGGTTCAGTTTATTCCTTGTTGCAGCCTTTGGGTTGTGAGCTAAGCCTCTGTGGGATTTAGTTTTGAATTAGCGGTTCCTGTCCTGCTGAACCACATATTGTAAAAGTCCTTTGATGAGCACAGATGGTTTGGATTGATTTAAAAACTTGTTACATAATCAGTTCAAATCAGCTTTTCATCCTCATATTTGCTTGTTTAAATATTTCTGATCATTTGAAAGATTTTCTGACATAACAGGACTTGGTTAGATCATGGAAAATGGGGTACAACATGTTGTTGATGTTACTGAAGACTAATTCCTTTTTGGCATGTAGGCTCTACACGTAACAGTTATGCTGATATGAGAGCCAAAACAAGGCAGAGCTCTACTGTGTGCTTGTTTGTACTGCTGTAGTAAGTGCAGTTTGTTGCATCTGCCTTAATGGGAGTCGTGCCACATAATGTCCACCAATTTGTTTCAGTGATCAGTGTTCAGTATGTTAATCTGCTTATTTGTCCATCATTTGAATTATTTAAGGTATGGATAGGATCCTTGCTTAGCAGCATTGAACAGTAGTGTTTTTGTTCATTAGAGAACATTTAGATTATACTTTAACTTAATATGCTTTATGACAGGGTAATCTATAACTGGGATTTTGCTTAATGAATCAGTAAAGGTTTTGACTTTCTGCTGAAGCATGTCTGTCATACACAGTGAACATTGTCATTTTAATCTAAATGAATAGGTGGTTTAACACAGAGCCTATGTTAAGATACTTGTGTCAAGCGGTACATGGGCAGAGGAAGAAAGTCCCTTGTGTGTTGAAGCTTAAGACATTACTATGGCAATCATTGTTTATATACTGAATGATGACTAAACTGTCTGAAAATATGAATCAGATGTTTTCTTTAAAATTACATGCAGATATAAATAAATAACTAAATATTGAATATGAAAAACATGGAGTTGTGTACAGAGTCAATAAGGATTTTATTTTTCTTTGTATTCTAAGTATTTGTTAGTATTTTGCCTCATGCGCTTGTATTTCTTTGTGTTTAATAGGGAAATATTGATGTGATATGGGCACATCAGTGATAGATGCATATGTTAGAAATAATAGTTAAACTTCCTTATGGAGGCAGAGAAAGAAACACGAGGGTGGGTAATGCAGATAAGGTGTTGACTCCTCTGAGAAAATAAGATTATTGTCTTTCTGCTGCATGCAGTTAGTCACACAGCAGTGAGTTCAGTTTGACTCTGCTGTGCTCATCCTTTATTTAGAGCTGTTTAGTGGTCCGGTCAGAGCACTTAGGTCAAGGCCCCATGAAATCAGATTTAAGTTTTGTGGCTTTTCATACACTTCTGTTAGTTTTGAAATAAAAACCAACAAGAGCATTTTATATTATGGCTCTCTCGTCTTCTATGTTGTTACAGTGGTACGTATATCCATTAAATAAATTGTCTTAAGTATAAATTTTATAATTAAAACCAATTACCATTTTATATCTATCATATCTGTCCTTTTGTTCATTTTATATCTGTCAGTTCATCCCTACTTGTAATAAAATAATGGAGTAATTAATTGGAGAGTACCTCCAAAGGCAGAAAACAATAGGAGCACCTGAGGTGAGGATCAGATAAACCAGTGATGTTGTTATTTGTCTAGAATTTGAGTTTACCTCCCTTCATCCTTTATCAAATGTACAGATATGGAAATAATGGCCTATGCCAGGTTTTATAGTCCACATGTTAATGGCTCTACAGTAAATGACCGTCATCCATTTACAAGTTGGATTTTATGCCACTAACTAGTCAGAAATACATAAAAAAGCTCTGCTTTGTGGCCTACTGAAAATGTTCAAGATGTGTTCAGTGTGATCAATAAACAAACAACCCCAACTGATCAGATGTGTTTGTCTTCTGGCACCAACAGATCACTGGCTTATCATTAGAACCTGTTTAGTTAGAATCAAGTTATTGCATGTTATATCAATAAACAGAAGACATGTGGGGCGTTATGGTTTATGGCACTGCCGTCTGCCAATGAGAACACTGGTGGTGGTGTTATTGACAAACAGGCATGAGGGCAGGTCAAGGCTGGAGTTAGTGAACCTCCACTGCAGGTTGTTCACTGCAAAATAAGGCTGGTTGGAGAAGGGGCAGGAATGCTACAAGCAGGGGCCTGTGCATGTACTGGGAGAACATGTCATAAAAACAGCTGTTTTAATGCAGTGGGAGGCTGTTCTACCAGTCACTAGAGAGAGGAGTGGTTCAATATTATTCTCGAGTAAAGGGCAAAGAGCAATTTCATGAGCGGAAATTTTCCTTGTCCTAAAGCCACCTGTTGTTACAAAGTGTTTTTTTGTGTTTTTTAAGGCTAGTGTGTTTTCTTATGCCTGTTAATATGGTAAAAGTCACTTACTAGAATGTGGTCTCAGAAAAAATTGGAACTTGCGAGCTATGGTTTTTCTGACTCTTCATTCACCTTCCTAATGTGGCTACAGGAGTGGAAATAGGAAAAAACATCCTGTCATTCTTTGCTTTCCTGGAAAACCAGGAAAGCCAGGACCCTGTTGCTCCATCCTTTGAGATGGGCAGTTCCCTGACAGACTACACAACAACTGAAGACTGCATAGGTTACCGCGTATCATTGCAGAATGAACTTATTACTTTTACAGTTCAATACAAGGATTGTGCTTATAGATTTACAACCCGGTGGTTGTAGGATTTGTCAAGTTTTCTCCCTGCTTCTCCTCTCTATTGTTATTAGTTACTTCTCAAAAATGACAACTGTTGCAGTAGCATCATTATGGCAGAGCACACATTGTTTGAGCTGGTAAAACAGATGGAAGCTGCTCAGAGGTAGTCGACCTGTCCTTTTATCCTTTATAGAGTTGGCACACCCTGTGTAATTATTTAAATTCTTTTAGATTACAACTCTTGGTACTGCTTAATCCATGTTATATTAAGATTTGCAACGATAGGTTGGAGTTCGTCTGCAATATTTTTGAGATGCAGAGATACACTCAGAATCAAAGTTATTAAAATGACAACAGAGAAGAGGTCACTGCTGAACCAAGAAACTTGCTGTTATTGTGCAATATGAGTTTGTGTCAAAGTTTACCAAACTTGAACGCAGTGCAAATTCCGCAAAGGAAAATTTCTTTGCCATCAGGCAGATTTTCACATCACACTGATTCATTGAAAAGATGTTTTACATAACCTCCCAAATATTTGCTTTGCAATTAACTGTGTTGCACCTTATGTGCTGTAGAAAGTTAGTTTTGTTTGTGATTTCACAATACCTTCCAGTAAGACTTTTGTGATGTATATCACAACACAGAAAACTGCCATGCAAGTATTAAAATCCAGTCAGATTAATGTCTTTTTTATTTAAATAATATGCCATCACTTACAACAGCATGTTTTATATCAGAAGCCCAAGTGAATCCACATGTGTGTCTGTATAACATTTACAATGCTACAGTGCTGGTCTGACTCACTTTTAATATTTTTCACTTTTAAACCTTGTGGGCATTTCAGTTGGCTTTTATTATGGAATTTATTGGAATTAATTGTTGCTTTGAAAATCTGTGCCTGGGTGTAACAGTTGACCCGACAAATGTAAAACTTTTAAGCTTGTGTCCGTGTGTTTATACTTGCAAATCGGTATTGATTGTCACTGCATTATAGAGTGTTCTGGCAAAGCTGGAGTTGCTGTCCACTAACAGAGTGTAATGATGCAGAGACAATGTGCTGATTGACTGTGTACTGCACTGCGCAAGGTGTTCCTACAGCCCTACTTCACATATACATCATTATACATGCAACAGTAAATCAGTGGACAGAATTAAACATTTAAGGTAGAAAATGAATGGATATGGATGGTTTTACTAGTATAATGTGTTCCCGTAGCTCAGTTGGTAGAGAATTGCGTTAGCAGCACAAAGGTTGTGGGTTCGATTTCCAGGGAGCCGATGTACTGATAAAATGTATAACTTGAATGTACTGTAAGTCGCTTTGGATAAAAGCGTCTGCCAAATGCATAAAAGTAAATGTATATAGTGTTTTTTTTCGGGTGTTTTACATTACATACATAACATCTGCAAATCTCATCATTATTTAGATTACATGGAAAATTTGTGTCTGGACTTTGCAAACAGTTTTATTACATTAGATGTTTTATTACATTACATAATCATTGCACAATTTGTATTATCCACAGCGCAGTTTTGAGACAGAGTGTTCTGTCTGAGATGGCTGGAATGTATACATCACTCATCAGAAAGAATTTGTTCCAATGTTTAGGGTTAAAACAATACAGGGTGCTGCCGTGCTTGCGGTTATAGTATTGGGAAACAAAAACTTTAAGCTTCATTGACAGTGTTAATGGTTGTGTAGGAGCTAATAGTCTTCTGTTTGAATTCTATGTGTAAACAAGCAGACGTGCACACACATACACAATCTCATGCGCTTTGGCAGGACAGATGGAATTGGATAGTTTGATGTTTGTGTACAAGTAAGGTTAACATTCATCTGTTTGAGAACTGGGTGAAAAACACATTTTCACACAGTAAGTGTTTCCACTAGCCTTTCTGTGAACAACGTTACGTGACACTCGGTAATGACTGATAACCTCAGGAAGTTAACTAGGATAAAGTGTGGTTTTTGGGTAACTGTATACTAGAATCGTAACCAGTGGCTCTTTTTAAATAGGCCTCATCTAAGTATGGAATCACATTAGAATTGGTCCATGGAATTCATTATTTGACAGAAATTCTTGCATGATCCTCTGACCTTTTATCAGCAGGAGGTGTTAGACACTTCCACATACCAAATGAGACCCTCTGAAAAGTCTGTGTAAACACTATTCGTTTCCCTATTAATCAGCTACACTTGACAGGAGACCGAGAATGAAAACAGACCAGGCATGACAAACTTTGGACCACTAGCCAATTTTTTTTACTTTTATTGGCTTTGTTCACAGCCCTTGGACTAGAAGTGCTGATGTGTGCTTTAAAACTGCTTTAAAAATGTTCGCATACCGTGTCTAATGATTTAAGACAACAGACATAAAACTGTATTGGATTGGATTTGGTTATAGCTCAGAGGAGAGCAAATTGGGAAAAATAATTCAAAATATTCTGATTGACCAAGAGTATAACAAGCAGGGACTAATTTTCATTTGTCAGCTTGTGTTCCAAAACTCAGCATATTGCACTGTGATTGTATATTGCGTAAGTCATGTTCAGATGTTTTGCTGCTCACACTGTGTCAGACTCATTGGTCCCTCAGTTATTAGAGCCATTGCATAGACCCTGATCGGCTCTATTAGCACAATGTCAGGGACGTGATTGGATGCTGTAATTACTTTGCTTTGTTGGGTTTGTTTTCAAATGAAATTATTGAAGGCAGGATAGACTCAAATCCAAAAACATGCCACTGGCATTTTGCGCCAGTGACACCAAAATGAAAAACTTGGAATGTGTTGTTTCAAATACATGTTTCAAATTGTAAAGATGCAACATGAGATATAAATAATGAGATTACATTTTTTGCTTTTGTACTGTTTTTATAAGATGACTTGTGTAAGATTCAGTGCTTAATATTTTCGTGGCCAACATATCATTTCATGCAAACATATTCTGGAGTTTAAAGCTCCAAGTAAAAATTATACAGCAGTACCTACGGATGAGGTCTTGCTACTGGTGGGCATAATTTATGTGGTAACAGATGTGAATGGAAAATGATCATGTGCAGTTTATGTTAATCAGTTTATGCCAAACAAAATCCAATTTAATGGCTGGGCTTTTCAATGAGGCGCTAGATTAGGGGTGAGTCTGAAGTGTCACGCTCCATGGCCCACAAATTACTGTGGTTAAGGTTTTTAAGTTGCACTTTAATCCCATCTGTAGACCAAGATGGGGAGGAGGGGAATCAACATAAGGACATCTTCTTTCCCACTTGCATTTTGTAGCACCCTAAATTTTCACAAACTTCTCAGTTTTTGTGCTGAGTGTAAATGTTGTCTAGTGTTTTTTATAAACACTAGACAATTTCTGGGGTTTAAAATTCTGAGGTTTATTTGCTACAGCACCTTAAAAAGCAAATGGCACCTATAAAAACCTACAGAAAGGTCACCTTTTTTGACCATTTGCAGACATTTTAATATGCTGATATTAATACGCTTATGATATTTAATATGCTGTCACAATATTCATGGGGTTCAGCTGGCACAGCTGCAGAACCATCTCATTGCTGATTCCTCCAGCAGCTGATGAGCACTTACCCAAAACCTACAATACTTGGAGGTTAATGAAACAAGACATAACTATTGTCACAGATTCTAAAGAACAGGCAGCAAAATTCCTCAGAGGGATATCTTTCGCACCTGTCACTCATCCAGTTTTGCTAATTCATTTTGTTGAAATTCAGTCTCTTTGGAAACAAAGAAATTAGACAATGAATTAGAAAGTTTTAACTGCCTATTAAAATGTGTTGTTTTGCTTTACATGATTAGCATGATTAGATTTGTATTGTTGGCAATAAAAACAAATCTGTATTCTTCTTATGCTTGCTGAAATTAATTAAAGATCAATACTATTTAAACTTTAATTAAAGAATTTAACACTGTAAATGTTAAATTCTTCTCTGCAAATTTTGCAAAAAACCTAAAGTGCTGTTATCTAACTCCATTGTCTAGTATTTGGAAGAGTGCTCATGTATCTAGCTCCTACTGTATTGAATCCGTTAGTCACTGTAGACAGTGATGCTGTGCTTATGGCTCAGACTGACTATGAACTTTTCCCTTGATTAGCTCAGTGAAAGGCCATTGCTGTCAAGCACAGTGGGTAGTGGCCTATCCAGAGGCTTGTTTCTGTTGGTAATGACCTCTTATGAGCTCTTTGAGTCCCATCACACACTGGGGGAGGTAATGGTCTTGGCCAAGTGTTTTGATTGGTCTGAAGCTGCTGACCCCACCAGCTAGCTGAATAAGTAAATAGAGTTTTCACATACTTTGAATAGTGCAAAGAGTTATAGTTTACATATTCTTGAGAAAAATGATTCAATCAATGTTTTGTGCTACTAGTCGAATTGTGCCTAAGGAGGTAAAGAAGGTTCTGGGGAGTGTTATTAGCCCTTCAAAGATATAAGCTATTTTCTCCAGTCACAGAAATATGGTAAGAGCTACAGTTCTTGTAAAGTTAAATGTCTGATAACATTTTTATACTGGGTTTAAAGCTTTGTCAAGGTAACTTGATTTGCTTACAAACAGGTAACACTTTAGATTACATTATTTGCAAATAGTGGCTTGACATAGGTGCCACACAGGTGACCTGTTTTTAGTTTGGTTTAGATATTCCACATTAGAATGTTTGAATGTTAGATTGTTTAGATATTTTGCTTTGGTTTACATAAGTTAACCCCCCCAATTCTTCTCCCGTAATACTTTGTTGGTCCTTATGAAATCGATCATATACATTATATAAGTCCATTTGATTTTGCTTTATGTTACCTTCAAGGGTGTAGTAATTTTTATCTGTTGTAAACATTTTGATGTTTAAATCCTATTCTGCAGAATTCCACAGATTAGCGAAGTAAATGCGACCAAAATGTAGCGGATTCTATCTTGACCTCTGTATGGTATTAGCTTCAGCCCTACAGAGACATCTTGAATGTGTTTCTATTTAATCCTCTCCAGTAATCAGCTCTTGCGTATATGCGTGTGTGCAATAAAGCTGGTATTAGTCTCTGTTGAAATCAGGCTTTTGTCTTTTGTCTCATTTCTCATATTTTACCTCCTCATGTGTTAGGATTTGTCTAATATCTTTAAAATATAAACTAGCTAATTATGTTTGTTTTTTTGAATAAAGAAAATTTGATGCACACAAGCTGGCATGCAGCAACATTGATGCACAAGAAATGAAATTTAAAAAAAAAATGATAGATCTGCTTAAAATGTATGTTTTAAATATCTTATAAAGATCATCATCATTGCTTATTATAGAGGCAAAATAACATTTTTATTATGATTTTGTGATTTTTCCGTTATGGATTATTTTAATTCATTATACACAGTTTCAATACCCCTAAGACAGATTTGTACCATCTGTGTACATTTTGGCCTACGTTACAAGGCAATGATGTGATAATTAGCTTCTCTTGTGTTTTTTATAAGTCAAGATCCTGAATAAGTCAGAATTGAAATCTTTCACAATTCACATTCAGGTCTTGGCTAAATGTCTGACTTCTCACTTCTTCATTGCACGCAACATTATTGGTTTGTCTTGGCTTTGAAAGCCAGAGGGTGGTGGGGTTTAAATGGAGGACCGGTAGAGTAGTGTTACACTGTACACAATTATATAACCCAGGAGAAGTACTTCTGAATCATTCCTCATGTGCCTGGCAGCTTCGGCTCTGATGAGAGTTCTCGCGCAGTTCATAGTTGAAGCCCTGGGTGATGCAGTCATGGCTGACAGATTTTTGTGCAGTTAGCTTTCATTGACAACTTTTTTTTTTCCAAAGAGGATTAAACACTTACAAGAAGATTAAATAAAATATTACAGTGCCATATAAAGAAAAATAGAGCTTCAGTGAATTCAGTCCTCTTTGGGAATGCGCAAACTTAAAGCTTTAAAAAATCTCATAAAGAATGTGATTTCTAAGAAAAACCTGAGTGGAGGTGAATGTGGTCTGGGTGGATGTCTGGGTATTGCTGTGTTGTTGCTGAGTTGAGTTAGTTTGTAATACATTGCTTTATGGTTGGTCTGTTCTGGGTTCTTGCAAGGGTGTTGCTAGTTGATTGCCAGAGTGTTCCAGTTGGTAGGTGGTTACTTACTAGCCCTAATCAAAAGAGACCACCCCATCTCTTAATGATATTCTGAGTTGGGGTTTGCACAAGCTATTTGTAAGGTCTTACCTAAATTGGCAATTTACATTAGGGGCTTAGTAACTTAGTTAAACTAAGTTATTTGTTCTTGAGGCAAGCTTTTGGTAGTAGGTCATAAACTCCCCTTAAAGCATTTGTACCTGCATAATATGATGTATATCTTTATCAATCATGAAACTGCTTTCAAATTTGTAAACAGGAGTTGTAATGGAAAGTCATGCATTTCATCTTACTATGGTGTTAAGCTTTCTTTTAAAATGGTAATGCATTTAATTTCCATCAGGAGTGATATATAAATAGATATGAAACATAATAAATAGTATTTCTATATGTAAAGAATCCATATCCTGATGAGCTTGTGCTGATGAGTTTCTAAGAAGTCATTTATTCATATGATGTTCCCTCTTGTGAAATGTAAATGTGTATCAACATCAACAACATCAGATACATACAAGTCTTTATGCAAAACATCTCATTAATCAACCTTCTAAGCCTTCTGTAAACTTTTATTTTATTTGTAGGTTTAATGGTGTAGCACTCAAATTTAATTTAATAATGCATGTTTTAACTTATGCAACACGTGTGCAATTGGCCCATGAGTACAAAATATGGCTTGGTATCCTCCTTCAGTGAAAATCTATGGCCTATTTTATCAGCTGCCAGATGAAAGTAATGGAGAACTACCTTAATGATTCTGATGTATCATTCATGTCTGTAACACAAAGTGAACAGAATAAGTTATGTTTTAATGAGTTTAATGCTTTAAGTAAGGGTTTATTGTTAGGGTATGATGTTTTTCAATGTATTGGGAATAAAAGAACTGTGGAAAAATACCATTGCCTACAGAGCATTAGGTGTCTTGCTTTTGTATGCTAAATGCTAGAGTCTTTTATATGCAGACTCTATGCTAGAGTCATTCTTTTCTTGAATGGCTCTTCAAGGCCATCCCAACTGGCTAGGCGGGCCGACACACTGGCACAACCCCAGCGTATGAGAACATCATCCATTTGTATCCATGGAGTTAATGCACAAACATCAGCTCTTTCATTCATACGACCCTGGATAACAACAGCACATCTGGAATATATCAGCAAGTATTCTTCAGACCAGCTAATGGTGCATTGTGATGCTGGCTGCTGCTTAGACACATATAGTAGGCATTAGACTCTAAGCATGGGTACATGCACATATCAGTAAGTCCAGCACACATCAATCTCTTTGGGAAGCTGAGTCAGAAGGGATTAGATTGAGGATTAGTGGAGTACTTACACAGTTCTGGTGAAGATGATTAAGAAATGTCCAGGCCATCAGTTAAAGGCCATCTTTTCTCTGTCTGTTTTTAGTTTTTTTTGCTTTGATAGAGCTGATGAACTCACTATATAATGGCTGGACTATGCAACTTATGAAATTCTGAACAGATATTTAAATACATTTACATTACATTTACATTTATGCGTTTGGCCAATGCTTTTATTCAAAGTGACTTATAGTAACTTGCCTTCATAGACGACTTAAATGGCTACAGAAAAACTGGGTATAACACACTGAATAACATTTCTTAAAACATAACAAATTTTCATGGAGACACTCCCTCCTGTTTCATCTGAAAGATGTAAATAAACATGGATGAATGGGAGACATTTTCATTTGGTAAAGTCGTCTATCTAAAGTTTAAAGTTTATATTATATAACCATTTATATAACTACGCTTCTCATCTACACAGATACTTAAAGTATTCTGGGATCTCTTAAGATTTTTGTGGGGGGGTTGCCCATGTCTGTTTGCAGTGAGGCCATCTTTATGCTAGTGTATAAAAGTTGACAAAGTAATACAATATTCTGAACATTTCATGCAATATTCAGTATTACATTCATTTTTGTTCTCCTGCTGTCTTATGAACTGACATCTGTTGTTGTCCTTTTAGCATAATAGTGATAGGCCAATATTTGGTTATATTGAGGCCTTATGGTGTCAGCTCATAACTGTTCCCTTGTCTCTTGTGTCAATTCCAAAATTTCCAGATTTTTTCCAGTAAACACTTTTGCAATTACTTTATAGTAAATTAAACTTTAATGGTTTACTTTTGTTAAATTAAGTGTTCATCTCATTTCAGAAACGAATAAAATTGTAAAGCTGTTCCCTCTGGATCATGAATTTAAAAAACTGTTGACTGCAAGTGTAAACTTGCTCATAACACTGTCACAGTAAGTATCATAGGATAGCATTGTCCAGCTCGCTGTAAACTCAGTGACATGTTGTCACCTGCATGTCTGGAGCGGGGCAGAGCTGACTTCAGTCCATTTTGTTATTGTTATTTATAAGAGTGTTGTCACCATCAGAAAAGACCAAGAGCCAATAGAGTGGTGGGTAGAAGGAAAAAAGGGATTATGGTCAGACACAAATGTTTAGGTTTGAAAATGCTCTGCCAGAGCTGATGGATTATGGATACAGACATGTATTTCATTACAGCGGATGAGTAAACGATGATTCCAAGCACACTGCACAAGATGAATGACCTGTCACCAGTGCTATGAAGCAGTGGGCCGCACACTGAGACCTGAGGGTGGGCAGATGCTTATTAGAACTGGATGTACCTTATTCTCAGAGTGTTGTTGCTTTGATTGATATCTCTACTCTCAGCAGTCTTCTACTAATTTTCTACTTATTGTTTGGTGCTTAACAACAGTTTGTTGCCTGTCAAGCAGCATCACAGCAAGTATATAGGCCCAACATGCCTGTTTACATGAATAACACTGATTAGGTTTAAATATGAAGTGAAATAAGTTCTTTAATTCACCAGACTCTCCGATAAAAGGCATATTGCAACATGGTTATATTGGTTATATTAATATGCAGACAAGTGTTTTGAATTACCAGCATGTACCGTTACTGTGCTGTAAAATTCGCTGTGCTTGTACTGCCCAGTCCTTTTGTGAGTTTTGGGTGGAAACTACCTGTTTTTTCTGAACAATATTAGATGAGGGTGGGGCAAATGGAATACAAGTATTTCTAAAACCTGTTTAAAATCAACAGTTTCATTGTTATAATCGTATTAAAACGATCTGTTCAGCAATTATTGAAAAATGTGATTTTAAGCAACACCTCTGGCACTGGCTCCGTTGTTAGTTTGGTGTTAATGTTGCTAGTACTGTGCTGCTCTTTCTCTCTGTGGGAAGCTCAGGACTTGGTTTTCTGTAAAACCAACAGAAACATTAAACTTTTACCCTGAAGTGAAGTCATCTGTGCTGTGTAATCCCAGCTTCTACAGGGACAGCACACTGATGGGGGTGTGACACTGAAATGTGACATCACAGGAAACTAACTGATTAGTTACTAGTTTTGCGGTTAGAATGTTTGGCTGTGTATTAGGTTTTCTCATCTGGCTTGGGAGTCAGAAATTACTCACCCTCTTCCTCCCACTGTTTATTTAGCCAGTGTTTAGTCCTTATGGATCTTTCTGAATGTTCGTTTTCTCCAATGTTGATATTGAGGACGTTGAATAATGCATTGTGCATAAAACAAAATCTTTTTTTGTTTTTAAACTAACAAATTCCAGTACTAGTTTTGACACACGTTTTGTTTCAGAAGAAACTCACAAGTCACTGTTTGTATTATTGTACAGATTTATATTGAAGTGTGTAAACAGAATGTGTCCATTGTTTGAATTATCACCCCAGCTACTGTGCTAAACATGTACCATATGTGGCTGCATGGTGACAACTCTTATCCATCACATTCTGGCCAAGGACAGTTTAAATCTCTCTCTTTCTCCCTCTCTCGCTCTCTCTCTCACTGCTTTCTATTTGGTGAATGTGTCACTTGCCCATTGGGTGTTTTTATGCCCTAAGAAACATAAACTTTAGTTTTTTTTGTCACACTGGACGTAGTTTTTTTTGCAGATTCTGCTGATATAATTGTCACCAGATTAGCAATATTAAGCTAGCTAACATTTTACATAACAATGAATTGTCAAAATTGCAAAAATGACTGGCTAATTCCAACTGGCTAAAATTCCAACTTTTTTTTTTACTTTTTTTTTTATAAATTATGTTACAAACGCCTTTTATGTTGCAGTTTTTATTTTTTTGTTGAAAATAAAATGAAAAATAAGTGATCGGTGAGTTTTCTTAAGTGTAGTGAAGAAACTATAGACTGTAGAACCATCCTGAGGCACACCAAGCTGCTTTCATTTGGAGAGTCTGTATAAAGAGAAACGCCTGGACCAGCGACTGGACTGGAGAGGTTGATGAGCTGTGGAAAAACATCTGGGGAAGTGAATTTAGCTCAGCCACAAGTGTTTAACGTGAGCTGGATGTAAACATACAAAGCTTTCACTGGAGAGTCATTAAGACTGAGGTCATAAGTTAAACATGCAGTTTGCACTTTCATGCCCTGTTGTCAAAATGTGTTGCAGCAATGTCGCCTGGTGCAAAACAGATCTGTTAAAAGAAGAGACTTAAAGACTTTGTTAGGAGACTAAGAATGAAAATTCTGTCATTGTATTGTTGCAAAGCTGTGTAACATAAACTAAGAAATTTAGCAGAAATTTTAGATTCTCTTTCTCCATTTTCATTTCTGCATGAACTAAACAATTTCGTATAAACAATACAGCTTTCCTTAACAATACAACAATACAGTGATCTGTCTATGACTGTCTATGACTGCATCTTCCAGCTACATATCAATTGAGTGCTTGCTCACCTACGGTAAAGCTGAGTGCAGTAAATTGATTGTTCTAGGTAACCCCCTAATTTAAGTGCGTTTTTGGGGCTTGAGGCATAGATTAAACGGCTTATAAATATGGTATATGTAAGGGAAGCAAAGCTACAAATCTTTAATGTGCTGTAAAGCCAATAATATATTGGTGCTAAATTAATTTATAAAAATGAATTTATGAGTGTAATTGTGAGTCTTGCTTTAAAACGTTGTTTCTTTCAGGTTTGTTTTTTTTATTTGATTATTTTCTCTCTCCAGTGGTCACTGGTAAGATTGTGTTTGGTTTGTTGTCTTCAGTCTTCAGTGCAAGCTAGTGAGAACATTAGAACACGCTTTTGAGGGCTCTGGTGTGGTTTTATAAGCACAGTGCCTTTGATACACAGAGGCCTTCCAGATGTTTCTGGAATCTTGTGACACCACAGAAAGGATGTGACCAGTGCAGGGTTCCCGCCAGGTTTCCATGACAACGTCTGTTTTCCATCCTGATGGGGAACATGGAGAATATGAATGAATATGCAGGCATCTGTATAAGATATTTATTTATTTAGCCTGTAACATTTACCACTTATAATACTTTGTATTGCATTGTTGTGATAGCATAGTTTGTGTTGATGGATGCTTTTACATTGTTGTCTGATTACTGATTTGTTAATGTAATGGTGGCAAAATACAGTCCAACAGAATAACAGCTGCAGGTATCTTGGCAGGAAGATCTCATTAAGAAAGGATTATTGACAGTGTGACGGTGTTTGTGTGTGACGCAGTGCTACAGTGCGGATGGAGCAGCTGCAGAGATCTTTTAAATCAATTTTATTGCTTTTGATTTGACAGTGTGAACTTATGAGATGTTATAAAACAGCTGTGCTGTACTTTTTTTAACAGGGGTGCGAGACCTCTAGGGGGTCCACAGTGGTGCTGGGTCAAGTAATTTTGTATGATCTCAAACTAAGTTTTTGATATTGTATTTTTTAACATTATAAAACTCTTTTCACAAGATGATATTGAGAAACTAAAGTTTTACTCAATGTTTTATTGTCCAATTTAAAGTAAAATTAAATTGAAATGTATTCTGCTTTACAAATGTGTAGTGTAAAGAAACAGGACTGTACATCAAAAATGATTTTTACATTTATTTTATCTGTTATTTATCTAACATATATTTATGTTTTATTTTTACAGCGTAAAAATAAGTAGCGTAGTGCATTTAAACTAGGTATTTAATTAATATTTGTGTATTCCCTGGGAATTAAACCTATGACATTGTTATTGCTGCGCTCTACCATTTGAACTACAGGGACTCTATTTCCTTGGCTTTGTGATGTAAGCGTAACTACAAAAAAAAACATGGTATTATATGCATGTTATTGTAGCCCAGACATTTTAAATAAAGCACTCAATTTAAACAATATGTAGGGTCTTTGCTCTTTAGCTCCTTAGCATTGTTACATTTCAAAAATGTTTCTTGCAACAAATGTTGTTTTGTTTGTCCATTGAAACAAGGGCAAACTTTTCTTATCAACATGTGTTTCTGCAGGATCTCCCGGCGCCACCTCCCCTGCTTTTCAGGAAGCTGAGTAACCCTGACCTGTCTCCTGCCGCAGGAAAGACCAAACTACAGAGGCAGCTCAGTCAGGATGACAGCAGAGCACGCCGCAGCAGCATGGCCGGCATCCTCACGGGTGAGACCCTAGCACATGCAACCATACATGCATACTTGGCTTTGTAGAATGTACCATGAGGAAGTGAATGAGTTGTGTTGTCATGTGGCTGCGTTCCAATATGATGTGGCTAGCAATGATAGAGTGCAACGAGCCACATCTAACCAGACATTATTTCCTATAGTTATTTGCCTTATATGCTTGGCAGATATCCTTCACAGGAGTGTGTGTATGTGTGCACACACAACTTCTAATTTTATCTAAATGTGTGTACCAGCGTATTTGAGTGGTAAAGAACAAGTGGATTTGCATGATTTTGCCTAAAGTGTCTGTTTTATCTGACTCTAACATTGCTTTATCATATGACGTGCATAGCATGTTTACGGCCCATAATGCATATGTATGGGAGGAGGAATTCCATGTGTTAACAGATTTTTAACATTCAGAATAAAAGATAGATATAAGTTGGAGTAGAGCCATTACCTATTTTTTTTAGCAGGGAAGGGAAATTGCTGTTGCCTCACTCCACTCACACGCTGTGACATGTATGAGTGTGTGATACTTGTTCTTTTCCAGATATTTTAAAAATCTTTCATTGAGTTAAACAGATGCTCTGGCTGAGGGACTTCTTGGCTGCTTGACTTCTAGGTTTTGACTCACAGAACACAGACAAAAATGCAAACAGTTGCAGACTCTGTTTTCTCTGTGTGCTAAAGGAAAGCAGCTCCTGCCTTTGTCCAGCAGCATGCATGGAGGAGTTAGTCAGCTGGCCTGGCAGCAGCATGCAGGAGAACCTAACAACTTGGTCCGCATGAGGAGTCGGTCTTTAGGCCAGTCTGCCCCCTCTCTTACTGCAGGACTGGTAAGCACACGTGCAGCACACACAATCTCTGTCCATCTTTATCTAACACAAACACATGCCCACACCTGCACAAGATGCCGCACGGTCAGAAAACGCCACATGGTGATGAAGTATCACTTGGATCACTTGTTCACGGGTGTGGAAAAATCTCATAACCTCTCAAGAATATGTCCAGGCTATGTTTCATTCAGAATCAGAAGAAAGAAATGAGAAATATACAGCAAACAATATATTTTGCATAAAGAACCTTGTTTGAAATTCTGATTAAAAACCAATTTCTGTGTTGATTGATTAAAAACAGTGTTTTAACAATCTGTATATTACAGTGTTTTTTTAAGTAAATGTTTTTAATGACAATTAACGAATGAAAATGATTGAACTTTAATGAATATGAAGTTCAGATTTGTGCAAATGTACACAAAAATAGTTTATTCTAATAAATATCCGGCTTGAAAATAATTGAAATTCTTAAAATGTTTAGATTTACAACAATTTCTGCAAAATATATTTTTGTTTTGAGTGAAATGTGGGGTGAAATGTGTAATAAGATTAACTTACAAATTTGTGTTTATTTAGATTTTCACTTTATTTTTTACTTCACAGTTTAATTTATACACTTATAAGTCAGATAGAAATCAGTGTAAGGTGTGGCTGGTCTTTGTGTTTATGTAGGTTTAGACATGAATCAGCAATATGTGTCAGTTACAGTATTATAACCTTTATCTGATTTGACCTGATGACAAGAACTTTATTAGCTGTAGGTTGAGGGGATGTCGACAAGATGAAGTGTAAAAAGCCTAATGTCATAGCTACATCTGCTGTTCATGGCTAGTACTACACCACTCAGTGTGTAAAAATAATTTATATTTGCAAGCGTGCATATTCTTGCCATGATAGGTGGAAAGCTCAATGGGCTAGAATTTTATTAGATACAGGGTTGAGTCAAGGGGCATAACTGTAGTGAGAATAATCTTCTCATTAGTGGCCGCCACCTAGGGCTGTGTAAAATTCTGAGCAATTATAATATATAGTTATACAATTTTCTGCTGACAATATAAAAGGTCCTTTAAAGCAGTGTCCAGAGAAAAGGTAGACCTAACACAAATTTGTCTTTATATAGTTGAACAGTAATACAGTGAAAGAGAAGAGATGTAAGATGACTTGTTTAGTTAACTAAAGCATTTTGCAGACATCTCCAGCACACATTGCAGAAAACTGCAGAAAACATTATTGCATTTGCTGTTGTCACAACCTAAAGACTACTACTATGTGTGATATATTCATTTCATTTAAGCACAATGTGTAATCGCAGTAGATGTGTTTTATACTGCCTGTTTGCATGCCATAAAAAGCTTGAACTAAATCCTTGACCAAGGGCAAAATGTTTAATGCTCGCTTTGGATAAAAGAGTCTGCTAAACGAATAAATGTAAATGTAAAAAACAAGGGCCTGTAAAGCTTATTGCGTATTGTTTTTAACCAGCAGGTGGCAGCATTGCCTTCATCTTGTAAGTAGAGGTATTAAACTGTGCACTCATGTAGAACTAAACAGCATAAAGCCTGAATGCTACAATGCTACAAAGAGGCTTCATAATTAACTCAGCCCTTTTGTTTATGGATGGATAATATACTCTGCAGTGCAGTGAAGCATAGTGTCCTAATAAAGTGGTAATTAATATGCCAGTGTTTAAGCAAGTCGTCTTTAAAAAGCCTTGTATTTTAACAGAGAAGCCTGAGATGCACTAATTGCTGCTTACTTGCTGGTACTTGCTTATCTGCCAGCAAATAACAGCATGCTAGTATTAAGATGTAGTCTGCTGTTTAAGATTTAAGGCTGCGGGGCTGCATTTTGTAATGATTTTATACTAGTTGCCTGTCTACAGGATAATATAAAGTGCTTTAGTGGGATGCGTCAGTGCAGCTCAATGCAGTTTGTAAAATTTGATAGGAGCAACTTTGATATAAAGGCCTGTTGAATTTATTATCATCTATATGACAAATAGCCTGTGGATGATGAATTCATAAACACATGAGCAAGTGCCCCCATAAATAATATTCACCATGATGCAGCAGTATTCAAGGTTTTTTTAAAAGTCAATTACTCTTTTTGATGTGTGTGCAATCTGCTTGACAAATTACATTCAATACAATATAAAGCAGCTTCCAGGAAATTGCTAGTAGAAGTATAACAAGTATAAGAAGAGTTTTGTGGCAAACATAAAGTCTATATTTTTTTGTGGCACTAATGGACTTTTGGTAGATTTTTATAAGTATTACATGTTTCATGTGTAATAAACCTATTACAATGAAACATGTTGACAATACAAGCAAGAGGACAAAAGTCTTAAATAACATGAGTTTTGTGTTCAGATTATAAAATAGTTGTTTTTGGTTTGTATTTAACATTTTATAAGTAATATGTTGTTTAAACAAATGTAAAGTATATATTTTGAATACCTGTGGTAATGTAATCTGTGTTTGCAGTTGATTATTTTTTTATTTGGAACTTGAATAATACATTAAGTTTGGTTTTCATCACTCTGACTTATTTGGGGGCATGTTCTGTTTTCATATCACTTCATGCTTTATTGTTTTCACATGTAGGTAATGCAAATATACAGTATTTACATGATAAACAGTATAGCAAAATCTCATTCAGATGACACATTTCTACCAGCGCACAGAAATATACCGTCATACGGCCCAGCCGAGTAAGTTGTTATTTGCTTAGGCATGACAGTGTGGTAAAGGCCTGTGAAAATGACCCAGGATTGGTTTACCCTGTGGTGATATAGTTCATAATCCTCAGATCTTGGCTGTGAGGGCAGGGCAAGCAGTTCCTCCAGGGCTTTATTGTATGAGATGTGAGAAAGATGCAGAACAAGGGATGGGGTGTTTTAAGGGGAACCATGCAGGACAGGCAGATGGTGTTTACCTTCCAGCTACAGCCTTGGAGCTGTGCATGTGTGTTTCATGCAGGCACAATATTTTCATTTTTTTTTTTTTTAGGATGTATGATAACATTTGTGTCCTGCGAACCATAACTGATTATGCAAAATGATGCATCTGATCAGTTTTCATACGATTTATGGTTGTGCCATCAGGTTTTTTAGATAGGACAGAAGCACTGTTGATGGGCTGGAAAAGCATTGCTTGCTAAGGCAAAGATCAAGATTATAATTGCTTCTAGGGATTTTACAAAACACAAGTATTACACTTTGGGGAATAACTCATTTGTTTGCACTAGGAGTAGGAAATCATGCCTCTTACGTTATTAAATAATTTAACTTGATATGATTTTTAACTGTCGAAAAGTCCCAAGACAAATCTGGTGACCAGAATACCACAAAGCCTAACTATAGCATAGCATAAGCAGGGCTGTTTTGACTTTAGTCAGTAAGCACTCACAACTCTCTAAATTAACCTAGAACACCAAATAGCAATATGCCTGAAACCACTGTGAGCAACTTAGCAATGCCCTGGTAGACACCCACATTGTCCTAGTGTTGTGGCACTGAGTTATGCATGGGCAAGCACCACTTATTTTTTATTAGAAATATAAAATCTAGTTATCTAGTATAATGTTGAAATTATGAGGTATATTTGATGTAAAAACCTAGTGTTTTTTTAATTTTATAACAATTTACTCTTTAAACCATGATTAGACATTAGAGACTCTTTGATCTACAGTAAGCTGTACAGAGATCATGTTGGCATTGGAGACATATGAAACAAGTGATACGCTGATACTGCAGCTGTAGTCTTTTGGGGATCCTCATGTTACTCTGTTCAGGTCTGTTAAATGCACATATTCAGAAAAGAAGAAACAAGGGATTTTCTGGAGTCACCTTTTCTTGAGTCGGCCATTAACATACCATGTTATTTGCATAATATTTGCATATAGACGAAAAAAGAAGGTTGTGTTCATGCTGTAGGCGATATTATTCATTATTGTTTTTCTACTATGTTTATATTATTGATGTTCTAGCTTACATTACATTAAGTTATTACACAATATTACATAAATCCACAACTATATAGTATATACTATATCCATAACTAGATTTTTTATCTAAGTAGAACATATAAAGAAGAATTTTAATTGTGCTCCCTAGTTTAAGTGCCTACATACAAAGGTACCAGACTTAAATTGTGCACTGGTTGTATATTTTAAATGGTGATTTGTTTTCACTTCCCAGGGATTCTGGTCTTTAGTGTAGTTAATTTGAGATTTATAGCCAGTCTGAGGCTGTAGATGTGGCTGTCATAAATAGACAGTCAATCCTTTGTCATGGCAAAATAAAATCTGTTTTCATTCTTTTAAAAAAAAGAGATTTTTTTATTTATTTATTTGTAACTGAAGAAAAAATAGGATAAATAAAAATCGTTGAGCCAAAAAGCTGTTTTTAAAGGACAAAAAAATGAGACTAGTATTTTCATTTTCTCCTGTCATTGTGACAAGGTTACAAACAATTGAAGTGAGGGACTGTGTATTGGATTAAATATACACAGGGCAATTATGAATAATTACTTGAAAGACCCTCCACTGTGCTGCCAACCAGCTCAAGGTGATGACACTCACGGCATGGTAGAGGCTGCTGAGGTCTGTATTTATTCTGTCTACCTCTCTGTTATCAGGCGGTTAGCTGTGTTTCCGTTTACCCTCTCTGTTGTTAGTTTTATCTGGTTGTTTTTGCTTTGTGATTTGCACCTGCTGTTTCTGTCTTCAGGCTCTTAATCTGATGTTCCTTGCACTGGCCCAACCATGAACTGATCTATGACGCAAAATAATGAAGCACAAATTTGCGATGTACCTTGACAGGAATTTTTTTCTCATATCTTATCTAAATCATGCCAGTGTTTTTAATGTTCATGTCTTGTGAACAGGAAAGGTTAGCATACAATAAAAAAAATGGTTAGCAAATACAGATCCACTGTTATTTAGATGTAGCAAAACTAGTTTTGCTTCAGGTCCTCTTTTTAGATTGGATGTTGAGTGTTGGTCCAGCACAGTATCAGCATTGTTTATTGTATAAAAACGAACAAACATATGAAACAAACATATGAAGTTTGTGTTGCGATAACCCTGGTTAACTTCTACCAGGGGACAAAACATTCTAATTAAATTTGATCAGAAATGCCCCAACTATTTATGTTGTTATCCTAACAATAAATAATTATCCAACCATTTAAACAGACCTGCAGCCCATTTCAGTAAAATCACAGATTTAAACAACCATCAGATAATTTTTGCACATATCATCTTTAGCTTTTTTTTGACCGGTAATGAAATGTCTGCAATCATATTAGCTTCACAAAACGTTAATCAGTTTGGCTCAACATAAAGCAGTTCAGCTCGCTTTTGAAAACCCCCAAAACTCTCAAAGCTGCGGAGTTCCATCAACCTTGTCACCACAGGAAGCAATGACTCACTCTTTCTTTTCAAGGATAAGCAAGCAGTGAGCAGGAGAAATAGAATGGCGAAACATGCACAACACAAAGCTTTTTTTCCTTCTCGCTGCCCTCAATAACTTCACCTGTCCAGCCAGCAGGACTCATTCATTATTCATCTCCAAAAAGAAGACTTGGATGTCCTTGAAATCAGACACTTTGGATAGTCACACTTAGCCTATATACAGCAGAATGCATTTGGGGTAGAATAGTGTGGCAGCGTGGCCTGCTAGAGGAGATAAAAGTCAAAACTCCTAAATGTGTGTCTACAGTGTCTTATGTAAGAGGCACAGCTCTCAAGAGACCTGCCTAACCAAACATTACCCATTTATTGTCCATTTAAAATGTACTCTGGAACAATAATGATTGTAGTCTCTCTCTCTGTAAACTATGAGGTTAGACCAGAAACTAAACCTCCAGTATGTTAAGTACGTTAATGCAGATGTAAATGCTTGGCCAACACATTGCAAGTACTAGGAAAGTACAAATCTACATATTATTAGAAACTGGTGGGTTTTTAGAGACTAGTGGGTGAGCTGCCTGAACTATTTGATTAATCAGTCTTATAGAAACCTAGAATTGGGCCAGTTTTAGGTTAATCTAGTACCTAACAGAATGTTTCATAATAAAAGTATTTCTCAGAAGTAGAAAGCCTGTTTGGAGGTACATACAAATCTGTTTCATTATTGGTGTTTCATTTATTCATTACTGAGAAATAAGATTTTAAAAACATCATGACAAAAAGACAAACCTTGATATGCAAGTGTCACGGTGTCCTCATAAAATCCATTTTCTCTGCATATTTATAAAGCATGAAAATAGACATTCTTTTAAGTTGTAATTTTAAAAATGCACATTAGTTGACCTTTTCAGAGTTTAAAAAAAAATGAAGCGTAAAACGTACGATTTTTCCTGGTTTCAGGAAAGTGCTTCATTTCTTACCTCTTCGTTTTTCTCCTCACTGTCTCTGGCTGTCATCACCTTTTCCTTTTTGTTTTTCTTTCTACATTACGGAACTTGTTCTCATCCTCATTTGTCAAAGCTGTGACCTTTTAAAACTTACGCAGAGACAGGATTCAAACTTTAATTGGGCAGAATATGATGAGTTCTTGTGCCGAAATGACCGCCGAGGACCTCGTAATTATGAGCCGGTTCTGAATACTCTGTTAGCCATTAATATTGCAGCTCTTCAAACACAGGCTTTTTATGGCCAGTTTATGTCTGTTATGACCAGTTACACTTATTCTGTTGAATTTAAAGACAAAGACTTGTACCAGCTAGCTATACAGGCTGTTGTTCCTTTCAGATGAGCTGATCCAAATGTAGTTAATGACTCTGGTCTCTGCAGGACTTACACAGCCCTTTTGTTTTTTCCCTCTCCCCGCAGTGAGATTCTGCTTGACTGAGTCCAGATAGCAATTAAGATGCATATGAAAAATTAAAGACTTCTTCTGCCTGAGATCGGTGCACATTTGGAGCACAAAGTCAATAAACAAAGCACAACATTGTTCTTTGCTTCTGGCATCTCATTTTCCAGAAGTAATTGGCTGACGAGGTTTTCATTTTGTTTTTGCCGCCTCTCTTGTTCTTATTTCACTTATTCCCACATCTATTCCTCATGGACTATGAGCTGTAGCACTGGTGGAAGACTTATGACAGTCACATTCCTAGAGGAAACTCTTTCCTATCTCTCTGTTTTGAAGTGCAAGTGACTTTGATGCTTTTACAGTGAAGTTGGCTTCATCTTTTCTGCAGGTGCCTTTAATTAAAAATGTTGGGTTTTTAATTCAGTTTCATTCTCTTTGGCCCCTAAACTGCTTAACTACTGACATACTTTGAAACTGACAGGTGTACATAAGGCATAAGGAAAAGATCTCAATGATAATGTAGTTTTTACACAGCAGTGTGTTTTGTTTTTTAGTCTTAAAATACTTTATCCTATCCTTGCTTTTAGCTTTCATACAGAAAAATTATAAATGGGCCATTTGTTGATTTCTCCTGAAAAAGTGTAAACAGACGCTGCTGTGTGATGCTATAAAACATTGCTATGTTTGTTTGAGCATCCTGACCAACTTGACAGGCAACATTGGGTCAACCATTGTCATATGTTTGGAACTGTCTGTCTTTCTGAACAATAGCAGTGTCTAAAAAACTCTTTTCTGTTTCATGGAACCCACGCAGAAATGACACCCTTTAGTTTTAACTATATTTTTTACAATTTCTAAAGAAAAGTGGTGCTTGCCTGCGCTGAAGTCCCTGCCATGAATCTAAAATTGTAAATTTGATAGCTTGGAAATGTGATAGCATACCTCTTCCTACAAAGTGATGTGGTTTGAGACATAATTTATGTCTGTAGTACGAACAAGTGCAGATCAAGTATGTTGCCAAGTTTAGCACTTAGCGTTAAGGGTTGTTCAAATCCAGATGTGTTACTGTGTTGGGTGGTATAATGAATGGTTAGAGACGGTTGAAGGTCTTATGTTATAAAAAGCGTTGGTTCTCTTCCTTGCACCTTCATTTTTCACTGACACCTCCATCGACTGTCGCATTTCTTTCTCCACATCTTCAGTTTGATGCTCTGACAGTTATAATGAGGCTTTGATCATACACCAGCCTAAATATCATACACACCTCAGACAAGGTGTTGAGTCTGGGGGTATTTTATTTTGTCAGTTTTGAAAATTAGTTTCAGGTAGAAATAGCTTTTTCTCAAGAGATTTAAGTGCTATGAGCCTTTGTCTTGCTGGAGTCTGTGTGTATACCTGCTCTCTCTCCCCCACTCTCTAGTTTTGTCATACATTTTTCTATGCCCCTATTAAAGCCTTTTTATTTTGTATTTCTGTATTTAGTGTGTGAGGTTTAATTAGTGTGTGGTTCAATTAATTTAAGTGCTATATAAAGTGTTGATGCATTCTAATAGCATGCTTTATGTTTTCGTTGAGAGCTTGATTTAAAATGCATTAGCTGGGTGCTCAGGGAGGGTGTTTAATTGCTGTCAGTAGTGGACTGTATCTTTGCCTTAAGGCAAGAACCGATACCTCTTTCAGCTCACCTGCTGATTTCATTACATACAGACACTCACAGCCCATCTGTTCAAGGATCTGTGTACGGTTTGTGTATTTACTACTTGTTCAATGTGTATTACTGTGTGCAGTAGTGCTCTTTGTTGTGGACCTTCATGTAGAGCAGAAAGGGCTTGGCGGCATGGTTTGTGTGTCTGGTTTTAAAGTATGCAGCTGCCTTGTAAATATGTATATATCAATTAGCATGCATTAAATAGAATATTTGCCTAAGAGGAGGTTTTCAAGTACAAATGCAACTGTTGGTTAATGATTGACTCTAAGTGAAAAATCTAAGGCTTTAGTTTGACTGGGCTGGTGTAGCTTTTGCTGGGCGAATGATTTTGCTGTGTATGTATGAACTCCTGTGCATTTCAGTTCTTATGCGTTTTTAATGTTGTTCCATTGTTATTGACGCCATTTGGGATATTTGTGGACACTGTGGACCCTTGCATTTGTGCCAGTTAATTTAGCAGGTAGTTAAGATGCCTGTACTAGTGGAATAGTGGGTGCAGGGTTAGGTTAGTAGGAATAGTCAGATTTAGATCATTCAACCCATCATGACTTCTATGTAAATGTGTGTATTGGGAAGGTTGGTACTATGGACAGTAAAGATATGTTGATGTTTTAGGACAATTGCTGTTGTTTTTTTAAACATATGGAGGTGAATTTCTACCATGAGGAGTAGAATGTGGAATAGAGTAAGTGGAGCTTAGCATTGTCATAGTTGATGTAGAGGTTAATGAATAATCATCCAGACTGAGATGTTTCTTATTATAACCACTTCATCTTTGTTGCTCTTTAATGATTGTTTAAACTTCTATTTGTATCAGTTACCACAAAATCTGCTGAACTGACATACACATTCTCCTGCTTGTCATTTATATTTGGCTGGCAGTGCTCTGGCTTTTTTGAGGTCAGCTCTACCTGAATGCCATTTCACTCATAGATCAAATCTATTTCTTCAGCCAACATTGCCATGGATAAAAGCAACGTGAGGTTGCTGTGGAAACCGTCAAGTCTGTTATGAATGTTGTCTGTTTGTGATTCACATTTCCATTTTGTTTTCTTTCTGTACCCCTTGTGTCACTCTCGGTTACAATCAATGGCAAGATTTGACTTGTTTTGAGGGTTGAGCTTCATTTATTATTTATTTAAACAGATTAAATCCACTGTGTGTCTGGCTGCATTCAGTCTTGACTTAATGTCAAGGTCTGCATTTACATAGCTTTAGTTTCAGCAAGTTTCATTAAACAGAAGTGGATATTTATTCCCAAGACTGTTGCACAGTAACTGGAAATGCCTGTAAATTAGTTAGGTAAACATGGGGACAGACTTACAGAGACATACACGGTTTTAGCACTACAAAAAGAAGTATCTAATTTCAGTTCACTCAGAAATTACAGGACATGTATACAGATGGTAAAAGACATCTGCATACATGCACAAGAAGCTAAGAAAAGGCTACATTTATTTCCAAATGCCTAGATTATGCATACATTGTTAGGGGAAGTATACAATTAAAGATTTCAAAAAATAAGAATGCGTTTTAAACATTAATCAATATTTTTTGTTTGTTTAATATTTAATTTCATCTTGCACATAATATATATCTACAAATGATATACATTTAGATGTGTGATTTAGATTTTAAATTTAGATTTTTTTGTTTTGTTTTTTTACCCCATAGTACATAAATAGTACATAAATAAAAATATTTAATATCATATATTGAGGTGAATATATTTTTAAAGAGAACTTCATGGCCTGTTAATATAGGGCCGGCCCTGTTATTTTTATTTGATCTTAGATGCCCTCATCAATTTTACATTGTGGTTTTTAAAGCTCAGATCCAAATGGGTTTAAATAATCAGAGGAAGTGTCCAGCTCTTCCCACTTGATTAGATGATCTCAGACAGAATGTGATAAGCCTGAAAAAACAGTTATTGAATTTGTGCAGCAATTGATCCAGTAAAGTCTGGATCAATCAGGGCAGAGCTCATGTCTCCCTTTTAATTAACCTGCTTGTAGCTTCAGACTGTCTGTCAATAGTGCAGCTAGTCGTGTCTGTCTGAATATCAGTGTAGGACAGTGTGTAAATAAGCTTGAGAACTGTGCATGTAGTCTGGACAATAAACAAAGCTATTGCAGTTGGTCTCAGTCACATGTTAGTTACTGCTGGTGTAATTTGGCTGTATTGAAGCAAATTAGTGGTACAATAGCCTCATGGAAAATTTAATCAAATGCTGCTATTACAGAGCTCAGGGGTATGTAGTCTCACACTTTCAGTGCTGAGATTTCACACCATTTACGAGCCCAATGTATAACCAAGAACAAGCAGACAGTGAAACAACAAACTTTATTCCCCCCAATCTTTCATTTATACCCTTCCAGTCGCTTGTGCACAAATGTAATTCTGTTATTAGGGTTTTCTGCTGTAGGAAAAGTGCTACATTGAAACAAAAATTGAATGTCACTGTAAAGAATAAAAGAGCGTCTGGAGCTTTTCTCTGGAGAGCTACGAAGGGAAATACGTCAAAATGACAGAGTTGGTTGTGCTGCTTCATCTTCTATAATGAGACATGATAAAAGAGACCAGAGTCTCTTTTTCACTGCCCAAGCCAGGCAGCTATATATTTAGGAAATAATCTGTAATTTTGTAATTATATGTTTTTGATGTTAACAGCATGTATTTTATGTTACTCTTCCAGTCAAGCAAATTTACCTTGGGTGTGTAGAGTCAATTTCTGAAAGAATGTTCACAGATTTAGTTATAAATTTGCTTTGGGATATTACTTAAACATTGCACGTAGACTTTTTAGTTTGCACTGTGATTTATCTATGAGGATCTATGAGGTGTATCTATGCATAGGTACACCTTACTTAATTGATGAGTTTTAATTAAGAGAGAGCTATTAAGCATCCAATAAAATGACATCATTCTTCAGCTTGGTGATTCCCTCCTACAGTACTGGTTGTCTGTCTTGATGGTCTTTGAATTATAAGCTATGTTGTTTGTCAGAAGGATGACAGAACCCAACAAACTGCACACACACACACACACACACACACATTATAATATTGTGTTATATAATATTCATTATTTTCAGTATTTATAATATTTATTATATTATTTTTTGTTGTTGAAAAATGCCAGTTGTGTTCAACAGATGCCAGTTATGTTCTTTTTTGCCTTGAAATGTTAAAGTTGTAGCCAAAATAGTATCATGTGAAATTCTTAGTCATGGATTGTCCTGAGCTGATGATGGAATCAGACTTAACAGATTCATTATGATCCACTTTTTTGCATTTCATTCCATTTTCTTATTTGAGAATTTATACTTAGGAAATCTGTAGTGTATTGATTTCTTTGTAGACTTACTATTATGTGTACATCTGATATGATATATTGTATTTCTCCTCCTGTTCTCCCATTTCTATGATCTTGACCCATTACTCATGGTTATTTGAGCTGTATTGATTGTGCTGTCCTATATACGTTGCGTCATATATATATATATATATATATATATATATATATGTGTGTGTGTGTATTTATATATATATATGTGTGTGTGTGTGTGTGTATATATACATAAATATGTGTGATATATATGTGATGTGTGTGTATAGTGTATATACAGTTAATATGAAAGTATATACAGTGTCTTTCTAGCTGCTATTGATTAACACTCTTTATTGCATTTCCTCTTCTGCTATAAATTAATGTGGATGCATTTTCCTGCCAGCGAGCTGTTCAGTCCTCCAGACATTAAATAGGTTGTACATTCTGCTGCCTCTCTCAGGCCATCCACCTGAGACACTGAGCTCTTCAGCTGGGAGAGTTGCTGAGAGTACACAAAGTCCTGTGCCTTTGCTCATCCTGAGAGCTCAGCCATGTAGGTGTTTACTATGTGTGTGTTTTAAACATGTTTTAAACTATATAAACTATGTTTTAGCCCTAATAAATAGTGATAAATAATGTTATATTATTATTTCAAATTAGTATAACAATTTAAACTTAGCATTGTGCAAGATGCTGCGGTGTCACAGAAATGCTTTTCATAATACGTATAAACTGGGGTTGATATCTTTTTAATCGCAATAAAGCAATGTTTTTAGTTTTGTAAGGAACATTACAATTAACTTAAACTTGTGTTATGGTACATTGCTTATATATAATGGTATGAAACAACTAACCGTTAAGTTGCCTTAATGTGCTTACCTTAATATTTATGTGCTTTAAACAGTACCAAATATTTCCATATGATGTGTTCAGTGCCTGAGAAACAGTTAAAATGTTGAATAGCAACGACAAACACTTAGATTTGACTGATGGAGAGTATTTGTATCGTGTTGCAAAGATTCAAGACAGCCACATTCAGAATGATTCTTGATTAAACATTTTATTTGCGAAAAGCCCAAAAGATGGATTTTATGCCTAATCCAGCTCTTAAAAAACGTAATAACTAGACAACAAAAGCAGTCTTCCCTTAATCCTGTTTAGTTTTTGCAGTCTATAATTAACTTTGTTTTTGATTCATCTGTAGTATAGGTTAAGAGCAGGAAAGGCAGCCATTATTCCTTAAAATACATTACTTGCTGTCAGCGTGGCATATGGCTTAAAGAAATGTCTGCTGCTTAAATCTAATCTACTCTCCATACCTATCTGACAGTAGTGCTGGGTGGGATCAGTCACTCATGGCAGCCAAGTTGATTTATCGCTAACAAACTGCGAGCCACTGTCCACCCTGCATTCATGTACTGCAGTCAGCAAAGATACAAAGGCTTTTTATTACAAGCAATGATTGATGAGCATTAGGGTTAGTGGATGAACCTGGTATTGATGGTCTTGCTGGCTGCTTTCCAAACCCAAGAACATCTTCTGTAGAATCTGCTTAGCTAGTGATATATATCTCAATGTTATCCTGAGAAAAGTAATACCACTGCATTTTTCAATGGGTACAAATGTACAAAATTGAGGAAATGAGATGCGAGTGACTGAAAACTTTGTGAAGATTTTGTAGATCAAAACACTATGCTTTTAACCTTTTAACCTTAGTGTGAGTTTAGCAGAGTTTACAAGGTCTGTGTGGTTTCTCTTCCAAAGAAAAAAATCACTACAGGCACTCAGACAAGTCCCTCATGATTCTTTTAATTTAGGTGAATAGGCAGCCACATTTTGTTATTATATATCACTGTAAGAAAGAGAGAAAGTGCACAACTGAGCATTCGTAAGTACCTGTGTCTGCTGTGTCATGTCTGTTGAAATCAATAACTTTTCATATTAGTGTTTCATATTAGTGGTCACTTTTGTGACCAGTGTCCATGTGCTGTTCTGGCCCTATAATCAGCACATTGGAGCTCCTTGTCCAATCAGATTTAGGGACCAGAACCATTGTTGTATAATATCATACATTATCATTCTCAAATTCTCATTTGTTTTTCTCAGATACATGTTTTGTTTTGTGTTTGTTTGTTTTTAGAGTGACTTCTGGTTTATTTGCAGCTTAATGGGTTTTTGATGGAGGGGATATCCTACCCCAGGCCTTCATTTTAGGAATATGTTAATATCTCCCCTTATGACAATGTTTCAGTAAAACAAAACGCTTCTGGTGAGATGAAAAGTAGGCTTAAAACAGTAGGCTAAGCTTTCATTACTGTGCATGTGCACAGGTGTGCAGGTGCAGTCTGGTCATACTGTTAGGAAACTGACTGTACTGCCAAATCATTTGGATGTGTATTTATACCATACCTGTTATTCCAGAGCTTTATGTTTATTCATTTTGAAAGGCATGATTACAGATGTGTGAACTCAGCATGCCCTGCTTTGGATGAAGTAATATTTTTAAACTATACCAGAAAAGCCAGTCTTAACAGAAAAACTGAAACGACATTTGTGACTGGTATGTTATTGTGTGTGTGAGCCCTCAGTTCACCCTGTTCGCATTGATTCTTGACGAAAAACTTCATAAGACAATTCTGTGTTGTACCATCGGTAGCTGTTTGTTAATAGCTTTCCTTCCTGTTTTGCCAACATAAAGCCATCTCTGAGCTCTTCATGGTGGCTTTTTTTTTTACCTCTGTCCTGCTTCCTGCAGCTTGCCTGAGGGAGTGAACCAACAAATTTTGAATTGAATGACGAGTCTTTCAGTTGAAATGAGATAAGAGTAAAAAATGGTTTATCACTGGAGCTCTTATCTTGATGTTCTCTGTGGCTGTTGAGAATGCTTGCATCATTGTGGAAGTGGAACTAGCATGTCTGATTCAGGAAGCTTGTTTGTTTGTTTAATGCCTGTCCAGTAACATGGACTAATTGGCCATCAGATGAAGGAGAACATGTATTTTTATAAAAAAATACATATTTTTTTCAGTCAAAAATAAATTGACTTCATAAATGAAATGAAACGAGTTAAGTGATTTTAAAAAAGTGATTTTATAAAAGTGACAGTGAAGTGATTTTTCAATGGTTCGTAATTTTCTTTATACTACATAATCAGCTGTGTTGTGTATGGTTATAGGAAAGTTTATCAAATTTGTGTTCTATGTGTGTTGTGTTTCAACACACAAGATTTTTTAAGTAGATTTTTTTAGGAATAAAATGTACTAGATTGTCCACCAGTCCTTCACACACACTCACAGATTCACAAAACTTTGTCTCCAAGAGACAGCCTGTGCCTATAAAAACGAGCTCTGCCTTTTTGGCCTGAGGCTTGCTCAGCTCTTCATTATTATTGGCCCCTGATGATGCTGTTTCTTGGAAGCAGCCTGTTCCCGCTCTCCACAGCTATTTTCAGCTCATTTCTTATTTGAGATTTAGATAATACTATTCCATCATCTTTCAAAAAAAAGTCTGCCTTTAATGGCCCTTTATTACTATAAGTCTGCTTAAGTGGCATCAGAAGAAGCCTGGTTTCATTTCAACATCTGGACATTAAGTACAATTTCAAGTTCTATGATTCAGTGCACAGATTTGTGTGCGGTGACAGCCAAATCAGCCAAATTATATTGGACTTCCTTAGAATTCAGACATCCCATCGACTAGTTGGTCCTCTACATTTAATATCTGGTGACTTAAAATGAAGTTTTAAATAATTTTACGTTGCTTCTAATTAGTTGACGACAGTCACACACATTATAGCCCTGGCCGCTATGAAAGAAGATGAGGTTTGATTTTTACAGAAGTATTTTCCTCTTGCTAGATGTTACATCAAATTAATTTCACTTTCCTCATTCCCTGTGGTATGCTTGAATGTTTTTGTTTGTTATTTATCACATATTTATAATGGTTCACCAGATTAATGGCATCCATTTCTGCTGTCAGGTTTGCTTTTAGCCCTTTCTGATTCCCTCATTACATGCCCAGCAAATGGTGCAAGGACATCACTTTTCAACTCAACGAATATTTACACTCTCTTGTGAAAGTGTGAAATAGAGAATCGCTGTGTAGCTGAATTACTCCTAACATATATTCCACTGCATGCTGGCATGTACATTATATTTAACGGATGATATTATGTAAGGAATAGTATGCTATTGTCAGCATATACTTTTGTCATTCTATTGTCAGTATTATGCACAGTATGTTTACTACATAGCACATTTCTTACTTTAAATGTATTGTACTGTATTGTATTGTTCTGTTCTGTTTATAGCTTTACTAACTGTAGCTTCAGATTTTCAAACTGTTGATTTTCATGTTTTGTAGTGCTCATTTTGATCCGTATCACATGCTCATGCCCTAAGCTTGTAACCTTAAGAGTCCATACCATTACTCTGGCTCATAGCCTTTTTAAATCAATAACAGTGTACGTGCTGTCCGTTTCTCTCGAATCACGCATAGATCAATAAGCCTTTCTGCTGTAATTTGTGGGGGTTTATGTCTTGTTTGAAACAGGAGAGGTGACTGTGGTGTGTGTGCTAGGTCAGGGCTATCTAATTTCTAGGAAAGTCTGAGAATTTTGTCATGCGTCAGCACTTCCCCAAGTGCCGAGTCATTGAGGGTTACTTACACTGGTAATGTGAGAGTCATTTGAAGATGTTGAGATAAGGCAGATTCATTAGTCACGAATATTTACAGCATACGATTCATTTGAATCCTCCTTTGCCCAAGTGATGGGCTAACTAAGGTGTGGCTTAAGTCTTCAGTCTTCCCCAATATGCCAACGTCATGGAACACCATGGAACACTGGTAATAAACTGTTATATCATGTTATATCATGTACATACTAAATGTTCAAACCTTTGGTTAACTGGCAAAACATCAGCTCCAGGAAAACTCCATGAGTTAGCGGCCTATTTTCAGACAACAGTTGTTTATAAGAGTAGCGTCAGTGGGTTATGTTAGCTCTCTGGTCTTTGACTTGACAACTGACCCCTCACTGTGAGTGTGTGTGAGTTTCATGGGGTGAAACTGACTGATTAATCTTGCTTGTTTGAACAGTTTATCTGAAATCATTTCTTTATTATTACTTTCTTAAAAATTCTTAATTTCATAACAAGCTAAGATCAGGTGTCAATGCCCAGGTGTTTTTCTTTCATAATTACCATAAACACTGAGAAGGTGGCAAGTCACCCAACGGTATTTTAGTGATTAATTATTATGAATAATTTGCATGGATGTAATTGACAGTACTGTTGTTTATTCTATGGCTAAATTTGACACACATAAGTATTGTAAATTGTGAGGTTTTTTTTATTTAGTTTTTTCTTTGTCTTTTCCAGTCTAACCCTACACACTCACAGTTAATGTAGTTTGGTCTGCATGGTCTGACCTGAGCTTACTACAAAGACACGCGGACAATGACAGTCGCATATTTTACTGTTCTTCGACGTTCACATGATCATGTAATAGTTTCCTGTAATCTGTTTACCGCTTGTGTGTGAGAAAGAAGCTTCTCTCTCATTTTTCTTTGTCTCTTTTCACTGTAATCTTGTGCATTTTCTTCTGCACATATTTTTGTGTGTTTGTTCTGTATAGCACTGGCAATGTTCTGACTATAGATGATAATCCCTCTTGCTTTTGTTTGTGGTCTCCCTTGAGATGAACACAGCCGCTACTAATGCATCACTGTACAAAAGAAAGCCCTGCACAATCTCATTAAACTGTCATTACTGCATACACAGATATTAAGCTCACTTATTTTTCTTATTAAGAAAACACATACGCCTTTATAAAAGGCAATGGCAGGCATAAAGAATAGGACAACATGTTTGTACATTGCCTTTGTGCTAGTTGCAGTAGTATAGGATGGTATGAATGGACATACATTGCTTGTGTGGATGTGTATTTTGTTATGTTTTTGGTGTAAATCAGACTGTTGTGTGCAAAACGACAGCGAAAGCAGTGAAGGGGTGGAGCCTTTAGCTCCCCCATTCATATTATGCAAATAGATCTGAGCCTGTGTGCATCTGATTGGCTGGCTGGATGTGTTGCTGGCTGATAGGACAGATACAGCAGCATTCAGCAGTGAGGCACTAGGGAGAGGAGGAGGACAGGAGCTTATAAGGAATGAAAAGGGAGAGCTTAAGAGACACAGGGAAACAGAAGATCCAGAAGGCTTTCAGAAGAAATACAGCTACTATTCTTGATATATTTTTAATGCATTTATACATTTGACCACCTGCTTATACTGGCTGTGTGCTGATCGAAGACAGATGATTTTAAAGACGAGATTGAATGTGATTGGATTGTGAGTCTGTCGCAGCGGCTCCTCTTCAGCTGACAGCCCATTCACAAACAGCGGACTGCTTCAA